>JACEFZ010027734.1:0-120107 GCA_014155875.1 Cepaea nemoralis
GCCCAAGCTGCAATGCCATATTCCAGTACTGGCCTCACCCGTCCAGTATATAACTTCTGAGAACTTTCTCATCTGCTCCCCACGTTGTACCAGCAAGCTTTTTCATGATTGCCATTCTTTGCCTTGCTCTTGTTCGATTTTTCTCAACCTGTGTTTTCCATGTCAGGCGACGATCAAATGTGACTCCTAGATAGTTTGGATTTTCTTCATGGCGCAATATTTTTCCATTCAATACCAGCTTATGTTGCTGAGTTTTAGTTGAGAGGGAGAACACTGGTGCATGTTGTTTTCTCCTCACTTATCTTCACTAGCCATGATTTTGACCAGTCCTCTAGCGCTAATAGGGCTTGCTGTATTCTGCTGTTAGCTGTACTAATATATTCTTCAGATGTCCATATGGCTAGGTCATCTGCAAAGGATGATGTGTGTACTCTGGCTGGAAAATTGTCCTGTGATGTCGTTATATATGCTAGGAATAATGTTGGTGAAAGAACTCCTCCTTGGGGGACACCTTGCTCCAACAGCATCATTTTGCTGGTTTGTCCTTGTACTTTTGTCCTGGCAGTTCTGTTCTCAGGTAGTGGTTGATCCAATTGTACATTTTCCCACAAACATGCATTTTTTGCAGTTTTACTTTCAGTCCTTCCTTCCATACTTTATCAAATGCTTTTTCTAAATCTACCCAGACCGCTAATGTGTGCTTTTTCTCTTGGAAGGCATCCTCTATTTCCTGAGCTATATAGGTTATTGATCTTCAGTGGATCTGTACTTTCTGAATCCTGCTTGGTGTGGTGTTAAGAGTTGGTTTTCTTCCAGATGCCATGTTAGCCTGCCATTGATAATGCGTTCCATTAATTTTCCTACACAGCTAAGTAGACTGATAGGTCGATAGCCATTTGGTTCTTCCAGGTCTTTTCCTTCTTTGGGACTGGTATTAGTATAGCTTCCTTCCATGCCTGTGGACTATTCCCTCTCTTCCAGCTGTAATTTAGGACTGCTAGTAGTTCTTTTGCCTTAGTGCCTAGTCCTATTAGCATTTCATTTGTGATTCCATCCTTTCCTGGTGATTTCTTCTTTTTTAGGGTATTCATTGCCTGTTCCATTCTTCCATTGTTAGATTTGCCATCATATATTCTGCTGCTGTCTCTGTATTACTATGATGTATCTTTTTATCTTTGATTGCTTTCTTCTGTTCGGTTGTAATATCAATGTGGTTTGCACTGGCATAGTGTTCCATTAGTGCATTTGCAGCCTTTTTTTCCTGTAAGCAAGGCATTTCTTGTTTAATTGTTATTTGTTTGTTTCTAGGTCCTTCATTGTTCATGGCTTTCACTAGTTTCCATAGTTTATTTCCATCCCTGTCAAAATTCAGGTTTTCTGTTTTTTTTCCTCCAACAATCTCTTGTTGTTTGATTTACTGTTCTTTTATATTTTGCTGAGATGGCTTTGAGAGAGATGTTCGCTTCAGTTGTTTGTTCTCTCTCTGCGGTCTTCCTAGCATCTTCAACTTTGTCCTCCAAAATTTATAGTTCTTCAGTCCAGTATGGTTTGTAATTTTTCCTCGCTCCTCTTGGAATAGACTCAGTGGCCGCCTGTATTATTGCTCTGTTTAGACTTTCCACCATTTGCTTCATGTTGCCATATCGTGTATTTATGTTTTCACAATATTTGTCTGTTAGTATGGCAAATCTGTCCCAATCTGCTCGTTTGTAATTCCAGCGGGGCAAAGGCTTTTGCTCCTGTGGAACATACTCCATATTCATTACAAGCTTGATTGGTCTGTGGTCACTACCTGCTAATTGGTCAAGCACGTGGCGATCGATTTTGTGGAGGATGTCTCCTGTGCAGAAAGCTAAGTCCTGGAGTAGAAGTGGTAATCCATCTTCTGGAGTAGAAGCTCGGTGTGTCATCCACTTTGTTGAGTAGATGGAGATTTGAGTCTATTTCCCAGTCCTCCACTTCATCTCCTCTTTTGTCAGTATCTGGGTATCCCCATCTTTCTGAACGGCTATTAAAGTCTCCGACAAACAATGCAATTTGTGTCAGTTATTTTCATGTTTGAGAGTGTAAGATCCTTATCTGCCGGGCTATATAGATTGTAAATTCTTATTTTCATGTCCTTTATCATTATATCAACCACCTATAATTTCCGTTTGGTTGTTAGAGATCACAGATACTTCGCTGCAAGGTATTGTATTTCGTGTAAGTATTACAACTCCTCCTTTGTGTCCTTCGCGGTCGAAACGTGTGGCCTGATATCCCTCAACTGAAAATGTGCGATTGGCGTTGAGGTGTGTCTCTTGAATGCATGCCACATCTATTCTATCTTTATGAAGACGCTGTGGTTAGGGAGGCTTTCTTGTTATAAACTCCTTCGGCATTCAACTGTAGTATGTTGAGTGTCCGGGGTGTTTGGTCAATAGCTCTTAACCTACTCCTCTGTGCCTTGACTCCACAGCACAGGGGAAGGTGACCACCAGTAGTCATGGGTGGACCCCCTCGAGGCAGGGGGCCCGGCACTATCACCGCCTGATGGGACTTCACGGGATTAGCACCATAACGATTAATTTTAATTTGTGACATCATGAATTAAGTTACGTTGCACTGCTTTGTCAAGCCTGTGGCTCAGTACATCCGACAAGCATTTGTTTGGGGTGTTTTCCTTAGCCTTTGACTGTCCCCAGTCTACCTACAAGGCAGCAGGTTGTGTGTCACTTGGTCAGGTCCCTCTCCCTTGACCTGTCCGACATGGGTGACCCTACCAGTAGCTGTGCTACCGTCGGCATAGCTCTTGGGGTCATTGGAACACACAAGCCCCTCTACCTTCGACAAGGTGGACACACGGTAGAGGGGCAGTCAGTACTAATTACGCAAGTACTGCAGACAACAACAGAGAGAACATACGGTTACAAAACACCAGCAGTCAGTACTAATTACGCAAGTACTGCAGACAAACAACAGAGAGAACATACGGTTACAAAACACCAGCAGTCAGTACTAATTACACAAGTACTGCAGACAACAACAGAGAGAACATACGGTTACACAACACCAGCAGTCAGTACTAATTACACAAGTACTGCAGACAACAACAGAGAGAACATACGGTTACAAAACACCAGCAGTCAGTACTAATTACGCAAGTACTGTAATAACTCTGGTCATGTCTTTTTCACACATGCACATCTACTGGCACATCTTCTGACACAACTAATGGCACCATGTTCTGACACATCTACTGGCACATCTTCTGACACAACTAATGGCACATGTTCTGACACATCTACTTGCACATCTACTGGCACATCTTCTGACACATCTACTTGCACATCTACTGGCACATCTTCTGACACAACTAATGGCACATCTACTTGCACATCTTCTGGCACATGTTCTGGCACATCTACTGGCACACCTTCTGGCACACCTACTCTCACCTCATATCTGACTAAGACACCAAAACATCTGGCTACCCATTTTCCTATGATAACATATGACTATGATTACAAGAACAAAACCACATTTGTATGTGTGTCTATGATAACAAAAATAAAAAACACACACTTACATGTGACATGATAACAAGAAGATAAACACCACACTTACATGTGACGATAACAGAAGATAACACCAAACTTACATGTGACTGATAACACGAAGATAAACACCACACTTACATGTGACATGATAACAAGAAGATAAACACCACACTTACATGTAAATAGGATAACTAGAAGATAAACACCACACTTACATGTGACGTAGGATAACAAGAAGATAAACACCACACTTACATTGTGACATGATAACAAGAAGATAAACACCACACTTACATGTGACTAGGATAACAAGAAAAAACCACCACACTTACATGTGACATGATAACAAGAAGATTAAACACCAACACTTACATGTGACATGATAACAAGAAGATAAACACCACACGTACATGTGACATGATAACAAGAAGATAAACACCACACTTACATGTGACTAGGATAACAAGAAGATAAACACCACACTTACATGTGACATGATAACAAGAAGATAAACACCACACTTACATGTGACATGATAAACAAGAAGATAAACATCACACTTACATGTGACATGATAACAAGAAGATAAAACACCACACTTACATGTGACTAGGATAACTAGAAGATAAACACCACACTTACATGTGACATGATAACAAGAAGATAAACACCACACTTACATGTGACTAGGATAACTAGAAGATAAACACCACACTTACATGTGACATGATAACACGAAGATAAACACCACACTTACATGTGACATGATAACAAGAAGATAAACACCACACTTACATGTGACTAGGTGTGAGGTTTTTTTGTGGGTTTATAGAGAATTACAGAAGTTCCAATGAGTGAAGTTCTATAAAGTATATCTCTCTATAAAAGATACAGGTTAGTAACAGCAAGTAGTGTCTAGAGGTATTGATATTTAATCTCGCATAACCCTTGTAGAGAAACCATTCAGAATTTTGGCTCATCGAGTACCCCCACTGTGAGAAATTAGACCTAAGTTAAGTTCTACACAGAATTATTTATAGATGATTTCTCTTCTAGGCCATAGTTAGAGATCTTGGCAGTTAGCCACAGCAACCAATGAATGCAGTTCTCTCATCTTCCAGCTGACTGTGCTCTGGTCGCCAACCTCATGTTTGATCTCTTTAATATTATTTCAAGTGACACAAGACACTTGGACAAATGATCACATTGACAATTGTACCATTGTATTGAACATAACAACAACAACTGTATTTTACACTGGTTGAACAAGACAACATGAGAAGATCTTGACAACAGTTGGACAAACATTCACAAAGAATGATCACACCAACAGATTAGACAAGTCATACATCATGAAAGATACTTGACAACAACCACACAGAACTTTCACAATCTCTGTAACCAACCACAACAGTAGAAGTAACAGTCACCATGAAGATGCTTGACACCAGTTGGACAAGACAACCACAGAGACATGTATCTCAAAAACTGTTTTCTTACTACTAATCATTTATTAATGTTTCTGGACCAGGTGAAGACTCAGGCTTCATATAGTCAATCATCACACTTCAAATTCTTAGTTAATATGTAATATATTGACATAATTATGAACCCAAATACAACACCCAAATCCCACCGAGACATTAATCTAAATAACCCTCCTCCTTCACTTCTCTACTCCATAAGTTATCCTACACCACACTTTAGACTTAAATCCTTTCTTCGACTGTTAATGTGGGAAACACAAGATCAGTCATAAATTGGGCAAGCATAGGGACGTTCTGTGCCACTGGTCTGTTTAATCCTTTTAGCACCTATGATGGTGTTGGACAGCTCAGGTTACAGTTCTCCCCATGATGGTTTTCCAATTCAGGCTATTCCCTGCTGCTGTCACAATCTTGAAAGAAATTTTAAAGCTCTATCTTTTCACTGGTGAGTTCATGAAGTTGGCACTTAGGACTGTTCTTTTACTTTTCCAGTAGAGGAAGATCTAAAAAGAAACAATATGTCCCAGCATTCTTCTTTCTGTCTATCTCACCTAAATTTGACTGTTCATGAAGTTGACACTTAAGACTGTTCTTTTACTTTTCCAGTGGAGGAAGATCTAAAAAGAAACAATATGTCCTAGCTGTCTTTCTTCACAGTCTATCACTCCTAAGATTTCTGATGGAACTGAATCACCACACCAACTTAACACCAATCCATTTTGTGAATTTGCTCTATAAATGAACTTCTGCTCCTTCAGCTTTCAGCCATTATTATTATATTAAGCTGTGATAGGGTCAGCTCCAAGTGCACCTTTAATGTCCACTCTTAGCCAGTAGTGACATGCTGAAGACCAGGTGATCTCTCCTCTTAAGGTTTCTTCCTGAATTTATCTTGAAGATATAGCCTGAAGCCTTTACAAAATTGGAGAGTATCCCTGTCTTAGGCTTTTAAGAAAGACTTTTCTTCAGTGCCATCTGTATAGGCCAGAATTAGTGGATTCAGGCTCAATCCTTGCAACCTGTTGTTCATTTTGGTCTGTTTGGAGTCTGACTTTTCAGCTGGAGTTGAAGCTAGAGCTCGGGACTTCCCTGGAGTTGTCCTGGTAATTGAAAGGGCCTCCTCCATCTTCCTCATTCTCTGTTAATAAACAAAGGCACAACATGTGTTTTACATCTGTTTAACATGGTCATAGTTATACAGTACTATCACAGATTCAGAGAGGAATGGGAGGGGCAGGGGGAGTGTGATATTCGAACACCCGCCTCTCACTGATGATGAAGTGCAATTTTATTTGGGGGTTTGGGGTGATATCCTTTCTTCAGGTTCATCCCCAAAACCGTGAAGTCATAGGCACATACTCCTAATCAGAGGCAGCTTCACATAATTATCTTGTAAATTCTCACAATGAGTAGATCACAGGGACCGGTGTACCATGAGAACAGACAGTGTGATTAAGCATCAAGAAGTAGGCATTGTATGGCAGAAATCATGCACTAGAAATGCTTTCATATGTGGAATACACATAATGAAAGAAAACATGAATTTTCCCTGACAAATAGCATGAGCCTTCCCATGTATTCATCTGACAGACACTAGGTTCATTTCTACAGTGCAATGCAGTCCTGCAAACATGGATTTGATAAGTGTCTTTACTTTTACAAATATGAGAAGTTAATTATATAATTATCATCTCATTCACTCAAACATTCTCAGCCATTATAAGGGAGAAATTACATGCAGTATATAGCATCACACATTCTGAAACATAACTGCCAAAGGTAACTCTCAAGAGCGATGTACAGTTTGGTTAAGAATGGTCATGATAGGCACTCAACGAATGTTCAGAGCGCACAAAGGTTTTGCCATATGCATTGAGCGTGGTTTACAGTCATAAGCATATGCAAATCATCAAATCAGACAGACAATAGACATGGTAAGAATGTTTCACAGCGGTAGACATGACAGGTTTTGAGCGGCAGTTTTAGAGTCACTGTACCGAAGTCCTGTCTTCTTTCACATTTTCTCAAGAAATACTCGGCCATTCGTCTCTCTCTCACTTCATCAGGTTTACACATAACATATTAAATGATTTAGGTACCTGATGTGCAGAGGACCACATCCTAAAGAATGCTTTTGGGCAAATTTTACCACTGCATCTTGAACATGTCCTTACGGGATGGAATCAAGGCTTCGACTGGCGGGCTAATTATGTATTAAGGAGCGTTACCAGCCCAAGGGTTACCCAATCAAATTGAGACCCCACCATTCATCTACCCTCTCTCGATCTAGAATCTACGATTCTATTTTTAGTTAGGGTATCAATACGGCTTACTGTGGTTAACTTCTAAGTATTGAGAAATGTAAATGGACTGGGGATGCGAACGTCTGAAGACATTATGCTACACTAGGATAACTAGAAGATAAACACATCACACTTACATGTGACATGATAACAAGAAGATAAACACCACACTTACATGTGACATGATAACAAGAAGATAAACACCACACTTACATGTGACATGATAACAAGAAGATAAACACCACACTTACATGTGACTATGATAACAAGAAGATAAACACCACACTTACATGTGACATGATAACAAGAAGATAAACACACCACACTTACATGTGACATGATAACAAGAAGATAAACACCACACTTACATGTGACATGATAACAAGAAGATAAACACCACACTTACATGTGACATGATAACAAGAAGATAAACACCACACTTACATGCTTGCGACTGCTGATAGCCTGCTGTACCCAGAGCATCTCCATGGCAACGGAGTTCTTCAGTTGCAGGAGCTGGTGCCTGCCAGGGGGCAGGTCCACGCATTCCATACCTGCAGGTTGAAAAATGTTTGTCTGGTCAGTGTCCACTCTCTTAGGTTGGACAATCTATGTCTGGTCAGTGTCCACTCTCTTAGGTTGGAAAATGTGTGTCTGGTCATTGTCCACTCTCTTAGGTTGTACAATGTTTGTCTGGTCAGTGTCCACTCAATCAGGATGGAAAATGTTTGTCTGGTCAGTGTCCACTCTCTCAGGTTGGACAATCTATGTCTGGCCAGTGTCCACTCTCTCAGGTTGGAAAGTGTTTGTCTGGTCAGTATCCACTCTCTCAGGTTGGACAATCTATGTCTGGTCAGTGTCCACTCTCTCAGGTTGGACAATCTATGTTTGGTCAGTGTCCACTCTCTCAGGTTGGACAATCTATGTCTGGTCAGTGTCCACTCTCTCAGGTTGGACAATCTATGTCTGGTCAGTGTCCACTCTCTCAGGTTGGACAATCTATGTCTGGTCAGTGTCCACTCTCTCAGGTTGGACAATGTTATGACTCTCAGTCTGTCCACAGCTTTCTGAAGGTGTCTGCACTATCGTATTATCATCTTTCTGAGATGTCTGCACTATATTATATATCATCTTTCTGAAGATGTTTGCACTATTTTATATATCATCTTTCTGAAGATGTCTGCACTATATTATATATCATCTTTCTGAAGATGTTTG
The DNA here is from genome assembly GCA_014155875.1 of Cepaea nemoralis. NCBI lineage: Eukaryota > Metazoa > Mollusca > Gastropoda > Stylommatophora > Helicidae > Cepaea > Cepaea nemoralis. The sequence continues at coordinate 8,548 of JACEFZ010027734.1, forward strand.
CACTATAGTATATATCATCTTTCTGAAGATGTCTGCACTATATTATATATCATCTTTCTGAAGATGTTTGCACTATATTGTATATCATCTTTCTGAAGATGTGTACACTATAGTATATATCATCTTTCTGAAGATGTTTGCACTATATTATATATCATCTTTCTGAAGATGTTTGCAATATATTATATATCATCTTTCAAAAGATGCCTGCACTATCTTATCTATCATCTTTTTGAAGATTTCTGCATCATTTTATCTATCATCTTTCTGAAAAGGTATGCACTATCTTATCTATCATCTAACATCTTTCTGAAGATGTCTGCACTATCTTATATACCATATAACATCTTAGACTTGTACAGAATATATACTGAAAAAGAAGCTGCCATAAAAATTCACATCTCCACACCTGTTTTCCCTACAGGTGAAAATATTATGAGAAACGTTGAAGATATGAGAGGACTCATCATCAGAGACCTTGAGATTAATAATATCAGATATGATGGTACTACTGTAGTTCAGTCATTAAGTTTGTGACCCTATGATGGTACTACTGTAGTTCAGTCATTAAGTTTGTGTCCCTATGATGGTAATACTGTAGTTCAATCATTAAGTTTGTGTCCCTATGATGGTAATACTGTAGTTCAGTCATTAAGTTTGTGTCCCTATGATGGTAATACTGTAGTTCAATCATTAAGTTTGTGTCCCTATGATGGTAAATACTTGTAGTTCAGTCATTAAGTTTGTGTCCCTATGATGGTAATACTGTAGTTCAATCATTAAGTTTGTGTCCCTATGATGGTAAATACTGTAGTTCAGTCATTAAGTTTGTGTCCCTATGATGGTAATACTTGTAGTTCAATCATTAAGTTTGTGTCCCTATGATGGTAATACTGTAGTTCAGTCATTAAGTTTGTGTCCCTATGATGGAAATACTGTAGTTCAATCATTAAGTTTGTGTCCCTATGATGGAAATATTGTAGTTCAGTCATTAAGTTTGTGTCCCTATGATGGTAATATTGTAGTTCAATCATTAAGTTTGTGTCCCTATGTGGTAATACTGTAGTTCAGTCATTAAGTTTGTGTCCCTATGATGGTAATATTGTAGTTATTTCACTAAGTTTGTGTCCCTATGGTGGTAATACTGTAGTTCAGTCATTAAGTTTGTGTCCCTATGATGGTAATACTGTAGTTCAATCATTAAGTTTGTGTCCCTATGATGGTAATACTGTAGTTCAATCATTAAGTTTGTGTCCCTATGATGGTAATACTGTAGTTCAGTCATTAAGTTTGTGTCCCTATGATGGAAATACTGAAGTTCAATCATTAAGTTTGTATCCCTATGATGGTAATACTGTAGTTCAATCATTAAGTTTGTGTCCCTATGATGGTAAATACTGTAGTTCAATCATTAAGTTTGTGTCCCTATGATGGTAATACTGTAGTTCAGTCATTAAGTTTGTATCCCTATGATGGTAATACTGTAGTTCAATCATTAAGTTTGTATCCCTATGATGGTAATACTGTAGTTCAATCATTAAGTTTGTATCCCTATGAAGGTAATAATGTAGTTCAGTCATTAAGTTTGTATCCCTATGATGGTAATAATGTAGTTCAGTCATTAAGTTTGTATCCCTATGATGGTAATAATGTAGTTCAAGTCATTAAGTTTGTATCCCTATGATGGTAATAATGTAGTTCAGTCATTAAGTTTGTATCCCTATGATGGTAATAATGTAGTTCAATCATTAAGTTTGTGTCCCTATGATGGTAATAATGTAGTTCAATCATTAAGTTTGTATCCCTATGATGGTAATAATGTAGTTCAATCATTAAGTTTGTATCCCTATGATGGTAATAATGTAGTTCAATCATTAAGTTTGTGTCCCTATGATGGTAATAATGTAGTTCAGTATTAAGTTTGTACCCTATGATGGTAATACTGTAGTTCAATTCATTAAGTTTGTGATCCCTATGATGGTAATAATGTAGTTCAATCATTAAGTTTGTGTCCCTATGATGGTAATAATGTAGTTCAATCATTAAGTTTGTATCCCTATGATGGTAATAATGTAGTTCAGTCATTAAGTTTGTGTCCCTATGATGGTAATAATGTAGTTCAATCATTAAGTTTGTATCCCTATGATGGTAATAATGTAGTTCAATCATTAAGTTTGTATCCCTATGATGGTAATAATGTAGTTCAATCATTAAGTTTGTGTCCCTATGATGGTAATATTGTAGTTCAATCATTAAGTTTGTGTCCCTATGATGGTAATACTGTAGTTCAATCATTAAGTTTGTGACCCTATGATGGTAATACTGTAGTTCAATCATTAAGTTTGTGTCCCTATGATGGTAATAATGTAGTTCAATCATTAAGTTTGTATCCCTATGATGGTAATACTGTAGTTCAATCATTAAGTTTGTAGTCCCTATGATGGTAATACTGTAGTTCAGTCATTAAGTTTGTGTCCCTATGATGGTAATACTGTAGTTCAGTCATTAAGTTTGTGTCCCTATGATGGTAATATTGTAGTTAAATCATTAAGTTTGTGTCCCTATGATGGTAATACTGTAGTTCAGCCATTAAGTCTGTGTCCCAATGATGGTAATATTGCAGTTCAGTCATTAAGTTTGTGTCCTGATGGTAATATGTTAGTTCATTTATTCAGCTTAAATCCCAACTCAACAGAGTGAGAAGACCCAAAAGTGGGCAAGTGAAACAGTGTAAAACTTATGCTCCTACCTGAAGCTTCTCTCGTGACTTGTCCTGTACTCTTCTCCCCTGCCGGAGGCTCTAGTGAGCCCAGCTTGTGACTAATTGTGTCACAGTCAGGCTTCTCAAAATGTTGGTGAGGCTGAACTACATCTGCAGGTAACTTCTCTGGCTGTAGTGTCTCTGCACTCCCATCATTCTCTACCCTACCATCAACTATTGTGTCTGCTGCCCTTTCTGCTGAACTTCTACCCCCAAGGATTGCTGCACAGTCTGCAGTAGATCTAGTACTTTCTAGAGGACTGATGCCATCTTGTATTGTAGCACCTGCCAGAGGGCTGATGCAATCTTGTGATGGCAACTGCTGGCAGAACGAACCCTTGGTTTTGTTTACGTGATCAGAGACAGGGCCATGTGCTGTGACATCTGTCAACTGTGACGTAGCAGTCTCCCACTGACCTGGCATGTGCCGTGTCTGTGGCACACTGAAGTCACATTCCTGTGTTTGAGTTGATGAGCAGGTGGTGCTGGATTCCATCACTGGTGGTATTCTCGGTGTCATCTGTACAAGATTCTCATGTTCTGTCATCTGTACAAGATTCTCATGTTCTGTCATCTTCTGGCACTGATCAGCACCTATGCCATGTGAATGAACTGCAAGAGAAGTTTGACACGACACCTGTGTGCTTGTGCTCACTGACACGGGCAAGACTGCTGCTGGAATCTTTGTTTCACTCGGCACTGAACCAGATGGAACCAGTCTTTGATTGGACGACCGGCTGCAGGTTTCTTGGTTCATGCGATGCTCAATGACCTTCAAACCTACTTTCTTCACCTTTCTGACTCTGGGGCATGACACATGGTCATGTGACCACACAACATTCATGTCAAGGCCGTCTAGGTCATGAACTATGTCCTCATATAACTGGCGGATTTCTTTCATTTGTTTTCTCACAACATATCCCCTCACCCAAGCCTGAAACACAACAACACATCGCAAGTTATGGTAAAATGGTGATATGTGTGTGTGTCTGTTTTCACTGATTCTGTACGTAAAATCTAGTAGTAGATTCACTGATTGTTTAACTTCACTGCACAGTCTAATATTAGAGTGTGCTTTTTCCTAATCCACTAGTACATATTTGCCCAAAATGAAAATACAACAGAAGTAAATATTAAAATATATGTACTGTTCAAGAAAACATCACATTTACAAGAAATACAGGTTCTGTTTAAAAAAAAACATCACATTCACAAGAAGTACAGTGCACTGTTCAGGCAATAATCACATTCACAAGAAAGTAAATGTTCTGTTCAAGCAATGATCACATTCACACGAAGTACATGTTCTGTTCAAGCAACTGATCACATTCACAAGAAGTACATGTTCTGTTCAAACAATCATCACATTACAAGAAGTACAAATTCTGTTCAAGCAATGATCCATTCACAAGAAGTTACAAATTCTGATTCAAGCAATGATCACATTCACAAGAAGTACATGTTCTGTTCAAACAATCATCACAATTACAAGAAGTACAAATTCTGTTCAAGCAAACATCACATTTACAAGAAGTACAAATTCTGTTCAAGCAATGATCACATTCACAAGAAGTACATGTTCTGTTCAAGCAATCATCACATTCACAAGAAGTACAAATTCTGTTCAAGCAAACATCACATTTACAAGAAGTACAAATTCTGTTCAAGCAATGATCACATTCACAAGAAGTACAAATTCTGTTCAAGCAATGATCACATTCACAAGAAGTACATGTTCTGTTCAAACAATCATCACAATTACAAGAAGTACAAATTCTGTTCAAGCAAACATCACATTTACAAGAAGTACAAATTCTGTTCAAGCAATGATCACATTCACACAGAAGTACAAATTCTGTTTCAAGCAATGATCACATTCACAAGAAGTACAGTGTCTGTTCAAACAATCATCACAATTACAAGAAGTACAAATCTGTTCAAGCAAACATCCATTTACAAGAAGTACAAATCTGTTCAAGCAATGTATCACATCACAAGAAGTACAAATTCTGTTCAAGCAATGATCACATTCACAAGAAGTACATGTTCTGTTCAAACAATCATCACAATTACAAGAAGTGACAAATTCTGTTCAAGCAAACATCACATTACAAGAAGTACAAATTCTGTACAAGCAATGATCACATTCACAAGAAGTACATGTTCTGTCAAGCAATCATCACATTCACAAGAAGTACAAATTCTGTTCAAGCAAACATCACATTTACAAGAAGTACAATTCTGTTCAAGCAATGATCACACTCACAAGAAGTACATGTTCTGTTCAAACAATCATCACATTCACAAGAGTACAAATTCATGTTCAAGCAAACATCACATTTACAAGAAGTACAAAGTGCTGTTCAAGCAATGATCACATCACAAGAAGTACATGTTCTGTTCAAGCAATGATCACATTCACAGAAAGGACACTGTCTGTTCAGTAACATGCATCACAATTACAAGAAGTACAATTCTGTTCAAGCAAACATCACATTTTACAAGAAGTACAAATTCTGTTCAAGCAAAATGATCACATTCACAAGAAGTACAAATTCTGTTCAAGCAATGATCACATTCACAAGAGTACATGTTCTGTTCAACAATCATCACAATTACAAGAAGTACAAATCTGTTCAAGCAAACATCACATTTACAAGAAGTACAAATTCTGTTCAAGCAATGATCACATTCACAGAAGTACAAATTCTGTTCAAGCATGATCACATTCACAAGAAGTACAAATTCTGTCAAGCAATGATCACATTCACAAGAAGTACAAATTCTGTTCAAGCAATGATCACATCACAAGAAGTACATGTTCTGTCAAACAATCATCACAATACAAGAAGTACAAATTCTGTTCAAGCAAACATCACATTTACAAGAAGTACAAATTCTGTTCAAGCAAGACACATTCACAAGAAGTACATGTTCTGTTCAAGCATTCATCACATTTACAAGAAGTACAAATTCTGTTCAAGCAACATCACATTTACAAGAAGTACAAATTCTGTTCAAGCAATGATCACATTCACAAGAAGTACATGTCTGTTCAAGCAATGATCACATTTACAAGAAGTACAAATTCTGTCAAGCAAACATCACATTACAAGAAGTACAAATTCTGTTCAAGCAATGATCACATTCACAAGAAGTACATGTTCTGTTCAAGCAATGATCACATTCACAAGAAGTACATGTTCTGTTCAAGCAATGATCACAATTACAAGAAGTACAAATTCTGTTCAAGCAAACATCACATTTACAAGAAGTACAAATTCTGTTCAAGCAATGATCACATTCACAAGAAGTACATGTTCTGTTCAAGCAATGATCACATTCACAAGAAGTACATGTTCTGTTCAAGCAATGATCACAATTACAAGAAGTACAAATTCTGTTCAAGCAAACATCACATTTACAAGAAGTACAAATTCTGTTCAAGCAATGATCACATTCACAAGAAGTACATGTTCTGTTCAAGCAATCATCACATTCACAAGAAGTACAAATTCTGTTCAAGCAAACATCACATTTACAAGAAGTACAAATTCTGTTCAAGCAATGATCACAATTACAAGAAGTACAGGTTTCAGAAGGGCAGAGGAACTAGAGACCATATCTTCAACATGAGAGCCATCTTTGAGACTTGCCGAGAGTATGTTGTATACCTGCTTCATAGACTACAGTAAGTCCTTCCTAGACTACAATAAGCCCTTCATAGACTACAGTAAGTCCTTCCTAGACTACAGTAAGTCCTTCATAGACTACAGTAAGTCCTTCCTAGACTACAGTAAGTCCTTCCTAGACTACAGTAAGTCCTTCCGAGACTACAGTAAGTCCTTCCTAGACTACAGTAAGTCCTTCCTAGACTACAGTAAGTCCTTCCTAGACTACAGTAAGTCCTTCATAGACTACAGTAAGTCCTTCATAGACTACAGTAAGTCCTTCCTAGACTACAGTAAGTCCTTCATAGACTACAGTAAGTCCTTCCTAGACTACAGTAAGTCCTTCATAGACTACAGTAAGTCCTTCCTAGACTACAGTAAGTCCTTCCTAGACTACAGTAAGGCATTCATAGACTACAGTAAGGCATTCATAGACTACAGTAAGTCCTTCCTAGACTACAGTAAGTCCTTCCTAGACTACAGTAAGTCCTTCCTAGACTACAGTAAGTCCTTCCTAGACTACAGTAAGTCCTTCCTAGACTACAGTAAGTCCTTCCTAGACTACAGTAAGGCATTCATAGACTACAGTAAGGCATTCATAGACTACAGTAAGGCATTCCTAGACTACAGTATGTCCTTCCTAGACTACAGTAAGTCCTTCATAGACTACAGTAAGTCCTTCATAGACTACAGTAAGTCCTTCATAGACTACAGTAAGTCCTTCATAGACTACAGTAAGTCCTTCCTAGACTACAGTAAGGCATTCATAGACTACAGTAAGGCATTCATAGACTACAGTAAGGCATTCCTAGACTACAGTAAGTCCTTCCTAGACTACAGTAAGTCCTTCCTAGACTACAGTAAGTCCTTCATAGACTACAGTAAGTCCTTCCTAGACTACAGTAAGTCCTTCCTAGACTACAGTAAGTCCTTCCTAGACTACAGTAAGTCCTTCCTAGACTACAGTTAAGTCCTTCCTAGACTACAGTAGTCCTTCCTAGACTACATAGTAAGGCATTCATAGACTACAGTAAGGCATTCATAGACTACAGTAAGGCCTTCATAGACTACAGTAAGGCATTCATAGACTACAGTAAGGCATTCATAGACTACAGTAAGGCATTCATAGACTACAGTAAGGCATTCATAGACTACAGTAAGGCATTCATAGACTACAGTAAGGCATTCATAGACTACAGTAAGGCATTCATAGACTACAGTAAGGCATTCATAGACTACAGTAAGGCATTCATAGACTACAAGTAAGGCATTCATGACTACAGTACGGCATTCATAGACTACAGTAAGGCATTCATAGACTACAGTAATGGCCTTCCTAGACTACAGTAAGGCATTTATAGACTACAGTAAGGCATTCACAGACTACAGTAAGGCATTCACAGACTACAGTAAGGCATTCACAGACTACAGTAAGGCCTTCCTAGACTACAGTAAGGCATTCATAGACTACAGTAAGGCATTCATAGACTACAGTAAGGCATTACATAGACTACAGTAAGGCATTCATAGACTACAGTAAGGCATTCAATAGACTACAGTAGGCATTCATAGACATACAGTAAGGCATTCATAGACTACAGTAATGGCATTCATAGACTACAGTAATGGCAATTCATAGACTACAGTAAGGCATTCATAGACTACAGTAAGGCATTCATAGACTACAGTAAGGCATTCATAGACTACAGTAAGGCATTCATAGAGGCATTCATAGACTACAGTAAGGCATTCATAGACTACAGTAAAGCCTTCATAGACTACAGTAAGGCATTCATAGACTACAGTAAGGCATTCATAGACTACAGTAAAGCCTTCACAGACTACACTAAGGCATTCATAGACTACAGTAAGGCCTTCCTAGACTACAGTAAGGCCTTCCTAGACTACAGTAAGGCATTCATAGACTACAGTAAGGCATTCATAGACTACAGTAAGGCATTCATAGACTACAGTAAGGCATTCATAGACTACAGTAAGGCCTTCCTAGACTACAGTAAGGCCTTCCTAGACTACAGTAAGGCATTCATAGACTACAGTAAGGCATTCATAGACTACAGTAAGGCATTCATAGACTACAGTAAGGCATTCATAGACTACAGTAAGGCATTCATAGACTACAGTAAGGCATTCATAGACTACAGTAAGGCATTCATAGACTACAGTAAGGCATTCCTAGAGTCTACAGTAAGGCATTCCTAGACTACAGTAAGGGCATTCATAGACTACAGTAAGGCATTCCATAGACTACGTAAGGCATTACATAGACTACAGTAAAGCCTTCATAGACTCAGTAAGGCATTCATAGACTACAGTAAGGCATTCATAGACTACAGTAAAGCCTTCACAGACTACACTAAGGCCATTCATAGACTACAGTAAGCATTCATAGACTACAGTAAGGCCTTCCTAGACTACAGTAAGGCATTCATAGACTACAGTAAGGCTTCATAGACTACAGTAAGGCATTCATAGACTACAGTAAGGCATTCATAGACTACAGTAAGGCATTCCTAGACTAAGTAAAGGCATTCATAGACTAACAGTAAGGCATATCATAGACTACGTAAGGCATTCCTAGACTACAGTAAGGCAGTTCAGCAGAGACTACAGTAAGGCATTCATAGACTACGTAAGGCATTCATAAGACTACAGTAAAGCCTTCACAGACTACAGTAAGGCATTCATAGACTACAATAGGCATTCATAGACTACAGTAAGTCCTTCCTAGACTACCAATAAGCCTTCATAGACTACAGTAAGTCCTTCCTAGACTACAGTAAGTCCTTCATAGACTACAGTAAGTGCCTTCCTAGACTTACAGTAAGTCCCTTCCTAGACTAACAGTAAGTCCTCCGAACTACAGTAAGTCCTTCCTAGACTACAGTAAGTCCTTCCTAGACTACAGGTAAGTCCTTCTAGACTACAGTAAGTCTTCATAGACTACAGTAAGTCCTTCATAGACTACAGTAAGTTCCTTCCTAGACTACAGTAAGTCCTTCATAGACTACAGTAAGTCCTTCCTAGACTACAGTAAGTCCTTCATAGACTACAGTAAGTCCTTCTAGACTACAGTAAGTCCTTCCTAGACTACAGTAAGGCATTCATAGACTACAGTAAGGCATTCATAGACTACAGTAAGTCCTTCCTAGACTACAGTAAGTCCTTCCTAGACTACAGTAAGTCCTTCCTAGACTACAGTAAGTCCTTCCTAGACTACAGTAAGTCCTTCCTAGACTACAGTAAGTCCTTCATAGACTACAGTAAGTCCTTCATAGACTACAGTAAGTCCTTCCTAGACTACAGTAAGTCCTTCCTAGACTACAGTAAGTCCTTCCTAGACTACAGTAAGGCATTCATAGACTACAGTAAGGCATTCATAGACTACAGTAAGGCATTCCTAGACTACAGTATGTCCTTCCTAGACTACAGTAAGTCCTTCATAGACTACAGTAAGTCCTTCATAGACTACAGTAAGTCCTCATAGACTACACAGTAAGTCCTTCATAGACTACAGTAAGTCCTTCCTAGACTACGTATGCAGTCATAGACTACAGTAAGGCATTCATAGACTACAGTAAGGCATTCCTAGACTACAGTAGTCCTTCCTAGACTACAGTAAGGTCCTTCCTAGACTACAGTAAGTCCTCTTCATAGACTAACAGTAAGTCCTTCCTAGACTACAGTAAGTCCTTCCTAGACTACAGTAAGTCCTTCCTAGACTACAGTAAGTCCTTCCTAGACTACAGTAAGTCCTTCCTAGACTACAGTAAGGCATTCATAGACTACAGTAGGCATTCATAGACTACAGTACGGCATTCATAGACTACAGTAAAGGCATCATAGACTACAGTAAGGCATTCATAGACTACAGTAAGCGCATTCATAGACTACAGTAAGGCATCATAGACTACAGTAAGGCATTCATAGACTACAGTAAGGCATTCATAGACTACAGTAAGGCATTCATAGACTACAGTCAGGCATCCATAGACTACAGTAGGCATTCATAGACTACAGTAAGGCATTCATAGACACAGTAAGGCATCATAGACTACATGTAAGGCATTCAAGACTACAGTAAGGCATTCATATGACTACAGTAAGGCCTTCCTAGACTACCGTAAAGGCATTTATAGACTACAGTAAGGCTTCACAGACTACAGTAAGGCATTCACAGACTACAGTAAGGCCTTCCTAGACTACATAAGGCATTCATAGACTACAGTAAGGCATTTCTAGACTACAGTAAGGCATCATAGACTACAGTAAGGCATTCATAGACTACAATAAGCATTCCATAGACTACAGTAAGGCATTCATAGACTACAGTAAGGCATTCATAGACTACAGTAATGCATTCTAGACTCAGCTGGCATTCATAGACTACAGTAGGCATTCATAGCCTACAAAGTCATCTAGACTACAGTAAGGCATCATATGACTACAGTAAGGCATTCCTAGCCACGTAAGGCATTCTAACTACAGTAAGCTCATAGACTCAGTAAGGCTTTCATAACTACAGTAGACTCATAGACTACAGTAAGGCTTCCTAGACTACAGTATCATACTAGACTACAGTAGCTTCCTAGACTACAGTAAGGCATCCTAACTACAGTAGCTTCCTAGACTACAGTAAGGATCATGCTACTAAGAATTCATAGACTACTAAGGCCTTCATGAGACTACAGTAGGCATTCATAGACTACAGTAAGGCATTCATAGACTACAGTAAGGCATTCATAATACAGTACGGCATTCATAGACTACGTAAGGCATTCTAGACTACAGTAGGCCTTCATAGACTACAGTAAGGCATTCATAGACTACAGTAAGGCATTCATCAGACTACAGTAGGCTTAACTAAGTAGGCATTCATAGACTACAGTAGGCATTCATAGACTACAGTAAGGCATTCATAGACTACAGTAAGGCATTCTAGACTACAGTAAGGCCTTCCTAGACTACCGTAAGGCCTTCATAGACTACAGTAAGCATTCATAGACTACAGTAGGCATTCATCAGACTACAGTACGCCATTCCTAACTAGTACCTTCATACTACAGGTAAGGCATTCATAGACTACAGTAAGGCATTCATAGACTACAGTAAGGCACTCCTAGACTACATAAGGCATTCAGACTACAGTAAGGCATTCATAGACTACAGTAAGGCATTCATAGACTACAGTAAGGCATTCATAGACTACAGTAAGGCATTCATAGACTACAGTAAGGCATTCATAGACTACAGTAAGGCATTCATAGACTACAGTAAGGCATTCATAGACTACAGTAAGGCATTCATAGACTACAGTAAGGCTTCATACTACAGGCAGCATTCATAGACTACAGTAAGCCTCGACACAGTAAGGCATTCATAGACACGTAGGCTTCATAACAGTAAGCATGATCGACTAGGCATTCAGACGACAGTAAGGCATTCATGATCTACAGTAGGCCTTGCATAGACTACAGTAAGCATTCATAGACTACAGTAGGCATTCATAGACTACAGTAAGGCATTCATAGACTACAGTAAGGCTTCATAGACTACAGTAAGGCATTCATAGACTACAGTAAGGCATTCATAGACTACAGTAAGGCATTCATAGACTACAGTAAGGCATCTCTAGACTGACAGTAAGGCATTCCTATACTACAGTAAGGCATTCATAGACTACAGTAAGGCATTCATAGACTACAGTAAGGCATTCATAGACTACAGTGAAGGCATTCATAGACTACAGTAGAGGCATTCATAGACTACAGTAAGGATTCATAGAACTACAGTAAAGCCTTCACAGACTACACTAAGGCATTCATAGACTACATAAGGGCATTCATAGACTACAGTAAGGCCTTCTAGACTACAGTAGGGCATTCATAGACTACAGTAAGGCATTCATAGACTACAGTAAGGCAGATCCATAGACTACAGTAAGGCATTCATTAGACTACAGTAAGGCATTCCTAGACTACAGTAAGGCATTCATAGACTACAGTAGGCATTCATAGACTAACAGTAAGGCATTCCTAACTACAGTAAGGCATTCATAGACTACAGTAAGGCATTCATAGACGTAACAGTAAGGCATTCATAGACTACAGTAAAGCCTTCACAGACTACAGTAAGGCATTCATAGACTACAATAAGGCATTCATGAGGGACTACAGTAAGGCATTCATAGACTACAGTAAGGCATTCCTAGACTACAGTAAGGCATTCATAGACTACAGTAAGGCATTCCTAGACTACAGTAAGGCATTCATAGACTACAGTAAGGCATTCATAGACTACAGTAAGGCCTTCCTAGACTACAGTAAGGCATTCATAGACTACAGTAAGGCATTCATAGACTACAGTAAGGCATTCATAGACTACAGTAAGTCCTTCCTAGACTACAGTAATGCCTTCCTAGACTACAGTAAGGCATTCATAGACTACAGTAAGGCATTCATAGACTACAGTAAGGCATTCCTAGACTACAGTAAGGCATTCATAGACTACAGTAAGGCATTCCTAGACTACAGTAAGGCATTCCTAGACTACAGTAAGGCATTCCTAGACTACAGTAAGGCATTCATAGACTACAGTAAGGCATTCCTAGACTACAGTAAGGCATTCATAGACTACAGTAAGGCATTCATAGACTACAGTAAGGCATTCCTAGACTACAGTAAGGCATTCCTAGACTACAGTAAGGCATTCATAGACTACAGTAAGGCATTCATAGACTACAGTAAGGCATTCATAGACTACAGTAAGGCCTTCCTAGACTACAGTAAGGCATTCATAGACTACAGTAAGGCATTCATAGACTACAGTAAGGCATTCATAGACTACAGTAAGTCCTTCCTAGACTACAGTAATGCCTTCCTAGACTACAGTAAGGCATTCATAGACTACAGTAAGGCATTCCTAGACTACAGTAAGGCATTCATAGACTACAGTAAGGCATTCCTAGACTACAGTAAGGCATTCCTAGACTACAGTAAGGCATTCATAGAATTCAGTAAGGCATTCCTAGACTACAGTAAGGCATTCATAGACTACAGTAAGGCATTTATAGACTACAGTAAGGCATTCATAGACTACAGTAAGGCATTCCTAGACTACAGTAAGGCATTCATAGACTACAGTAAGGCATTCATAGACTACAGTAAGGCATTCATAGACTACAGTAAGGCATTCATAGACTACAGTAAGGCATTCATAGACTACAGTAAGGCATTCATAGACTACAGTAAGGCATTCCTAGACTACAGTAAGGCATTCATAGATTACAATAATGCCTTCCTAGACTACATTAAGGCCTTCCTAGACTACAGTAAGGCCTTCCTAGACTACAGTAAGGCATTCATAGACTACAGTAAGGCATTCATAGACTACAGTAAGGACTTCGACTGTGTTCATAGTCAGACATTGTGGAACATCACCATGAGGGATGTGGGGTGTCCAGCACATGTGATCCTCTAACTGAATCATTATATCATGAACATCACTATAAGGGATGTGGGGTGTCCAGCACATGTGATCCTCTAACTGAATCATTATATCATGAACATCACCATGAGTGATGTGGTGTGTCCAGCACATGTGATCCACTAACTGAATCATTATATCATGAACATCACCATGAGGGGTGTGGGGTGTCCAGCACATGTGATCCACTAACTGAATCATTATATTATGAACATCACTATAAGGGATGTGGTGTGTCCAGCACATGTGATCCTCTAACTGAATCATTATATCATGAACATCACCATGAGAAATGTGGGGTGTCCAGCACATGTGATCCACTAACTGAATCATTATATCATGAACATCACCATAAGGGATGTGGGGTGTCCAGCACATGTGATCTACTAACTGAATCATTATATCATGAACATCACCATAAGGGATGTGGGGTGTCATGTGATCCACTAACTGAATCATTATATCATGAACATCACCATAAGGGATGTGGGGTGTCATGTGATCCACTAACTGAATCATTATATCATGAACATCACCATAAGGGATGTGGGGTGTCCAGCACATGTGATCCACTAACTGAATCATTATATCATGAACATCACCATGAGAAATGTGGGGTGTCCAGCACATGTGATCCACTAACTGAATCATTATATCATGAACATCACCATGAGAAATGTGGGGTGTCCAGCACATGTGATCCACTAACTGAATCATTATATCATGAACATCACCATAAGGGATGTGGGGTGTCCAGCACATGTGATCTACTAACTGAATCATTATATTATGAACATCACTATAAGGGATGTGGTGTGTCCAGCACATGTGATCCTCTAACTGAATCATTATATCATGAACATCACCATAAGGGATGTGGGGTGTCATGTGATCCACTAACTGAATCATTATATCATGAACATCACCATAAGGGATGTGGGGTGTCCAGCACATGTGATCCACTAACTGAATCATTATATCATGAACATCACCATAAGGGATGTGGGGTGTCATGTGATCCACTAACTGAATCATTATATCATGAACATCACCATAAGGGATGTGGGGTGTCCAGCACATGTGATCCACTAACTGAATCATTATATCATGAACATCACCATAAGGGATGTGGGGTGTCCAGCACATGTGATCCACTAACTGAATCATTATATCATGAACATCACCATAAGGGATGTGGGGTGTCCAGCACATGTGATCCACTAACTGAATCATTATATCATGAACATCACCATGAGAAATGTGGGGTGTCCAGCACATGTGATCCACTAACTGAATCATTATATCATGAACATCACCATGAGAAATGTGGGGTGTCCAGCACATGTGATCCACTAACTGAATCATTATATCATGAACATCACCATAAGGGATGTGGGGTGTCCAGCACATGTGATCTACTAACTGAATCATTATATTATGAACATCACTATAAGGGATGTGGTGTGGCCAGCACATGTGATCCTCTAACTGAATCATTATATCATGAACATCACCATAAGGGATGTGGGGTGTCATGTGATCCACTAACTGAATCATTATATCATGAACATCACCATAAGGGATGTGGGGTGTCATGTGATCCACTAACTGAATCATTATATCATGAACATTACCATAAGGGATGTGGGGTGTCATGTGATCCACTAACTGAATCATTATATCATGAACATCACCATAAGGGATGTGGGGTGTCCAGCACATGTGATCCACTAACTGAATCATTATATCATGAACATCACCATAAGGGATGTGGGGTGTCCAGCACATGTGATCTACTAACTGAATCATTATATTATGAACATCACTATAAGGGATGTGGTGTGTCCAGCACATGTGATCCTCTAACTGAATCATTATATCATGAACATCACCATAAGGGATGTGGGGTGTCATGTGATCCACTAACTGAATCATTATATCATGAACATCACCATAAGGGATGTGGGGTGTCATGTGATCCACTAACTGAATCATTATATCATGAACATCACCATAAGGGATGTGGGGTGTCATGTGATCCACTAACTGAATCATTATATCATGAACATTACCATAAGGGATGTGGGGTGTCCAGCACATGTGATCCACTAACTGAATCATTATATCATGAACATCACCATAAGGGATGTGGGGTGTCCAGCACATGTGATCCACTAACTGAATCATTATATCATGAACATCACCATAAGGGATGTGGGGTGTCCAGCACATGTGATCCACTAACTGAATCATTATATCATGAACATCACCATGAGAAATGTGGGGTGTCCAGCACATGTGATCCACTAACTGAATCATTATATCATGAACATCACCATGAGAAATGTGGTGTGTCCAGCACATGTGATCCACTAACTGAATCATTATATCATGAACATCACCATAAGGGATGTGGGGTGTCATGTGATCCACTAACTGAATCATTATATCATGAACATCACCATAAGGGATGTGGGGTGTCATGTGATCCACTAACTGAATCATTATATCATGAACAACAAGCAGCTGTCAGAGTAGCCGGTGGAAAATGAAAATATGGTCTGAGCTGCAAAGAAAAGTAAAACAAGGCTGCATTCTCTCCCCTTATCAGTAAATCATCTATACAGAAAATGAAATGAGAAATGTCAAAATGGATGACAACTGACACAATTGTGATCTATTCTTAATTGAAGGAATTTCAATTCTAGAACAAACATAAATGTCCAAGGCCATAGCTACTACATGCAGGTCCGCATGGCCGAATGGATAAGAACGCGTGTTCTTAAACATCCAGTGTGCCCATGCCGAGGTTAGCGGTAAAACCCCTACACCGGACAGCTGGACTAAAATGTTGACCTGTCGTCCTTGACTTGGGGACATAAATTACAAGTACCTCTGATGTTGGAGTGGGTTCGCCTGTGGGCGAGGGACACTGTTAATAGGGAAAGCTAATTCACATGCAAAATTCAATACAGTCCAAGGCACCAGGGCCAGGTTCTATATTGGCCAAGACCTACTGACACATCCTAGTCACGTGTCCTGGGCAACAGGTCCCTTCGGCTAAGTAGTAGGATCACTGATACCTCCAAAGTTGGAGAGTATCTGCCTGCACAGCGAGGAACCACCAGTCTGCACACCAATAAGCCAGACATGGGGCAACAGATACTCACGCAAACCTAAGGTCACGTATGACATCACACTAATGTTGGACAACAGGATGTCTTCATTCAACATACAGGATCTCACACTGGAGTTCACAGTCAGCGAACACAAGCATAGCTACTGCATGTCAACCCCAAACATGACAATCAATGATGAAGCAATTGAAAATGTCACAAACTGTGAATATCTTGGTCCCATGATCAGAGAACTCTGTCCTCTACAACATCCTTCAGCCAGGACCTTGGTCCTCCCTCCCTCCGCCAGTGATTCAGTATTCACACTAACCTGTATCCTGACAACAAAAGCCAGAACTCTGTCCTCTACAACATCCTCCAGCCAGGACCGTGGTCCTCCCTCCCTCCTCCCCCCCCCCCCCCCAGTGATTCAGTATTCACACTAACTTGTATCCTGACAACACCAGCCAGAACTCTGTCCTCTACAACATCCTCCAGCCAGGACTGTGGTCCTCCCTCCCACAGTGATTCAGTATTCACACTAACCTGTATCCGGACAACATCAGCCAGAACTCTGTCCTCTACAACATCCTTCAGCCAGGACCTTGGTCCTCCCTCCCTCCCTCCCTCCCCCAGTGATTCAGCATTCACACTAACCTGTATCCTGACAACACCAGCCAGAACTCTGTCTTCTACAACATCCTCCAGCCAGGACCGTGGTCCTCCCTCCCCCCCCCTCCCTCACCCCCTCCCCCAGTGATTCAGCATTCACACTAACCTGTATCCTGACAACACCAGCCAGAACTCTGTCCTCTACAACATCCTTCAGCCAGGACCGTGGTCCTCCCTCCCTCCCTCCCTCCCCCTCCCTCCCCCCCCCCCCCCATTGATTCAGTATTCACACTAGCCTGTATCCTGACAACACCAGCCAGAACTCTGTCCTATACAACATCCTTCAGCCAGGACCTTGGTCCTCCCTCCCTCCCTCCCTCCCCCAGTGATTCAGTATTCACACTAACCTGTATCCTGACAACACCAGCCTGAACTCTGTCCTCTACAACATCCTCCAGCCAGGACCGTGGTCCTCCCCCCTCCCTCCCCCCCCTCCCCTCCCCCAGTGATTCAGCATTCACACTAACCTGTATCCTGACAACACCAGCCAGAACTCTGTCCTCTACAACATCCTCCAGCCAGGACCGTGGTCCTCCCTCCCTCCCTCCCCCTCCCTCAGTGATTCAGTATTCACAGTTTCACACTAACCTGTATCCGGACAACACCAGCCAGAACTCTGTCCTCTACAACATCCTCCAGCCAGGACCGTGGTCCTCCCTCCCTCCCTCCCTCCCCCCTCCCCCCTCCCTCAGTGATTCAGCATTCACACTAACCTGTATCCGGACAACATCAGCCAGAACTCTGTCATCTACAACATCCTCCAGCCAGGACTGGTCGTCGGCCGCCATCTTACAACAACTTGGTCTCTAGCAAGTATCCACCTCGTTTAGGGACCAGTTATTCTAGTCCAAACACGTCCCCTACTGTGGGTTGCTTGTTACGACATTCGACAGAACAATCCTGCAATCCTTCTTCATTCCCTTTCTGTTATTAGTATTAGTCTATTATATGTTCTCGCGCTGTGAGTCTTTAACTTCATTCAGTACCAAGCAACGCAATATGCGTCTATTGTAACTCTTTACAGTTAGTTAGTTAGTTAGTTAGTTAGTTAGTTAGTTAGTTAGTTAGTTAGTTAGTTAGTTAGTTAGTCGACAGATCATCCTCATTGCCTATCGAACCATTCAGCCCATAAGTGCTCGAATCCCCCCCCCCCCCCAACAAATCCCGCAGCGTGTAGCGGCTAACGACACCTGTTCTGTGTTGATTTATCAATCTTCTTTGGCTTCCTGCGTAGTGTTCTTGTTTGGCCACACCTCTTTTAACTTGCTGTTCTCGCAGTCTGACCATGGTTGTAGATTCACAGTCATCACTTAGTTTTCGCAAAAGTCTTACTTGTAAGTAAGACTGGTGAAAGAGCCTTTACAGCATCCTCTGATCTACCCCGGTTGCTGCCATCGCCCTCGATGCATTAAGTTCCTTACCAGCCTTCACCACCAAAGCCTCCACATGATCCTTAAAAGACAAACACCTGTCAAAGGTGATACCCAAGTACTTCAGTTTACTCTCTCTCTCTCTCTCTCTCTCTCTCTCTCTCTCTCTCTCTCTCTCTCTCTCTCTCTCTCTCTCTCTCTCTCTCTCTCTCTCTCTCTTTGAAGTTCCGCCAGACAGGACGGACTGGCACAATGTAATAGTAACACCGAGTGCATAAAATGTGCAGCGGGCCGCGCAGAGCTTGAGGTGCAACAACTGATCCAGAGTAACACACATCAAGGTGACATAGTGATCTATACTTATGGGTCAATGGTGAGAAACAAACAGGGTGGTTGGGATTTCCTTGCGAAGGCTAATGGACGATTCTTGAATAAGGAGATTATTGCATATGAAGCTACAACCATTAGCATGAGAATGGAGGTGGAAGCAGTCACAGCGGCATTCCGTTGGCTAGAGCAGACCACTGCAACACACATTGTCTTCATCACGGACTCAAGGAGTATGCTTAGTAAAGTGATTTTAGGAATGTTTTGTGTCGAATCATTCACCTCACTTCAGAGATCACAGATTGTAAGAAGTGTATGGATTTTGTGCCCTGGCCATGCGGGAGTGCGGGGGAATAAACAGGCTGATAGGCTGGCAGGGACTGCACCTCTTGGTGGTAGATTGCCCATGGACAAGGAAGAGGTGGTCGTGCGCCTGTGGGACCAGGTAGAGACGATGGAGGAGCAGATTGAGAACCCGTATGTGGAAAGGATGAGATAGCGGGGGATTGGCAGGGGTTCTGGTAGAATCTCAAAACTGAGAGGGAAGACCAGGAGAACTTTCAATCAGATAGCGGTGGGAACAATTAGTAGTATAACTCTTCGCTGGCTGTTGAACGAGGGGACGGAGCGCATATGGGAATGTCCTGGATGCAGTGATGTCGGTTCTTATCTCAACTCAACAGCTACGTATAAGGTAACTACTTAGTTAGTTAGTTAGTTAGTTAGTCGACAGATCATCCTCGTTGCACATCGAACCATTCAGTCCATAAGTGCTCGGATCCCCTCCTCAGCAAATCCCGCAGCGTGTAGCGGCTAACGACGCCAGTTCTGTGTTGGTTTATCAATCTTCTTTGGCTTCCTGCGTAGTGTTCTTGTTTGGCCACCCCTCTTTTAATTTGCTGCTCCCGCAGTCTGGCCATTGTTGTAGATTCACAGTCATCACTTGGTTCTCGCAAAAGTCTCACTTCTCGTAGAGCATTCAGAATGTCAGCCTGGTCCATGGCGCGTCCGCCCTCTACAGTAGCCTCACCTGCGAGCTTGTCAGCCCGCTCATTTCCTTGTACTCCCGCATGCCCTGGCACGAAGATGAAACTAATCTTTGCCAGCCTAGACCGCTTCAGAGGCAGCAACCATTCTCTTCGGATCGACCCCTCCTCTATCCTCTTGATCGTGTTCATTGAGTCGCTAAGGAAACAAGCCCTAGTGAATGTCTGTGTCTCGAGCCATGTTATTGCTTTACTTACTGCCATGACTACCATGGTCAGGCTACTTGTGGTTTCAGTGAAAGCACCAGAGTCCTCCTTCACAATTTTCCCTCCGGCCCGAGCTGTAAAGGCCCATGAGCTTCTCACATGTCGGACGACTGACCCATCTGTGTAGATGACCGCGTCACCGTCTAGCGAATTCTCGAAAATCAACGCTTGTACTTCAGCCTCAACAGCAGCCGGATTTTCTTGTCTGCATTTGCTATCTAGTTGGATGCAAACTGAAAAGGATGTGCAGAAGTCTGTTGGCACTTGCACCCACTCCTCGCCAGGTTCTAAGTCCTCAAGTGAACACACCTGTTGAAGAATGTCTTCGGCTTGACCCATCCACGACCGTCCTCTTTTTAACCTGCTGCCCTTCACCTTCCTAATTTCACTATGCAGTGGATGTTGTGTGTTTGCGTTAATTCTGAGGTAGGCGCGTGCCCTGCAAATTTGTATTCTCTCTTCAATGGTTGGAAAATCAAGAAGGTAGCGCATCGCCCTGCATGCTGTATCTCTTGTACATCCAAGAATAATGCGCATAGCTTCATTCTGTATCCTTTCCATCCTTTCTATCTGCTTATGGCTGAGAGTCAGGATTGCCATTGCATACTCCAAAACAGACATGACCAGCCCCTCGTACAGAAGACATAGATGGCGATGCTCACAGTTTGCTGCCGCCATCACCCGCACCGCTGCCAAACCCCGCTTGGCCTTTGTTATCACCTGGTCTATGTGCACATTATAAGCAAGGCTTCGATCAAACCGTATCCCCAGGTAATTCATTGCCTGCGTTCTTTCCACCGTCTCTGAACACAGCATTACAGTTGGTGTTGGATTGTTGACAATATGATTATTCAACGAGAACCAAGTCACTGTTGCCTTTGTTGGGTTGACCATTGCCCCAGCTTCATCACACCAAGTACTTATGCGATTGAGTTCGGTTTGTAGTTCCACAGCAACCTCCTCTCTATCCTTACCCTGACGATACACTAAAACATCATCGGCATACGACAATGTCCTGCCAGGTCCAGTGATCTGCTCACTGGTGATTCTGACTGTGTAGGCGTTGAACAGTACCGGAGATAATGGTGATCCCTGTGGTAGGCCAGGATATATTGTTGTTGGTTCCGAAGTCCAACTGCCACATCTAAAAACTACTTTCCGTTGGTAGAGGGCTGCAGCGATCCAACTAAGGAGGAATGGACTTAAGTTTAGTTCAAGAAGCTGAAACATTAAAAAATCCAGTGGTACTCTGTTGTATGCGTCCTCAAGATCAATCGCTGCAGCAACGGTTTCAGTGCCTGAGTGGAAACTTTCATAGACATCATGGGCAAAGACTGCTGCATTGGTCCAGGTTTCTCTTTTTGGACGGTACCCACCCAGGGTAGGTGGGAAAACACCTTGCCTCTCTAGTTGGCTTGATATTTTCCTGGCAATTACCTTCTCCAGCAGCTTGCCTATTGTATTCTGCATGGTTATAATTCGATATCCCTGAATTTTTTTTTGTGGTCTTTGTCAGGCTTCGGCAAGGGAATCAGATAGCTGTGTAACCATTCCTCCTTGATGCTAGCACTCCCTATACTGTTGTTGTACATGTCTGCTAGTTTCTCTAGCTCATTGTCGGTACACCTATTTATGTCGTCGTATCTTATGCCATCAGGACCTGGAGCACTGTTTTTTGATCGTCGAAGCACAGCCTTGATTTCTTTCACTGTCACTGTGTCTTCATCCGAAGTGTTCTGGGCCTTGCATCTGTCTGAGGTGACCTCCTTGGCCAGATTTCGGCCTCCCATGTCTGTCTGGTTGCCCTGCTCAAGGTAGCGTTCAAAGAGGGCTTTGCCCTTGTCCTCGTCAGTCCTCTGCCAGGTGAGGTCAGCACCTTGGAAGTCTGAAATGCTCTTATTATTGACTACACCACTCATGCTTTTATGTAGTCGCCAGAACAATTTCAGTGACTTGTCTGTGCTTACTCTTTGACACACCTCTGCCCATTTTTCGCTTTTAACCACCTTGACCAGTGTTTTGAAATAGCTTACTTTTGTGTGCATCTCTCTTTCTAAGTGCAAGCAGGGACTAGGATGACCAGCTCTGTTCTTCTTGGCATTTTGCCATCTCCTTACAGCACTACGCTTATCCACCCAAGCCTTCTCCACCTCGAAACTCCACCACTGTGGCTGCTCCCAGCTTTTTTTCCTGCCCTGAAACGTTCTGCGCTTGTCACGTCTTATTTTACTCACCACATCTTGCCCTGTACTGTCATACTGGAACGTCTTTACCTTTAGCTTGTGCTGCCTGGTTCTGCCTTTCTCCACCAATATGCTGCAAGGGTGGTGGTCGCTGCCATGGTGTCCTAGGACACCCCATCTACACACTGTAGTGAGTGAAGGTGACTACTTTCTATAGCCTTACCCAGGCAGTCGTTAGTTACTCTGGCAGTTCATGATATTGGCGACATTCATCTCAGGAAGCACATCTCCGTTGTCCCCCCAAGCCCTTCCTGAACTGTTCGCTAACGTTTCATGATTCAGTGTCACCAGCCTAGACTAGATGGGACATCTGCCGGCTTGGAGATAAACTGGGGACAGTCAAAGACCTGGGAGGAAGGCAAATTCTAAAATGTCAGATGTACTGAGCTTGTCGAGATCTGGTGTCCGGAGTTTGTCACAACAACAATACAACACAATACAATATACACTTCTAATCATAATCAGTCTCCCTGGCCTAGGGGTTAACGTCGTTCTCCGTTATCCGGTATATTCTCGTGAGTAACGTAACGTGCGCGAGAATCAGTAGCGGTTCTCGCCGCGTCGCTCAGAGAGCAATGGCAAACTACTGAGCGTCATCTTGCCTATTACATCAACAGCAGCCGAAAAATGCTTTAGTTGACTGCAGCGTCCTGTAAGGGATATGCAACATTTAAAAGAATATCATAATCATCACGACAATGATAAATGTTGGACTAAAATATGAGGGTGCACACTGTGTGGACAGTGCTATGAAAAGATGACGGGGGGAAGCAGACGAAAGACGAAAGACCCTTGCCGTTGGTCTGGGTAATGTGGCGGCCGTTGTGTGTGGACTTTTCTTGGTTATGTGCTTGTTGAAGTCCTGCCTCCAGCCATAGCTCACAAACAACAAGTTATCGCTCTATCAATTTGACCAGCGGAACGTTCGTTCAAGTACCCAGTCGGTCGTGTGGAGGTGATAGGTTCAAACCTCGGTGTGACAGAGGCACCGTGTTGTCCATGAAGGTGAGGCAGTCTCTGAAGATGTCTTTTTATTTTTAAGCTTTATTGCAGTTCCCCTTATTCTTATCTCTGAAGTTAGGTAACTCACTCAACTACCAATTTCAGCAATTTTGGTCAATATTAAAAAATTGGAATGTGATGAACATAGAACAATTAGTATAATGAGTCACATCACAAAGATTTTGCTGAGAATTATCATGCAAAGAGTGAGGAAGAAGATACAACCTGAAATAGGAGAAGAACAATGTGGGTTTGTAGAAGGAAAGGGTACAGTAATGCTGTGTATATGCTGCGAACAGTTATTGAACGTGCTATAGAAGTAAACAAGGATATACATCTTTGCTTTATTGACTACACAAAGGCTTTTGATAGAGTTAGACATGTCAACATGGTGGATATGCTTGCAGATCTACAAATTGATGGGAAAGACATTAGACTTATAGAAAACATATATTGGAAACAACAAGTTGCAATAAGGATTGATAATGAAGTGGGACAGTATCAAGCCAATTAAGAGAGGTGTTAGGCAGGGATGTGTGATGTCTCCAGATCTTTTTTCCCTGTACAGTGAAAATATTTTCAGAAATGTAGAGGATATAAATGGAATCAGCATTGGAGGACGAAACATCAATAACATTAGATATGCAGATGATACAGTATTAATTGCAGACAATGCGCAGGACCTGCAACAATTAGTAGATGCGGTTGTTGTACATAGTGAGCAACTGGGGTTAGAATTAAATTGTAAAAAGACTCAGGTTATGGTCATCACTAGGAAGGAAAGAAGTGCCACAATGTAATATACAAGTAAATGGAAATATTCTTCAACAAGTGAATCGGTACAATTATCTTGGAACAGTCATAACATCTGATGGGAGATGCCTTGAAGAGATTAGAACAAGAATCGCCATGGCGAAAGTAGCCTTAGCAAGATGAAAAACATTCTGACCAATAAAAAGATGTCAATTGAAACGAGAAAAAGAGTGTTGAGGGGATACATAGAGCCTGTTCTTTTGTATGGATGTGAAACTTGGACAATGAGCAGTCAAGCTGAAAAGCATCTGATGGCTGCAGAAATGTGGTTTCTGAGGAAAATGCAAAGAATACCATGGACAGATAGAAAAACCAATGACCAAGTACTACAGGAGACAAATGAACATCGTAGACTGATTAGAGAAATTAGACGAAGACAGTCAAAATTTTTTGGACATGTTCTGAGAAGAAATGGGTTGGAGAACTTAGTGACAACTGGCAAGATCGAGGGGAACAGACCAAGAGGAAGACCGAGAGGAAAATACCTGGATGGCTTGGCCACATGGCATGGACAAGACAGGAACACTGAGCTGATCCACGACACTGGTGATCGAGTGAAATGGCGAGTCATGACCGCCCACGCTTTCAGGCATGGCACATGATTGATTGATTGATTGATTGAATAAAAAATGGGGTTTTTACTTATGAAATCATACCAGTTAGATAGAGCTTGACAAGACGAATCCGACGGTATCTCAACGAAGACTGTACGTTGATTCTAAGCGGAGTTATGAATTTTGTGGTGACGTAATTTAATACCAAGAAGTGCAATGAAGAATTAACTGATAAGTCAGGATGTATCACGGCCCTAAGATTGGAAACTTGAGAAATTCTGCCTTCTATTACCGTGGCTTGTTTATTTTTAAACGGACAACATTGTGCCATATATCATTGCGTCCGGGGCGGCGAGGCCTAACTTGACGTAGTTTTTATTTTTCTGTAGGATGTGCAGTGACCTAATTAACAATTTAAAATGGCCACCAATTGTTTATTATTTGCCTTCTATTACCGTGGCTTGTTTATTTTTAAACAGACAACGTTGTGCCATATTTAGCAAGTCCTACCACGATTATAAATTTGAGAATTTGCTAATGAATCCGCCACAGAAGATTGGCCTTGAAATTCAAAATCTAATGGTACCTCAATGATGCCTGTATGTCACTTATAAGTGAAGATATTCACATTTTTGTGAAGGTGAGACGAGTTGCGATTTTTCATACTTTTCACCCGTAAGTGTAGCTCTCTAGTGTGTCCCATTCCTCCCTCAGCGGGTGTTCGTGTGTGTGCGTGCGAGATTGTCTCAAATGGTCGTATGAAAACTGACTTTAAAAATATGTTCCG
Organism: Cepaea nemoralis; assembly: GCA_014155875.1. Taxonomy (NCBI): domain Eukaryota; kingdom Metazoa; phylum Mollusca; class Gastropoda; order Stylommatophora; family Helicidae; genus Cepaea; species Cepaea nemoralis. The sequence continues at coordinate 34,620 of JACEFZ010027734.1, forward strand.
TCATGTTAAATGATTACAAAATAGTACAGACACAGACATTCACTAGGGCTTGTTTCCTTAGCGACTCAATGAACATGATCAAGAGGATAGAGGAGGGGTCGATCCGAAGAGAATGGTTGCTGCCTCTGAAGCGGTCTCGGCTGGCAAAGATTAGTTTCATCTTCGTGCCAGGGCATGCGGGAGTACAAGGAAATGAGCGGGCTGACAAGCTCACAGGTGAGGCTACTGTGGAGGGCGGACGTGCCATGGACCAGGCTGACATTCTGAATGCTCTACGAGAAGTGAGACTTTTGCGAAGAACCAAGTGATGACTGTGAATCTACAACAATGGCCAGACTGCAAGAGCAGCAAATTAAAAGAGGGGTGGCCAAACAAGAACACTACGCAGGAAGCCAAAGAAGATTGATAAACCAACACAGAACTGGCGTCGTTAGCCGCTACACGCTGTGGGATTTGCTGAGGAGGGGATCCGAAGCACTTATGGACTGAATGGTTCGATGTGCAACGAGGATGATCTGTCGACTAACTAACTAACTAACTAACTAACTAACAAGTATACAAATAAATTATTAATGATCTTTAAAATTGTGTTCTCTTTAACTTTAATAGGTCAAATCGCATGTTTTGTGTGTTGAAAAGTGTGGCGCAATCGATATGCGCGGCCGTCATGACCCATTCACAAAGTCACATCTTCGCAGAAAATCTGTTTGTCAACCACAATTTGAGCAAGTTTAGCGATGAAACTATGCTGATTCAGGAGCAATATTTTATATGGCGATTAAAATTCACATTAAACAAAGATATCTATTGGATTCACCGATTCCGATCGCGATCATTCGGCTGCCTCCGTGGTATTCGCTCCCCGGCAGTCGGCAGCTCGCACAGATCCATAGAGCTCACTTTATTCACAAACTTCCAGTTTCTTAGTTCTATATAATATTTTAGTTCGTAATGTTTAATAGTTTCTATTATATCACCTAATAATTTTGTGAAAAATTAAAAAATAAAAAAATGTCCAGCCGGGAAGAGAACCTCGATCTCCCACGCCTCTCGCGTGACAGGTGAACTGCTTATGACTCCGCTAGCGAGAACACAATAAATTTTCCACAAAGATTTTTATATAGACAAGCCGCCGTTTTGGGTTTCATGATCGTAACACATTTTCGCCTGTTTTTCAACCACAATTAAAGCAAGTTAGCGATTAAACTTTCCAAATTTCTGAAAAATCTGATGCAGAATTCGAAAAACCATCTACAATTGATGGTTTTCTATTGAAAGCGCCAGAAAAAAAAATTATTTACGGTTCAGCTTGCCGTTTTAATTTTTCTCCGCGCGAGGTTGGTCTCAACCAACACGGGTCATAGACGGATTATGAAAACTGACTTCAAAAATATGTTCCTGTCATGTTAAATGATTAAAAGATAGTACAAGTATACAAATAAATTATTAATAATCTTTAAACTTGTGTTCTCTTTAACTGTTGTAGGTCAAATTGCACATTTTGAGTGTTGAAAACTGAAAGTGTACATGCCAATTCGATCGATACGTGCATGCCCAGTCACCATGGCACATGGCCATTATCATGCCATGTGTTTACCCCTTCACAAAAACACACTTCGCCGAAAATTTTCTTTTACATCCACAAAAGAGCTAGTACTGCGATGAAACTTTCCAGATATATTTAAAATTGTAGGCAAAGTTCAAAAATACATCTATAATTGTTGCAATTCTATCAACAACGCTAGAATAGTGTTACAAAGTGCACATGCCAGTCGGATCGATATGCACAAAGAACAAAAACATGTGCCAACGAGCCCTTTCTGACGTAACTAGGGGTATTGAGATGCGGCTACGTTGACACTCTTTATGAATTACACACTGATACACCATGAACACAACTCGTCACCACCGAGTGATAGAATGGCATCATGTATTGTTTCTATGCGACACAATCACTGGGATATTCAAAGGTACATGTACCCCCACGACATTTGTTTACACACTGATTGTAGTACGTCCTGCTATCCAGGCTATCTAATCAACTACAATGCTCTACACATACACTCTTCTACCCTACTTACAGTCCTGTTACACATGGTCGCATGGCGCCTACATTCACAGGCCGGCAACCTCTGCCCACGGCACACCACTCGACTCCGTGCTGTAACATGTCCACCCGCTTGGTCGCGGCAACGCTGTTCTCCTCCATCGGTACACGCTTGAAATATCTAATGTACACTCAGTTACATGCCGTCGACGATTCTCGGCGTTTCATCGCCACAAGGGATATTCAGTTCTCAGCCGACACACTTCTCTGCTTTCGTGATCTGTCTGTCATGGCTTCCCAACTCCGACTGACTCCCTTTGTCCGTTCGCCCTGCTCGACCCTCCTCATCACGTGGCCTCCTCGCAATTCTATTGGCCACTATCTTTAGCCCGTTACCGGTGTCTTTTCCCTTATCACTCTCCGTAATTATTTATCACTATTAATGTTTCAACAATCTATGTTGCTGTTAACCAGGTCTTAAGTAATCTGACTCATGGCACACGCCTCCGCAGAAAATGTTTTTCTCCACAATTAAAGCTAGTACAGCGATGAAACTTTCCAGATATATTTAAAATTGTGTGCGGAATTCCTCCGGGAAGGTTAACCTGGTCAACAAATGCCCGCAGAAGTCGGATGTGTCGGCCTAACGGCGCAAGATCGCAGCTCTGCTGTAAACAGGCACAACGCAATCACATCCGGAAAAAAAAACTCTGGATGAACGCAGCAGAAGAAGAAGAAGTGTGCGGAATTCAAAAATGCATCTATAATTGATGCAATTCTATCAGCAACACCAAAAAAAAATTAATTACGGTAAGTATGAAATATATTTGTATTTATATAAAAGTTCACCATGTTTTCAACCAATTGCCGTGCACGGAATATTAAGCCTACCTTTCCTGGAAAACCCAGGATGACGTGTGTTATTGTCATGTGAGATTTGAATGAATGAATGATGTCGATAGAATGCATGGTAAATTAGACAGCGATTTCCGGGACAAGATTTTCAATGGCGATCTGACTCCGTACATGACTTTTGTTTTTACTTCGGGTAATGGCACGATGGAACACGCTGCATATATCATTGCGTCCGGGGCGGCGAGGCCTAACTTGACGTATTTTTAAATTTTCGGTATGATGTGCTGTGACCTAATTGCTAGTTAAAAATAACTGCACATTTATTATATTAATTAAATGTCATGTGAAATGTTCGTCGTTAGTGAAAGAACAATTCATGAAAATGTATCATATTGTCTTAATGTACTAACTTGCGACAGCTTTCTTTTGTTGATTAAATATCATGCATTAATGTAAGTAACTAAGTTTGTAACTGCTGCACAAATTAAGCAGCAGTTAATTAATTATTAAGATATTAAATAATCAATCAATCAATCATGTGCCATGCTGGAAAGCGTGGGCGGTCATGATTCGCCATTTCACTCGATCACCAGAGTCGTGGATCAGCTCAGTGTTCCTGTCTGGTCCATGCCATGTGGCCAAGCCATCCAGGTATTTTCCTCTCGGTCTTCCTCTTGGTCTGTTCCCTTCGATCTTGCCAGCTGTCACTAAGTTCTCCAGTCCATTTCTTCTCATAACATGTCCAAAAAATTTTGACTGTCTACGTCTAATTTCTCTAATCAATCTACGATTTTCATTTGTCTCTTGTAGTACTTGGTCATTGGTTTTTCTATCTGTCCATGGTATTCTTTGCATTTTCCTCAGAAACCACATTTCTGCAGCCATCAGATGTTTTTCAGCTTGACTGCACATTGTCCAAGTTTCACATCCATACAAAAGAACAGGCTCTATGTATCCCCTCAACACTCTTTTTCTCGTTTCAATTGACATCATTTTATTGGTCAGAATGTTTTTCATCTTGCTAAAGGCTACTTTCGCAATGTCGATTCTTGTTCTAATCTCTTCAAGGCATCTGCCATCAGATGTTATGACTGTTCCGAGATAATTGAACCGATTCACTTGTTGAAGAATATTCCCATTTACTTGTATATTACATTGTGGTGCTTCGTTCTTCCTAGTGACGACCATAACCTGTGTCTTCCTACAATTTAATTCCAACCCCAGCTGCTCACTGTGTACAACAACAGCGTCTACTAATTGTTGCAGATCCTGTGCATTGTCTGCAATCAATACTGTATCATCTGCATATCTAATGTTATTTATGTTTCGTCCTCCAATGCTGATTCCATTTAGGTCTTCTACATTTCTGAAAATATTTTCACTGTATAGGGAAAAAAGATCTGGAGACATTACACATCCTTGCCTAACACCTCTCTTAATAGGTTGATATTGTCCTACTTCATTATCAATCCTTATGGCAGCTTGTTGTTTCCAATATATGTTTTTTATCAGTCTAATGTCTTTCCCATCAATTTGTAGATCTTCTTCTTCTTCTTCTTCGTTCATCCGGAGTTTTTCTTCCGGACGTGATTGCGTTGTGCCTGTTTACAGCAGAGCTGCGTTCTTGCGCCGTTAGGCCGACACATCCGACTTCTGCGGGCATTTGTTGACCGGGTTAACCTTCCCGGGGAATTTGTAGATCTGCAAGCATATCCACAATGTTGACATGTCTAACTCTATCAAAAGCCTTTGTTTAGTCAATAAAGCAAAGATGTATATCCTTGTTTACTTCTAAAGCACGTTCAATAACTGTTCGCAGCATATACACAGCATTTACTGTACCCTTTCCTTCTACAAACCCACATTGTTCTTCCCCTATTTCAGGTTGTATTTTCTTCCTCACTCTTTGCATGATAATCCGTAACAAAATCTTTGTGATGTGACTCATTATACTAATTGTTCTATGTTGATCACATTCTAAGGTTCCTGATTTCTTTGGGATTGCAATAAATACAGAATTACATAATTCAGAAGGTATATCTCCAGTATCATATAATGTGTTCAGCAGTCTAGTGACTTGCTCTAGTCCAAATTCTTCTAAAGCTTTAATCATTTCTGTTGTGATGTTATCTGCACCGGGGGCCTTGCCAGCTTTCATATGCTTAAGAACATTTTGAACCTCCATCTTTAAAATTTCTGGTCCTTCATTATTAAATCTAATAGCATACTGTTCCTCTCTGTTATCATTATACAGGTCTTTCACATAATCTGTCCATACATGTAGAATCTGATCTTTTTCTATTATGATTTTGCCATCTTTAGTTTTTAGACAGCCTGTTGATGTACTTGTTCTTTTATTAGTAAGTTCCTGAATTCTTTTGTGCACTAATGTGGTATTTTGACTGTTGTGTTGTTTTTCAATTTCTAAGCACTTTTCCTCAAGCCATGATTCTTTTGCCTTCCTACATAATACTCTGACTTGTCTGTGAATTTCTTCATATTTGGCAGGATTATTTTTGTTGAGTCTTCTTGTTTCCATTAAGTGTAAAATTTCCTCAGTCATCCATTTCTTACGACCCACCTTCTTTAATTTTGGAATAGTTGTTTCTGCAGCCACATTGATTGAATTCTTTAACATTTCCCATTGATCATCCACATCCTGGAATAGGATCTCTAGATCAGACAATATTTCAAATCTGTTCTGTACTTCTATGTTGAATTTGTTTTGTATTTCCTTGTCATTACTCAATGTACACAAGTCATATTTAGTGTTTCCTGTTATATACTTGACTTTCTTCAACTTTATCCTCAATGTTCCTGTGAGTAATCTGTGGTCACTATAACAATCAGCACTGGGAACTGTTTTTGCTACTGTTAGCGCGTTTCTAAATCTTCTGCTAATGAGAATGTAGTCAATCTGGTTTCTAATCCTGCTATCAGGACTCCTCCAGGTCCATAATCTTCTAGGGTGTTGCTTGAACCAGGTGTTTCCTACAATCATTTCCTGTTCTTTTGCCCACTCTACTAGTCTGTATCCTCTTTCATTTCTCTCTCCTAAACCATAGTTTCCTACTGTGTATCTATCCCCTTGATTTCCTACTTTTGCATTGAAGTCCCCTATTATGATGTTTATTTCTGAATTTTTACATTTCTTTAAGGCAGACTCTATGTCATTATAAAATTCCTCTACACTATCTTCACTGGACTCTCCTGTTGGGGCATATACCTGAATAACATTTATGTTAAAAGGTCTGCCACTCAATTTAACTAGTAGAACTCTGTCCGACACGGCCCAATATCCCTGAACAGACGTTGATGTTTTCCGGTCCAAAATTATTGCCACTCCCCTATGTCGATCTTCACCTCCAGAATAAATAATCTTAAAATCTTTATGTATCTTGATGCCTGCTCCTGTCCATCTCGTTTCGCACATACCTAATATATTAATTTTTTCTCTTTGAATTTCTTGTGTTATGTTCTCTAATGTTCCGTCGTTGTTTAACGTCCTAACGTTCCTATGTTCCTAATTTTAATGTCTCTGTCCTTGTCTTGTGATGATCAGTCTTTAAGCGAATCATAATAAACTAGGCACTTTCAAAGAGGTAGTTTGCCGTTGCTTTCCTCTATGGCAGTGACCATACTGGCCGGATGACCGCAATCATTGTCTCTCGAAAGAGATCTTCTGCTTGCCGTCGCGAAACTCGAGACCATAACCAACAAATATCTGTCGGCTGCCCTCAAAATTTCATCCACCACCTGCCTTCCGTGGCTTCTTTTGAACACTTCCAATACACGAAAACGAAATAACATCACATAATCCAAAGGAAAAACACTATCCACACGAATTCCACGGGAATTTCCATAGGAAATCCACAGAAAAACACTGAACAGCGTCTCCCCTAAGAACAACGAGTCATCGCGTCGCCATTATACCGGAAGACATCACATTAAATATTAAACATTAAATATTAAACATTAAATATTAAACATTAAATATTAATACATAAATAAAAATAAAAATATTAAATAATTAAATATTCACTAAAATTGATTTCTACTTCTGCTCTATAATTATTACACTGTTCTGTATCTAATACTAGTAATAGTGAGCAATTAATAATTAAATACTAACTTACTTAAAACATATAACTTATTTTACAGTACTGTATTTAAATTTAAATAATTATGTATTGCTGCACAGCTTAGCAAAAAAGTACTCCTTATACACTTCTTACAAGTTTACAGACGGGTCTGAAAACTGGCTTTCAAAATTATTTTCAGTCATGTCAAATGCTGAAATATATATGCAAGTACACAGATACATTACTGCTATAAATGACACTTATATTCTGTTTAATTTTAGTAGTTAAATTACCAGTTCTAATTATAAATAAATACAGGTCCGCTATAGTTTATTGTATGGGCACCGCAATCTTGAATTTTGTGTTATATGATGGCCATGTCACTAAATATTTTGTCCTGAACGCCAGCAAACACCAGCAATGTTGAAACTCTTCACATTTATGTAAAATTGAACGGGGGATTCAAAAATGCAACCAAAAGTTTACATTTCTTTAAGCTACAAGGAGTTATAAGACAAATTTGCTTACTATTCGTGAACAGACTTGAAAAAACCCAGAAAAAACACTTTGTCGGCATAAATCTTTTTGGTGCATAATAGAAGGTCCAATACTACAAAGATCAGAGTAGATTCCCCTGTCGTCGTACCGCGCTGCTTTCGAAGAATTAAATTATTGCATGACATGGTCCAACCGGAAGTGATCGTTCGACGACGCGACAAAAAGTTCGCAAAATTAAGAAAACCCAAACCGGAAGCAGCCGGGAAAGTTCGACATTCTGACATTGCTAGTAGCAACCATTTATCATTGCGTTCCGGGTGGCCAGGCCTAATTAATAATAGCAAAACCCAAACTTGACATGTTATCTGTTTTCTGAACAAAAGAAGCAACGGCTGCAGCATGACATAACAATATGAATTACAAACAATTATGTTATTTAGCTCCTGCGTAAAGGAGAGGCATACTAAATACAGACACAGTGTACGTACCTTACAATGGACTCCATACAGTAATTTTAGCAGTATATAGAGCATGTTTAAAAATAGGCTTTTTACTTATGAAACCACAGTTGGATACAGCTTGACAAGACGAATCCAACGGTATCTCAATGAAGACTGTACATTAATTCTAATCTGAGTTATTAATATTTTTGTGTCCTGATCTACAATCAGGAAGTGCAGAGGGGTCTTAAGAAATGGGAGAGTTTTTATCAAGGCTCAATAAATTGGAAGCTGAGAAATTCTGCCTCCTATTACTGTGGCTTGTTTGTTTTTAAACGGACAACATAGTACCATATATCAATGCGTCCGGGGTGGTGAGGCCTAACTTGACGTATTATCTATTGTTCAGTAGGATGTGCCATGATCTAATTAACAGGTAAAAATGGCTGCCAGTAATTTATTATTCATTAAAAGTCTTGTCGCATTGCTAACAAACCTCACAAGGTGTATATTTTATTATGCGTTTTTTGTAATAGGAAAGTAAAGGCCACATTCCTCTTTTGATAGAATGTCGAGAGGATTGAGATCAACTTCATTGCACTAGGTTTTACTCCATATGGCTCGGTCTCTTTCCACAGGGTGGCATGTCAAAAGCATCGCACAAAGCACGAGAGTCTCCGTGTCTCTGAGAAAAATGCACTCGACTTTTAAGATTTTTTGATAGGTTGTGCTGTGACCTAATTAACAGTTGAAAATAGCTGCCCATTTATATTAATTAAATGTCATGTGAAATGTTAGTGAAAGAACAGTTTATGAAAATGTACTCATATTATGTACCCACTTCATTGCGACAGCTTTATTTTGTTGATTAAATATGATTCATTAATATAAGTAAATAAGTTTGTAACTGCTGCATAAATTAAGCAGCAGTTAATTAATTATTAAAATATTAAATAATAAAAAATTAAGATATTAATTAATTAAATATTCGCTAACAATTGATTTCTACTTCTGCTCTATTTCACTGTTCTGTATCTAAAAGTGAGTAATTAATAATTAAATACTAAAATTTTAAAAAACAACTTATTTCACAGTATTTTATTTACATTTAAATAATTATGTACTGGAGCGCTGCTAAGAAAAAAAAGTACTCCTTACAGGTTTACAAAAGACATGTCTGAAAACTGGCTTTCAAAATTATTTTCCATATGTCAAAGGGTGACAAATTATACAAGTCAGATAAGGTGGGGATGCGTGGTCTCGAGGTATGGTGTCCGCCTCGAGAGCTGGAGGTCCCGGTCCAAGCCCTGGTGAAGACCGGGATTTTTTCACGTGAGCTTCTAGTAATAAAATTTTCCCTGGTCTCTGGGTAGTGAGATTGGATGCCCGTGTATATTGTTATGCATGTAAACAATCCCTTGGCAGTTGGAAATCGAAAAAGAGTAGTCTAACGGCGCTGTCCGGGCAAAATTTCGAGTTAAAAATCTACCCAAAGTATTTCAGGATCCTTGCCAGTGCTACGGAGTTCATGCACTGAGCTGAGTTTCTCCAAACTCAAGTTTGAGTTAGGAGGAGAACGGAGCACTTATAGGTTACACCCGTGTGCCGTGATGTTGATCCATCGACTAAACTAAACTAAACAGTTAAGTTACTGCTGCAAATGAAACTTGTATTCTATTTAATTTTAGTAGTTAAATTGCCGGTTCTAATTATAAAATAAAAAGGAGTCCGCTCTGCTATACTATGCAATGCTAACGGCATGGGTCCGCCATTTTGAATTTTGCAATATCGATATCTCATTTTTATGCTAAAATTGGTTATTGTTTTCTGAAAAAAGTAAGAAACAGTAATTGTTGAAACTCTTCAAATATATGAAAAATTGAATGGAGAATCCAAAAATGCAATAAAAAGTCTACTTTTATTTGCGATACGTGAGTTATATGAAAAATCAGCTTACCGGGCATCAAATATCAAAATTAACTCCATGGAGAAATAACATCTAGCCACAAAGGTTTGCAGTCTAGCAGACAGGCCACTTATGCCATTTTTAGAGTTGTTTCCCGCGAAGTTTAATGGTTGTTTCCGAATACATTCAATCAGAAACAAGCATGGGTACCCCCAGACATAGAACAGGATATCGCAAGAAACTTTATGCTAATGAGGTCATACTGTACCCCTCCCATTTTACGATATGCCGATAATTGACATTGCTAGCAATATAATGTCTTTCTGTTTGCACAAAACTGGCTTAAGCAGATTACTGGTTTTACATTACTGGTTTTACATTACTGGTTTTACATTACTGATTTAACATGCAACTATTTTGTGTGTTAAACAACACGCAAAATGCATTGTCCCTATTAATCATGTGACCAGGTTCCAAAATGTGCCATCCAATCGATGGTATAGGAGGTTTGTGGTGAGTCGGCTTGGCCAGGTTGGGAATGGGTGTGGTTCTGTACCTAATAACTGGAGTTGCACCACAGATTGTTCAACCAGCTGTTGTAATGAGCCGGTATTGTAGACGTTGCATTATGTCATCCCCTCAAAAGGTTAGCTGTATAAATACCTTGAGTTTAGGGACTGATGTTTCGTCTGGTTTTGGTTTCGGCTGTTGGCAGTGGCACTTTATAAATCCTGTGGAGTACCCATTCAGGTTTAAGACATTCTTCAGAGATTCAAATTCCTCTGTCGGTGTGTCCTGGGTGCATATCTTCCTGACACGGTCAAACAGGGTCTGTACTAAGCCAAGTTTGTACTGAGCGAGTGCGAAGCTTGGAAATTTAAGTATTAGCCAGTCCACTTTTCTTAGTGGTACACCGATATTTGAATTGTGCCGTCTGATCTACATCTCATTAGAATATCTAGGAATGGCAAAGCTTCGTTGTGTTCATGTTCCATAGAAAGAGAGATGTTCTTATGCGTCTGGTTCATTATGGCTTGGAACCATGCTGCTTGAAGCTCATCTGTGGCGATAATTATTGATATTTAATGTCAACACAGAAGACAGAAACAAATCAAAGGTTGCACAACTTATTGCTGGCATATTTGGCTGCACCTCGTCAGATGCATACTGTGAGATAAGTATCATGTGAAGTGAATAGATCCATTATACTTTGGCTGAAATTATTAACACACACAGTAACTGATGTGTTTGTGTGACTGTGTTATGTTACACACACAGAAACTGATGTGTTTGTGTGACTGTGTTATGTTACACACACAGTAACTGATGTGTTTGTGTGACTGTGTTATGTTACACACACAGTAACTGATGTGTTTGTGTGACTGTGTTATGCATTTCAGCCAAAGTATCTTGTGTCTGTTCCTGCAGTGAAATGTGCCAGACAACAAATTGTGCAACTTATTCTGTGTAGTTTCTGTGTTAAAATTCACTCAGGGCTGACATTGATTTGACTTGGTGATATTTCTCTAATTCTATCTGTTAGCACTGAATGTTGGGCGGCGCTCACCAAATCCCACATTGTGCCAGCGGCTTCGGGCAGAGGAGTGAAACTGGGAAGGTACAAGCCTTACCCTAGTGCGAAGAAATGCAACCTAAAGACTAAATGTCATGGCAGGGCAGGCCTGGCCCAAAGGCTTGGTCAGCAACTGGTCTAGGATGGAATCTCGGACAGGTGGATAGTTTGAGCATTGCTTTACTGATCCAACAGCTTCTGTAGCTTGTCTTATTCCAGACGTATTGGTGTTACCTTTCCTCAGGAGTAAGCTAGACAGGCAGAGAGAGGGATTATGCTGTATGGGCAACATATGGTCTCTAAATTAAGCCCAGGCTTTGTGTTAAGGAAAGATATGACTCCATTTTACAAACTATCATCTGTCAAGACGGCAAGGTGCCAGTCATTTCTCTAATTGTTCACACACTCAGGGAACATTCATTGATTTGACCTGGTGATATTTCTCTAATTGTTCACACACTCAGGGAACATTCATTGATTTGACCTGGTGATATTTCTCTAATTGTTCACACATTCAGGGAACATTCTTTGATCCAATTACTGATGCTAGTAACATTGCCATGATTATTATAATTATTACATTGTCATCCAGTACTTTATTTTGTATACCTTTCTTGTGTTTATAATTCTCATATCATTACGATTATTGGGTAAATTTATCTCTACGTCAGAAGCGTCAACGGTGAGCAATGAGAAGGGCACAATGTTAACACTGCTTGCCCAAGTTCTTCATACTTTGAAGAAAAACTTTTTCTGTTCATTTATTCTGTCTCTCTCTTTGTCTGCCTGTTTCTTTCCTGTCTGTCTGTCTATCTCTGTCTGTCTGTCTACCTGTCAGAGAATGTATGAGAGAATGTATCTAGAATGCACTCTTTGTTGCCTTATATTGACTTACCTTTCCCCAGACAGCTGCTGCTGCTGTGATCTGTCTGTAGGTCCAGTGTTGCAGAGACCCACATCATGAAATTCCTCAAGTGTCCACTTGTTCATCTCACTGACACATACACAAGATGTTCCATACACCTGCCAGCTGTGGTACAACAGATGAACCGGTGGCCGAGTTCTCCAGCCAGACAGTGGAGCTGTGTCAGTGTAGCCCACACTGCCACAAACAGTCAGTCACCTGCTACCAGAAACATTCAGTCACCTGCTACCAGAAACATTCAGTCACCTGCTACCAGAAACATTCAGTCACCTGCTACCAGAAACATTCAGTCACCTGCTACCAGAAACATTCAGTCACCTGGCTGTGAGATGAGCCGGGGGCACACACAGACTACAGACAGTCACTCCCCCACAGGTGTGCAGGCAGAGAGGAAGTCACAGCGCAGCTATCAGTGCAGCACTGGAGGTGTTGGTCGTGTGAGATCTGCCACCAGCGTCAGCCTTTGTCTTGTGCAACAAGTAGCAGCACATGCTCAGTGCCCAGAGCTCACTCACTGCTCATGGTATCCTTCAGTTGTGTGCAGCAGACGCTTCTTGGGGCCAGCCTCCCATGTTCTCTTCTCTCCAGTCATCTTGGGCTTGTCCACCAGCAGCTCTGTCAGTGTTAGTCCTTCCATGCGGTGGTACAGAGGTCACAGAAGGTCACCAGCATTGCAGAGTTTGGGCACAGGCAGTCTGGATATGGAGGACAGTACCGGGGATGTTGATGAAGCAGACATTGGTCCTGACAGTGACAGTGACAGTGACAGTGATGCTGATGTGTCATACCAACTGCCAGCCGTCAGACATGACAGCAGTCAACCTGGAGAGGTGGTGGATCTTGCTGCCGGGCAGGACACTCAGGATATCATGAGCACACGAGGTAATGTTCTCTGTTCTTCTGTCTATCTCCTCTGCCCTAGACAGAACATTAGTTGGTCTGTGATGTTGTTGTTGTTGTTGTTTGTCCATCAAGAATGATGATGACCATTCATTTTATCCAGTGGGGTTGAAAGTATGGAGCCGTGAGTTCTAAGATGGCTGATAAGGCCTATTTTGGCTCGAAATGTTCTTTGACAATGTGGACAAAGAATGCTTGACGTTTCTGGAGGAGGATTTTCTGCAGTGGTTTTCTGTTCTGTCTTTTCTTCACAGCTCTTGCAGTCCTGGTTGCCTCACAAGTGACTGCACCCTTGCGTAATGATGTACGCCATGAATTTCGGTCTCTGGCTGCAGTCTCCCAGGTGTCATGATTAATTCCAAAAGCATTCAGTGAGATTTTCAGAGTGTCTTTAAAGCGTTTCCTCTGGCCGCCTTGCGAGCGTTTACCACAACGCAACTCGCCGTAAAAAATTTGTTTAGGGAGCCTGTGATCTGGCATGCGAGTCAAGTGACCAGCCCAGCGAATCTGATTCTTCATTAGTAGAGTGTGGATACTGGGCATGGACGCTCTTTCTAGGACTTCAGTGTCTGGGATCTTGTCTTGCCATTTAATCTTCAGTAGCTTCCTAAGGCAGACTGTGGGAAGTGGTTTAATTTCCTAGCGTGTCGCTGATAAACTGTCCAGGTTTCACAAGCATATAGCAGTGTGGATAATACAACTGCTTTGTAGACTTTCAGCTTTGTTTGCAGGCTTATTCCAGTTCTGTCCCATACATTCTTGTACAGTCTGCCAAAGGCTGGCCTTGGTCTGTGATAAATTACAGTGAAGCTGTCATGTTTATATTTTGTGTTTGATACATCCAGCTTCAAGATATCTGGTTTGTCCTGCCTTGTGTTAGTATTGACATCTCATAGCAAAAACAAGTGATCTAGTTTATGTAGTGTAGACATCTCATAGCAAAAACAGGTGATCTAGTTTCTGTAGTGTTGACATCTCATAGCTAAAACAGGTGATTTAGTTTCTGTAGTGTTGACATCTCATAGCTAAAACAGGTGATCTAGTTTCTTTAGTGTCGGCATCTTGTAGCTAAAACAGGTGATCTAGTTTCTGTAGTGTCTGCATCATTGCAGCTAAAACAGGTGATCTAGTTTCTGTAGTGTTGACATCTCATAGCTAAAACAGGTGATCTAGTTTCTGTAGTGTTGACATCTCATAGCTAAAACAGGTGATCTAGTTTCTGTAGTGTCGGCATCTTGTAGCTAAAACAGGTGATCTAGTTTCTGTAGTGTTGACATCATGTAGCTAAAACAGGTGATCTAGTTTCTGTAGTATTGACATCATGTAGCTAAAACAGGTGATCTAGTTTCTGTAGTGTCGGAATCTTGTAGCTAAAACAAGTGATCTAGTTTCTGTAGTGTTGACATCATGTAGCTAAAACATGTGATCTAGTTTCTGTAGTGTTGACATCTCATAGCTAAAACAGATGATCTAGTTTCTGTAGTGTTGACATCATGTAGCTAAAACATGTGATCTAGTTTCTGTAGTGTCGGCATCTTGTAGCTAAAACAAGTGATCTAGTTTCTGTAGTGTCGGCATCTCATAGCTAAAACAAGTGATCTAGTTTCTGTAGTGTTGACATCTCATAGCTAAAACAGATGATCTAGTTTCTGTAGTGTTGACATCATGTAGCTAAAACATGTGATCTAGTTTCTGTAGTGTCGGCATCTTGTAGCTAAAACAAGTGATCTAGTTTCTGTAGTGTTGACATCATGTAGCTAAAACAGGTAATCTAGTTTCTGTAGTGTTATCTCATAGCTAAAACAGGTGATCTAATTTCTGTAGTGTTGGCATCTCATAGCTAAAACAGGTGATCTAGTTTCTGTAGTATTGACATCTCATAGCTAAAACAGGTGATCTAGTTTCTGTAGTATTGACATCTCATAGCAAAAACAAGTAATCTAGTTTATGTAGTGTAGACATCTCATAGCAAAAACAGGTGATCTAGTTTCTGTAGTGTTGGCATCTCATAGCTAAAACAGGTGATCTAGTTTCTGTAGTGTTGGCGTCTCATAGCTAAAACAGGTGATCTAGTTTCTGTAGTGTTTGCATCTTGTAGCAAAAACAGGTGATCTAGTTTCTGTAGTGTAGACATCTCATAGCTAAAACAAGTGATCTAGTTTCTGTAGTGTTGGCGTCTCATAGCTAAAACAGGTGATCTAGTTTCTGTAGTGTTGGCATCTCATAGCTAATACAAGTGATCTAGTTTCTGTAGTGTTGGCATCTCATAGCTAAAACAGGTGATCTAGTTTCTGTAGTGTTGGCATCTCATAGCTAAAACAGGTGATCTAGTTTCTGTAGTGTAGACATCTCATAGCAAAAACAAGTGATCTAGCTTCTGTAGTGTTGGCATCTCATAGCTAAAACATGTGATCTAGTTTCTGTAGTGTAGACATCTCATAGCAAAAACAAGTGATCTAGCTTCTGTAGTGTTGGCATCTCATAGCAAAAACAGGTGATCTAGTTTCTGTAGTGTTGACATCTCATAGCTAAAACAAGTGATCTAGTTTCTGTAGTGTTGGCGTCTCATAGCTAAAACAGGTGATCTAGTTTCTGTAGTGTTGGCATCTCATAGCTAAAACAAGTGATCTAGTGTCTGTAGTGTTGACATCTCATAGCTAAAACAGGTGTTCTAGTTTCTGTAGTGTCTGCATCTTGTAGCTTAAGAAGAGTGAGTTATTTGATTATATAGTACCAGGAATTGATGTGATGTATTTTATGGTCTAGTATCTGTAATTGTTGTTGAATGATTTTATATCTGTAATTGATGTGAATAATTGGATGCTCTAATATATGTAATTGCTGTGAATAATTAGATAATTTAACCCTTTACAGGGCAGACGCTTACCCGTCTTTTAGCCCTGAACGGGCAAGATTTTTTTCAGGTTCGGTAAAATTTCGGGTTGCGTTAGTAAAAACATCAAAAATAAGGTGTTAGTCAACCGATTTTAGTTAAATAAACAACACAATGAAGGGAAAAGCATGCAGAATATGATACTCACGTGATTGTTGTCGGTAATCCATATATGAACACAAATATTTACGAAATACAGCATGTTCTTTATGATTTTCCGTCATCTATACGGCAATTTACAAACACATTTTCAGAATCATAATCACTTTCTTTAAAGTCCCACTCAGACTGCTAATGCAAAGTAACGCTTTGCACTGATATCTAGCTGCGATTAATAGTCAACTTCGTGCCCTTTAATGTCACTTAAATTGAACCTAGCGAAATCTCGGCTATCACTTGAAGAATCGCCGAAATCTGTTTTGAAAAACTAAGCGTAAAAACCCCGAAAACTCCAAAAACATCCGTAAAAGTCCGTTCAAATTCATAGTCAGCGCTTACAAATGGCGGCCACGTTGTCAAGCTATCTGTGAAAGCGAAAGTAGCCGTCGGAAGTATCGAAAGCCCGAGAAATCACGTTTTTACATTGCATAATAGTATCGGACGGAATCTGCCGCTCTGCCCGTTAAAGGCATCGGCTGCAAATGGCTGTTCTGCCTGGTAACGGGTTAATATATGTAATTGATGCAAATAATTAGACAAGCTAATATATGTAATTGCTGTGTATTAATTAGTTAATCTAATATATGTAATTGATAATAAATAAATGAATGATCTCGTATCAGATGTGATATGATTGAAGACCTGCAAGCAGTGATCAGTATGAACTAGTCCATGTTGTCAACTCAGTGATTGCTGTGAAATATTTGATTGCCTGGCTTCTCCAATAGGAACAAGACGTCAGCTGGTTCAACGCAAGCCAGCAGATGAGATGACATTGCCCGAACTGTCGCGATCATCGCTGAATATAGTGCCATACGTGAAGAGATGTGTGACACTACAGAACCTGGTTAGGCTTGGAGTCAACCTCAGCAAGATACAGAAAGTGAGATAGCTGTGAGATACAGTGTGCTTGCATTTCTGGTCTTTGTTGACAACTTTGTGCTTGCATTTCTGGTCTTTGTTGACCTCCCTGTGCTTGTATTTCTGGTCTTTATTGACCTCCCTGTGCTTGTATTTCTGGTCTTTGTTGACAACTTTGTGCTTGTATTTCTGGTCTTTGTTGACCTCCCTGTCCTTGTATTTCTGGTCTTTGTTGACCTCCCTGTCCTTGTATTTCTGGTCTTTATTGACCTCCCTGTGCTTGTATTTCTGGTCTTTATTGACCTCCCTGTGCTTGTATTTCTGGTCTTTGTTGACAACTTTGTGCTTGTATTTCTGGTCTTTGTTGACCTCCCTGTCCTTGTATTTCTGGTCTTTGTTGACCTCCCTGTCCTTGTATTTCTGGTCTTTGTTGACCTCCCTGTGCTTGTATTTCTGGTCTTTGTTGACAACTTTGTGCTTGTATTTCTGGTCTTTGTTGACCTCCCTGTCCTTGTATTTCTGATCTTTGTTGACCTCCCTGTGCTTGTATTTCTGGTCTTTGTTGACCTCCCTGTGCTTGTATTTCTGGTCTTTGTTGACCTCCCTGTCCTTGTATTTCTGGTCTTTGTTGACCTCCCTGTGCTTGTATTTCTGGTCTTTGTTGACAACTTTGTGCTTGTATTTCTGGTCTTTGTTGACAACTTTGTGCTTGTATTTCTGGTCTTTGTTGACCTCCCTGTCCTTGTATTTCTGGTCTTTGTTGACCTCCCTGTGCTTGCATTTCTGGTCTTTGTTGACAACTTTGTGCTTGTATTTCTGGTCTTTGTTGACCTCCCTGTCCTTGTATTTCTGGTCTTTGTTGACCCCCCTATACTTGTATTTCTGGTCTTTGTTGACCTCCCTGTCCTTGTATTTCTGGTCTTTGTTGACCTCCCTGTCCTTGTATTTCTGGTCTTTGTTGACCTCCCTGTGCTTGTATTT
Organism: Cepaea nemoralis; assembly: GCA_014155875.1. Lineage (NCBI taxonomy): Eukaryota > Metazoa > Mollusca > Gastropoda > Stylommatophora > Helicidae > Cepaea > Cepaea nemoralis. Next base: position 52,740 of record JACEFZ010027734.1, read on the forward strand.
CTGGTCTTTGTTGACAACTTTGTACGTGTATTTCTGGTCCTTGTTGACAACTTTGTGCTTGTATTTCTGGTCATTGTTGACCTCCCTGTCCTTGTATTTCTGGTCTTTGTTGACCTCCCTGTGCTTGTATTTGTTTGTTTGTTTGTTTGTTTGTTTAGTCGATGGATCAACATCACGGCACACGGGTGCAACCCATAAGTGCTCCGTTCTCCTCCTAACTCAAATCTGAGTCTGGAGAAACTCAGCTCAGTGCACGAACTCCATAGCACCGCCGAGGATCCTGAAAATACTTTGGGTAGATTTTTAACTCGAAATTTTGCCCGGGCAGCGCCGCTAGGCTACTCTTTTTCGATTTCCAACTGCCAAGGGATTTTTTACGTGCGCAACAATACACACGGGCATCCGATCTCACTACCCAGAGACCAGGGGAAATTTATTACTAGACGTCCACGAGAAAAAATCCCGGCATCACCGGGGCTTGAACCCGGGACCTCCAGCACTCGAGGCGGACACCATACCTCGAGACCGCTCAGACCCTTGTATTTCTGTTCTTTGTTAAACTCCCTGTGCTTGTATTTCTGGTCTTTGTTGACAACTTTGTGCTTGTATTTCTGGTCTTTGTTAACCTCCCTGTCCTTGTATTTCTGGTCATTGTTGACCTCCCTTTGCTTGTATTTCTGGTCTTAGTTGACCTACCTGTCCTTGTATTTCTGGTCTTTGTTGACCTCACTGTCCTTGTATTTCTGGTCTTTGTTGACCTCCCTGTCCTTGTATTTCTGGTCTTTGTTGACAACTTTGTCCTTGTATTTCTGGTCTTTGTTGACAACTTTGTCCTTGTATTTCTGGCCTTTGTTGACCTCCCTGTGCTTGTATTTCTGGTCTTTGTTGACCTCCCTGTCCTTGTATTTCTGGCCTTTGTTGACCTCCCTGTGCTTGTATTTCTGGTCTTTGTTGACCTCCCTGTCCTTGTATTTCTGGTCTTTGTTGACAACTTTGTCCTTGTATTTCTGGTCTTTGTTGACCTCCCTGTCCTTGTATTTCTGGTCTTTGTTGACCTCCCTGTCCTTGTATTTCTGGCCTTTGTTGACCTCCCTGTGCTTGTATTTCTGGTCTTTGTTGACCTCCCTGTCCTTGTATTTCTGGTCTTTGTTGACAACTTTGTCCTTGTATTTCTGGTCTTTGTTGACAACTTTGTCCTTGTATTTCTGGTCTTTGTTGACCTCCCTGTCCTTGTATTTCTGGTCTTTGTTGACAACTTTGTCCTTGTATTTCTGGCCTTTGTTGACCTCCCTGTCCTTATATTTCTGGTCTTTGTTGACCTCCCTTTGCTTGTATTTCTGGTCTTTCTTGGCCTCCCTGTCCTTATATTTCTGGTCTTTGTTGACCTCCCTTTGCTTGTATTTCTGGTCTTTCTTGGCCTCCCTGTCCTTGTATTTCTGGTCTTTGTTGACCTCCATGTGCTTGTATTTCTGGTCTTTGTTGACAACTTTGTGCTTGTATTTTGGTCTTTATTGACCTCCCTGTCCTTGTATTTCTGGTCTTTGTTGACAACTTTGTGCTTGTATATCTGGTCTTTGTTAACCTCCCTGTGCTTGTATTTCTGGTCTTTGTTGACCTCCCTGTGCTTGTATTTCTGGTCTTTGTTGACCTCCCTGTGCTTGTATTTCTGGTCTTTGTTGACCTCCCTGTGCTTGTATTTCTGGTCTTTGTTGACAACTTTGTGCTTGTATTTCTGGTCTTTGTTGACAACTTTGTGCTTGTATTTCTGGTCTTTGTTGACAACTTTGTGCTTGTATTTCTGGTCTTTGTTGACAACTTTGTGCTTGTATTTCTGGTCTTTGTTGACCTCCCTGTCCTTGTATTGCTGGTCTTTGTTGACCTCCCTGTGCTTGTATTTCTGGTCTTTATTGACCTCCCTGTGCTTGTATTTCTGGTCTTTGTTGACAACTTTGTGCTTGTATTTCTGGTCTTTGTTGACAACTTTGTCCTTGTATTTCTGGTCTTTGTTGACAACTTTGTGCTTGTATTTTGGTCTTTATTGACCTCCCTGTGCTTGTATTTCTGGTCTTTGTTGACAACTTTGTGCTTGTATTTCTGGTCTTTGTTGACAACTTTGTGCTTGTATTTCTGGTCTTTGTTGACCTCCATGTGCTTGTATTTCTGGGTTTTGTTATATTCTCATGTTGTTTGCCCAGTCTCTCACATCCTGAAGCGGATGTTATACTCTCATGATGTTGTGCTACTGTAGATGCGGGAAGTGGCGGAGTACCTCATCAAGGCTGACTTTGAGCGGAACATTGTGCCCCAACTCAAGTTTCTGGCACTGGTTGGCATCCAGGCACACATGGTTGGACATATTTATACAGCCAACCCCTTGCTGTTTCTGGAGTCAGTGGGAGATTTAGAGCTGCGTGTGGGGTAAGTGGAGTTATGGAGTCAGTGGGAGATATAGAGCTGCGTGTGGGGTAAGTGGAGTTATTGAGTCAGTGGGAGATAATAGAGCTGTGTGTGGAGTTATGGAGTCAGTGGAAAATATAGAGCTGTGTGTGGGGTAAGTGGAGTTATGGAGTCAATGGGAGATATAGAACTGTATGTGGGGTAAGTGAAGTTATGGAGTAAATGGGAGGTTTAGAACTGTATGGGGTAAGTGGGAGATTTAGAGCTGTGTGTGTGGGGTAATTGGATTTATGGAATCAGTGGGAGATTTAGATCTGTGTGTGTGGGGGTAAGTTGAGTTATGGAGTCACACACAGTCTTCTCCCTCACACACAAGCACACATCTGTTTCACACACTGTCTCCCTCTCTCACACACAGTCTTCTCCCTCACATACAAGCACACATCAGTTTCACACACTGTCTCCCTCTCTCACACACAGTCTTCTCCCTCACACACAAGCACACACCAGTTTCACACACTCTCCCTCTCTCACACACTGTCTCCCTCTCTCACACACAGTCTTCTCCCTCACACACAAGCACACATCAGTTTCACACACTATGTCTCCTCCTCTCTCACAGTCTTCTCCCTCACACACATGCACACACCAGTTTCACACAATGTCTCCCTCTCTCACACACAGTCTTCTCCTTCACACACAAGCACACATCAGTTTCACACACTATGTCTCCTCCTCTCTCACAGTCTTCTCCCTCACACACATGCACACATCAGTTTGACACACTGTCTCCCTCTCTCACACACACAGTCTTCTCCCTCACACACATACACACATCAGTTTCACACACTATGTCTCCTTCTCTCTCACACAGTCTTCTCTCTCACACACAAGCTCACATCTGTTTCACACTGTCTCCCTCTCTCACACAGTCTTCTCCTTCACACGCATGCACACATCAGTTTCACACACTGTCTCCCTCCCTCACACACTATGTTTCCCTTTTTCACTCACAGTCTTCTCCCTTACACACAAGCACACATCAGTTTCACACACTCTGTCTCCTTTGCTTTCAGATATCTAGTGCACAAGGACTTTGGCCTGCGGGAGGTGGCATCTATTGTGACCAAGGACCCAGTTGTGTTACTCATGGACCCCATCATGCTGGATGAGAAGCTGGCATTTTTACAAGACCTCTTTAAATTAACAGGTCATGCCGCATGGACACACCCATTGTTATCTTCTGCTGGGGTTATTGGGCAGTCTGGAAGCCACAGATAGTCTGTCCTATTCTACCCTGGGATAAGTCATGGCCATGTTTAGTCTGTCCTCTACTATTATGGGATAAGTCATGACCATGTTTAGTCTGTCCTCTTCTATCTTGGGATAAGTCATGGCCATGTTTAGTCTGTCCTCTTCTATCCTGGGATAAGTCATGGCCATGTTTAGTCTGTCCTCTTCTATCCTGGGATAAGTCATGGCCATGTTTAGTCTGTCCTCTTCTATCTTGGGATAAGTCATGGCCATGTTTAGTCTGTCCTCTTCTATCCTGGGATAAGTCATGGCCATGTTTAATCTGTCCTCTTCTATCTTGGGATAAGTCATGGCCATGTTTAATCTGTCCTCTTCTATCTTGGGATAAGTCATGGCCATGTTTAGTCTGTCCTCTTCTATCTTGGGATAAGTCATGGCCATGTTTAGTCTGTCCTCTTCTATCTTGGGATAAGTCATGGCCATGTTTAGTCTGTCCTCTTCTATCCTGGGATAAGTCATGGCCATGTTTAATCTGTCCTCTTCTATCTTGGGATAAGTCATGGCCATGTTTAGTCTGTCCTCTTCTATCCTGGGATACGTCATGGCCATGTTTAGTCTGTCCTCTTCTATCCTGGGATAAGTCATGGCCATGTTTAGTCTGTCCTCTTCTATCCTGGGATAAGTCATGGCCATGTTTAGTCTGTCCTCTTCTATCTTGGGATAAGTCATGGCCATGTTTAGTCTGTCCTCTACTATCTTGGGATAAGTCATGGCCATGTTTAGTCTGTCCTCTTCTATCTTGGGATAAGTCATGGCCATGTTTAGTCTGTCCTCTTCTATCCTGGGATAAGTCATGGCCATGTTTAGTCTGTCCTCTACTATCCTGGGATAAGTCATGGCCATGTTTAGTCTGTCCTCTACTATCTTGGGATAAGTCATGGCCATGTTTAGTCTGTCCTCTTCTATCCTGGGATAAGTCATGGCCATGTTTTGTCTGTCCTCTTCTATCTTGGGATAAGTCATGGCCATGTATAGTCTGTCCTCTTCTATCTTGGGATAAGTCATGGCCATGTTTAGTCTGTCCTCTTCTATCTTGGGATAAGTCATGGCCATGTTTAGTCTGTCCTCTTCTATCTTGGGATAAGTCATGGCCATGTTTAGTCTGTCCTCTTCTATCTTGGGATAAGTCATGGCCATGTTTAGTCTGTCCTCTTCTATCTTGGGATAAGTCATGGCCATGTTTAGTCTGTCCTATTCTACCCTGGGATAAGTCATGGCCATGTTTAGTCTGTCCTCTTCTATCCTGGGATAAGTCATGGCCATGTTTAGTCTGTCCTCTTCTATCTTGGGATAAGTCATGGCCATGTTTAGTCTGTCCTCTTCTATCTTGGGATAAGTCATGGCCATGTTTAGTCTGTCCTCTTCTATCTTGGGATAAGTCATGGCCATGTTTAGTCTGTCCTCTTCTATCTTGGGATAAGTCATGGCCATGTTTAGTCTGTCCTCTTCTATCTAGGGATAAGTCATGGCCCATGTTTAGTCTGTCCTCTTCTATCTTGGGATAAGTCATGGCCATGTTTAGTCTGTCCTATTCTACCCTGGGATAAGTCATGGCCATGTTTAGTCTGTCCTCTTCTACCCTGGGATAAGTCATGGCCATGTTTAGTCTGTCCTCTTCTATCCTGGGATAAGTCATGGCCATGTTTAGTCTGTCCTCTTCTATCTTGGGATAAGTCATGGCCATGTTTAGTCTGTCCTCTTCTATCTTGGGATAAGTCATGGCCATGTTTAGTCTGTCCTATTCTACCCTGGGATAAGTGATGGCCATGTTTAGTCTGTCCTCTTCTATCCTGGGATAAGTCATGGCCATGTTTAGTCTGTCCTCTTCTATCTTGGGATAAGTCATGGCCATGTTTAGTCTGTCCTCTTCTATCTTGGGATAAGTCATGGCCATGTTTAGTCTGTCCTCTTCTATCCTGGGATAAGTCATGGCCATGTTTAGTCTGTCCTCTTCTATCCTGGGATAAGTCATGGCCATGTTTAGTCTGTCCTCTTCTATCTTGGGATAAGTCATGGCCATGTTTAGTCTGTCCTCTTCTATCTTGGGATAAGTCATGGCCATGTTTAGTCTGTCCTATTCTACCCTGGGATAAGTCATGGCCATGTTTAGTCTGTCCTCTTCTATCCTGGGATAAGTCATGGCCATGTTTAGTCTGTCCTCTTCTATCTTGGGATAAGTCATGGCCATGTTTAGTCTGTTCTCTTCTATCTTGGGATAAGTCATGGCCATGTTTAGTCTGTCCTCTTCTACCCTGGGATAAGTCATGGCCATGTTTAGTCTGTCCTCTTCTATCTTGGGATAAGTCATGGCCATGTTTAGTCTGTCCTCTTCTATCTTGGGATAAGTCATGGCCATGTTTAGTCTGTCCTATTCTACCCTGGGATAAGTCATGGCCATGTTTAGTCTGTCCTCTTCTATCTTGGGATAAGTCATGACCATGTATAGTCTGTCCTCTTCTATCCTGGGATAAGTCATGGCCATGTATAGTCTGTCCTCTTCTATCCTGGGATAAGTCATGGCCATGTTTAGTCTGTCCTCTTCTATCTTGGGATAAGTCATGGCCATGTTTAGTCTGTCCTCTTCTATCTTGGGATAAGTCATGGCCATGTTAGTCTGTCCTCTTCTATCTTGGGATAAGTCATGGCCATGTTTAGTCTGTCCTCTTCTATCCTCGGATAAGTCATGGCCATGTTTAGTCTGTCCTTTTCTATCTTGGGATAAGTCATGGCCATGTTTAGTCTGTCCTCTTCTATCTTGGGATAAGTCATGGCCATGTTTTGTCTGTCCTCTACTATCTTGGGATAAGTCATGACCATGTATAGTCTGTCCTCTTCTGTCTTGGGATAAGTCATGGCCAGTTTAGTCTGTCCTCTTCTATCTTGGGATAAGACATGGCCATATTTAGTCTGTCCTCTTCTATCTTGGGATAAGTCATGGCCATGTTTAGTCTGTCCTCTTCTATCTTGGGATAAGTCATGGCCATGTTTAGTCTGTCCTCTTCTATCTTGTGATAAGTCATGGCCATATTTAGTCTGTCCTCTTCTATCCTGGGATAAGTCATGGCCATGTTTAGTCTGTCCTCTTCTATCCTGGGATAAGTCATGGCCATGTATAGTCTGTCCTCTTCTATCCTGGGATAAGTCATGGCCATGTTTAGTCTGTTCTCTTCTATCCTGGGATAAGTCATGGCCATGTTTAGTCTGTCCTCTTCTATCTTGGGATAAGTCATGGTCATGTTTAGTCTGTCCTCTTCTATCCTGGGATAAGTCATGGCCATGTTTAGTCTGTCCTCTTCTATCCTGGGATAAGTCATGGCCATATTTAATCTGTCCTCTTCTACACTGGGATAAGTCATAGCCTTGTTTAGTCTATCCCCTTCTACCCTATGATAATGTAGACATTGTTTAGTCTATTCTCTACTATACTAATATAATGTAGACATTGTGTAGTATACCCTCTTCTACCCTAGGATAACGTAGACATTGTTTAGTCTACCCTCTACTACCCTAGGATATTGTAGACATTGTTTAGTCTACCCTGTTCCATCCTAGGAAAATGTAGGCACTGTACAGTCTACCCTCTACTACCCTAGGATAATGTAGACTTTGTTTAGTCTACCTTCTACTACCCTAATATAAAGTAGACATTGTATAGTTTACTCTCTTCTACCCTAGGATAATGTAGACTTTGTTTAGTCTACCTTCTACTACCCTAATATAAAGTAGACATTGTGTAGTTTACTCTCTTCTACCCGAGGATAATGTAGACTTTGTTTAGTCTACCTTCTACTATCCTAGGGTAACTTTATCTCAGACAGATGTAATACTTTGATGTTTTCTCTGACAGATGTAATATTTTGGTGTTTTCTCTGAGAGATGTAATACATTTGGGTGTTTTTATTTGAGAGATGTGATATATTTCTTATTTTTTTCTGATAGATGTAATATCTCTGACTGACGTAATATATTTAGTGTTTTCTCTGAGAGATGTAATAATTTGGATGTTTTTATCTGAGAGATGTGATATATTTCTTATTTTTTCTGATAGATGTAATATGTTTGATTTGTTTCTCTGAGAGATGTAATACATTTGGTGTTTTCTCTGACAGATATATAATATGCTTAATGTTGTCTCTGACAGATGTGTAATATATTTATTGTTGTCTTACAGCTCATCAAGTGCGGGAAGTTGTCAAAACATACCCAAAGTTATTGCCTTCCAAGAATAACATGCTGACGGTGAGATCTACATCATCATATTGACAACATTCTAGCGCTGACCACAGATACCCACCATAATATTTACTTCTATCACAGATATACCTCATTATATTGTCATTCTGTCACAGATATACATCATTATATTGATCTCATTCTGTCACAGATATACCTCATTATATTGTCATTCTGTCACAGATATACATCATTATATTGATCTCATTCTGTCACAGATATACCTCATTATATTGTCATTCTGTCACAGATATACATCATTACATTGATCTCATTCTGTCACAGATATGCATCATTATATTGTCATTCTGTCACAGATATACATCATTATATTGATCTCATTCTATCACAGATATACATCATTATATTGATGTCATTCTGTCACAGATATGCATCATTATCATTCTGTCACAGATATACATCATTATATCGATCTCATTCTGTCAAAGATATACATCATTATATTGATCTCATTCTGTCACAGATATACCTCATTATATTGTCATTCTGTCACAGATATACATCATTATATTGATCTCATTCTATCACAGATATACATCATTAAATTGACCTCATTCTGTCACAGATGTGCATCATTATCATTCTGTCACAGATATACATCATTATATCAATCTCCGCAGAAGTCGGATGTGTCGGCCTAACGGCGCAAGAACGCAGCTCTGCTGTAAACAGGCACAACGCAATCACATCGGGGGAAAAAAACTCTGGATGAACGAAGAAGAAGATATCAATCTCATTCTGTCACAGATATGCATCATTATCATTCTGTCACAGATATAGATCATTATATTGGTCTCATTCTATCACAGGTATACATCATTACATTAATGTCATTCTATCACAGATATACATCATTACATTAAAGTCATTCCATCACAGATATACATCATTGCATTAATGTCATTCTATCACAGATATACATCATTACATTGATGTCATTTTATCACAGATATACATCATTACATTGATGTCATTTGATCACAGATACACATCATTATATTGATGTCATTCGATCACAGATATACATCATTACATTAATGTCATTCTATCACAGATATACATCATTACATTAATGTCATTCTATCACAGATATACATCATTACATTGTCATTCTATCACAGATATACATCATTATATTGATGTCATTCTATCACAGATATACATCATTACATTGATGTCATTCTATCACATAATACATCATTACATTAATGTCATTCTATCACAGATATACATCATTATATTGATGTCATTCTATCACAGATATACATCATTACATTAATGTCATTCTATCACAGATATACATCATTATGTTGATGTTATTCTATCACAGATATACATCATTATATTGATGTCATTCTATCACAGATATACATCATTACATTGATGTCATTCTATCACAGATATGCATCATTACATTGACATTCTATCACAGATATACATCAGTATATTGATGTCATTCTATCACATATATACATCATTATATTGATGTCATTCTATCACAGATATACATCATTATATTGAGGTTCTATCACAGTTTTAAAAAAGTGAAAAGGAAGGGATACAGAACGAAGCTATGCATATTATTCTTGGATGTACAAGAGAGATATATATATATATACATCATTACATTAATGTCATTCTATCACAGATATACATCATTATATTGATGTCATTCTATCACAGATATACATCATTACATTGATGTCATTCTATCACAGATATACATCATTAATATACATCATTATATTGATGTCATTCTATCACAGATATACATCATTACATTGATGTCATTCTATCACAGATATACATCATTATATTGATGTCATTCTATCACAGATATACATCATTACATTAATGTCATTCTATCACAGATATACATCATTATATTGAGGTTCTATCACAGTTTAAAAAAAATGAAAAGGAAGGGATACAGAACGAAGCTATGCATATTATTCTTGGATGTACAAGAGATATATATATATACACATCATTATATTGATGTCATTCGATCACAGATATACATCATTATATTGATGTCATTCGATCACAGATATACATAATTACATTATTGTCATTCTATCACAGATATACATCATTACATTTATGTCAGTCTATCACAGATATACATCATTACATTAATGTCATTCTATCACAGATATACATCATTATATTGATGACATTCTATCACAGATATACATCATTATATTGATGTCATTCTATCACAGATATGCATCATTACATTGACATTCTATCACAGATATACATCATTATATTGATGTCATTCTATCACAGATATACATCATTATATTGATGTCATTCTATCACAGATATACATCATTACATTGATGTCATTCTATCACAGATATGCATCATTACATTGACATTCTATCACATATATACATCATTATATTGATGTCATTCTATCACATATATACATCATTATATTGATGTCATTCTATCACAGATATACATCATTATATTGAGGTTCTATCACAGTTTAAAAAAAGTGAAAAGGAAGGGATACAGAACGAAGCTATGCATATTATTCTTGGATGTACAAGAGAGAGATATATATACATCATTACATTAATGTCATTCTATCACAGATATACATCATTATAATGATGTCATTCTATCACAGATATACATCATTACATTGATGTCATTCTATCACAGATATACATCATTACATTGACATTCTATCACAGATATACATCATTATATTGATGTAATTCTATCACATATATACATCATTATATTGATGTCATTCTATCACAGATATACATCATTATATTGAGGTTCTATGACAGTTTAAAAAAAATGAAAAGCAAGGGATACAGAACGAAGCTATGCATATTATTCTTGGATGTACAAGATATATATATATATATATATATATATATATATATATATATATATATATATATATATATATATATACACACACATCATTATATTGATGTCATTCGATCACAGATATACATCATTATATTGCTGTCATTCGATCACAGATATACATCATTACATTAATGTCATTATATCACAGATATACATCATTACATTAATGTCATTCTATCACAGATATACATCATTACATTGATGTCATTCTATCACAGGTATACATCACTACATTGATGTCATTCTATCACAGATATACATCATTATATTGATGTCATTCTATCACATATATACATCATTATATTGATGTCATTCTATCACAGATATACATCATTATATTGATGTCATTCTATCACAAATATACATCATTACATTAATGTCATTCTATCACAGATACACATCATTACATTGATGTCATTCTATCACAGATATACATCATTACATTGATGTCATTCTATCACAGATATACATCATTACATTAATGTCATTCTATCACAGATATACATCATTACATTGATGTCATTCTATCACAGATATACATCATTACATTGACATTCTATCACAGATATACATCATTATATTGATGTCATTCTATCACATATATACATCATTATATTGATGTCATTCTATCACAGAAATACATCATTATATTGAGGTTCTATCACAGTTCTTAAAAAAATGAAAAGGAAGGGATACAGAACGAAGCTATGCATATTATTCTTGGATGTACAAGAGAGATATATATATACATCATTATATTGATGTCATTCGATCACAGATATACATAATTATATTGCTGTCATTCGATCACAGATATACATCATTACATTAATGTCATTCTATCACAGATATACATCATTACATTAATGTCATTCTATCACATATACATCATTACATTAATGTCATTCTATCACAGGTATACATCACTACATTAATGTCATTCTATCACAGATATACATCATTATATTGATGTCATTTGATCACAGATATACATCATTATATTGATGTCATTCCATCACAGATATACATAATTACATTAATGCCATTCTATCACAGATATACATCATTACATTTATGTCATTCTATCACAGATATACATCATTACATTAATGTCATTCTATCACAGATATACATCATTATATTGATGTCATTCTATCACAGATATACATCATTACATTGATGTCATTCTATCACAAAATACATCATTACATTAATGTCATTCTATCACAGATATACATAATTATATTGATGTCATTCTATCACAGATATACATCATTACATTAATGTCATTCTATCACAGATATACATCATTATATTGATGTTATTCTATCACATATATACATCATTATATTGATGTCATTCTATCACAGATATACATCATTACATTGATGTCATTCAATCACAGATATGCATCATTACATTGACATTCTATCACAGATATACATCATTTTATTGATGTCATTCTATCACATATATACATCATTATATTGATGTCATTCTATCACAGATATACATCATTATGTTGATGTTATTATATCACAGATATACATCATTATATTGATGTCATTCTATCACAGATATACATCATTACATTGATGTCATTCTATCACAGATATGCATCATTACATTGACATTCTATCACAGATATACATCATTATATTGATGTCATTCTTTCACATATATACATCATTATATTGATGTCACTCTATCACAGATATACATCATTATATTGAGGTTCTATCACAGTTTTAAAAAAGTGAAAAGGAAGGGATACAGAACGAAGCTATGCATATTATTCTTGGATGTACAATTGAGATATATATATATATACATCATTACATTAATGTCATTCTATCACAGATATACATCATTATAGTGATGTCATTCTATCACAGATATACATCATTACATTGATGTCATTCTATCACAGATATACATCATTACATTGATGTCATTCTATCACAGATATACATCATTATATTGAGGTTCTATCACAGTTTTAAAAAAGTGAAAAGGAAGGGATACAGAACGAAGCTATGCATATTATTCTTGGATGTACAATTGAGATATATATATATATATACATCATTACATTAATGTCATTCTATCACAGATATACATCATTATAGTGATGTCATTCTATCACAGATATACATCATTACATTAATGTCATTCTATCACAGATATACATCATTATATTGATGTCATTCTATCACAGATATACATTGTTACTTTGATGTCATTCTCTCACAGATACACATCATTACATTGACATTCTATCACAGATATACATCATTATATTGATGTCATTCTATCACAGATATACATCATTATATTGAGGTTCTATCACAGTTTAAAAAACATGAAAAGCAAGGGATACAGAATGAAGCTATGCATATTATTCTTGGATGTACAAGAGATATATATATATATATATATATATACATCATTATATTGATGTCATTCGATCACAGATATACATCATTACATTGCTGTCATTCGATCACAGATATACATCATTACATTAATGTCATTCTATCACAGATATACATCATTACATTAATGTCATTCTATCACAGATATACATCATTACATTAATGTCATTCTATCACAGGTATACATCACTACATTAATGTCATTCTATCACATATATACATCATTACATTGATGTAATTCTATCAGATATACATCATTATATTGATGTCATTTGATCACAGATATACATCATTACATTAATGTCATTCTACCACAGATATACATCATTACATTGATGTCATTCTATCACAGATATACATCATTACATTGACATTCGATCACAGATATACATCATTACATTAATGTCATTCTATCACATATAAACATCATTACATTGATGTAATTCTATCACAGATATACATCATTATATTGATTTCATTCTATCACATATATACATCATTATATTGATGTCATTCTATCACAGATATACATCATTATATTGATGTCATTCTTTCACAGATATACATCATTACATTGATGTCATTCTATCACAGATATACATCATTACATTGATGTCATTCTATCACAAAATACATCATTACATTAATGTCATTCTATCACAGATATACATCATTATATTGATGTCATTCTATCACAGATATACATCACTACATTGATGTCATTCTATCACAGATATACATCATTATATTGATGTCATTCTATCACAGATATACATCATTACATTGATGTCATTCAATCACAGATATACATCATTATATTGAGGTTCTATCACAGTTTCAAAAAAATGAAAAGGAAGGGAATCAGAACGAAGCTATGCATATTATTCTTGGATGTACAAGAGATATATATATATATATATATATATATATATATATATATATATATATATATATATATATATATATATATATTTATATATATGTGTATATATATATATATATATATATATATATATATATATATATATATATACACACATCATTATATTGATGTCAATCGATCACAGATATACATCATTATATTGACGTCATTCTATCACAGATATACATCATTACATTAATGTCATTCTATCACAGATATACATCATTACATTAATGTCATTCTATCACAGATATACATCATTACATTAATGTCATTCTATCACAGGTATACATCATTACATTAATGTCATTCTATCACAGGAATACATCATTACATTAATGTCATTCTATCACAGATATACATCATTACATTAATGTCATTCTATCGCAGATATACATCATTACATTTATGTCATTCTATCGCAGATATACATCATTACATTAATGTCATTCTATCACAGATATACATCATTACATTAATGTCATTCTATCACAGATATACATCATTACATTAATGTCATTCTATCACAGATATACATCATTATGTTGATGTCATTCTATCACAGATATACATCATTATATTGATGTCATTCTATCACAGATATACAGCATTATATTGATGTCATTCTATCACAGGTATACATAATTATTTTGATGTCATTCTATCACAGATATACATCATTATATTGATGTCATTCTATCACAGATATACATCATTATATTTATGTCATTCTATCACAGATATACATCATTACATTGATGTCATTCTATCACAGATATACATCATTACATTGAGGTTCTATCACAGATATACATCATTATATTGATGTCATTCTATCACAGATATACATCATTATATTGACGTTCTATCACAGATATACATCATTATATTGATGTCATTCTATCACAGATATACATCATATTGATGTCATTCTATCACAGATATACATCATTACATTGAGGTTCTATCACAGATATACATCATTATATTGATGTCATTCTATCACAGATATACATCATTATATTTATGTCATTCTATCACAGATATACATCATTATATTGATGTCATTCTATCACAGATATACATCATTACATTGAGGTTCTATCACAGATATACATCATTATATTGACGTTCTATCACAGTTAAAATAAATGAAAAGGAAGGGATACAGAACAAAGCTATGCATATTATTATTGGATGTACAAGAGATACAACATGCAGGAAGATGCGCTACCTTCTTGATTTTCCGATTATGAAGGACAGAATACAAATTTGCCGAGCACGTGCCTACCTCAGGGTCAACACAAACACACAACATCGACTGCATAGTGAAATTAAGAAGGTATAGGACAGCAGGTTAAAAAGAGGAAAGTCGTGGATGGGTCAAGCCAAAGAAATTCTTCAACAGGTGTGTTCACTTGAGGACTTAGAACCTAGCGAGGAGTGGGCACAATAGATTTCTGAACATCCTTTTTAGTTTGCATCCACCTAGACAGAAAATGCAGACAAGAAAATCTGGCTGCTGTGGAGACTGAAGTACAGGCGTTGATCTCAGACATGTACACATGTTTATCTCAGACCTGTACACATGTTTATCTCGGACAATTACACATGTTTATCTCAGACATGTACACATGTTTATCTCAGACATGTACACATGTTTATCTCAGACAATTACACATGTTTATCTCAGACATGTACACATGTTTATCTCAGACATGTACACATATTTATCTTAGACATGTACACATGTTTATCTCAGACATGTACACATGTTTATCTCAGACAATTACATATGTTTATCTCAGATGTGTACACCTGTTTATCTCAGACATGTACACGTTTATCTCAGACATGTACACATGTTTATCTCAGACAATTACATATGTTTATCTCAGACATATACACATGTTTATATCAGATGTGTACACATGTCTATCTCAGATGTGTACACATGTTTATCTCAGACATGTAGGCATGTTTATCTCAGATGTGTACACATGTATATCTCAGATGTGTACATGTATATCTCAGATGTGTACATGTTTATCTCAGACATGTACACATGTTCTCATGCTGATACTGTTGTCATTTTCAGAACATGAGGTTCCACCTGCAGGAATTTGTCGGCTTCTCCAGCACAGAAGTCCAGGAGTTGCTGCTCAAGTGCCCCAGAGTCTTCTTCTGTGGTCAGTATGTGGTCACTGTCTGCTCATTCTCTTCTTCTGTGGTCAGTATGTGGTCACTGTCTGCTCATTCTCTTCTTCTGTGGTCAGTATGTGGTCACTGTCTGCTCATTCTCTTCTTCTGTGGTCAGTATGTGGTCACTGTCTGCTCATTCTCTTCTTCTTGTGGTTTTCTCTAGACCACACTTCCTTTCTGATTTTCTTGTATCATCATTTCCTGTATCAGCCATCCATTACACACAAATAGCCATCCATTACACACAAATATCCATCCATGTACACACACACAGCCATCCATTTCACACAAATATCCATCCATGTACACACACACAGCCATCCATTACACACAAATATCCCTCCATGTACACACACACAGCCATACATTACACACAAACATCTACCCTTGTACACACAGCCATACATTACACACAAACATCTACCCTTGTACACACAGCCATACATTACACACAAACATCTACCCATGTACACAGCCATACATTACACACAAACATCTACCCATGTACACAGCCATACATTACACACAAACATCTACCCTTGTACACACAGCCATCCATTACACACAAACATCTACCCTTGTACACACAGCCATCCATTACACACAAACATCTACCCATGTACACAGCCATCCATTACACACAAACATCTACCCATGTACACATCCATCCATTACACACAAACATCTACCCATGTACACAGCCATCCATTACACACAAACATCTACCCATGTACACAGCCATCCATTACACACAAACATCTACCCATGTACACAGCCATACATTACACACAAACATGTACACAGCCATACATTACACACAAACATCTACCCATGTACACACAGCCATCCATTACACACAAACATCTACCCATGTACACAGCCATACATTACACACAAACATCTACCCATGTACACAGCCATACATTACACACAAACATCTACCCATGTACACAGCCATCCATTACACACAAACATCTACCCATGTACACAGCCATCCATTACACACAAACATCTACCCTTGTACACACAGCCATCCATTACACACAAACATCTACCCTTGTACACACACAGCCATACATTACATACAAACATCTACCCATGTACACACACAGCCATACATTACACACAAACATCTACCCATGTACACACAGCCATCCATTACACACAAACATCTACCCTTGTACACACAGCCATCCATTACACACAAACATCTACCCATGTACACACAGCCATCCATTACACACAAACATCTACCCATGTACACACAGCCATCCATTACACACAAACATCTACCCTTGTACACACAGCCATCCATTACACACAAACATCTACCCATGTACACACAGCCATCCATTACACACAAACATCTACCCATGTACACACAGCCATCCATTACACACAAACATCTACCCATGTACACACAGCCATCCATTACACACAAACATCTACCCATGTACACACAGCCATCCATTACACACAAACATCTACCCATGTACACACAGCCATCCATTACACACAAAAATCTACCCTTGTACACACACAGCCATACATTACATACAAACATCTACCCTTGTACACACACAGCCATCCATTACACAAAAACATCTACCCATGTACACACACAGCCATACATTACATACAAACATCTACCCATGTACACACAGCCATCCATTACACACAAACATCTACCCTTGTACACACAGCCATCCATTACACACAAACATCTACCCATGTACACAGCCATCCATTACACACAAACATCTACCCATGTACACAGCCATACATTACACACAAACATCTACCCATGTACACAGCCATCCATTACACACAAACATCTACCCATGTACACAGCCATACATTACACACAAACATGTACACAGCCATACATTACACACAAACATCTACCCATGTACACACAGCCATCCATTACACACAAACATCTACCCATGTACACAGCCATACATTACACACAAACATCTACCCATGTACACAGCCATACATTACACACAAACATCTACCCATGTACACAGCCATCCATTACACACAAACATCTACCCATGTACACAGCCATCCATTACACACAAACATCTACCCTTGTACACACAGCCATCCATTACACACAAACATCTACCCTTGTACACACACAGCCATACATTACATACAAACATCTACCCATGTACACACACAGCCATACATTACACACAAACATCTACCCATGTACACACAGCCATCCATTACACACAAACATCTACCCTTGTACACACAGCCATCCATTACACACAAACATCTACCCATGTACACACAGCCATCCATTACACACAAACATCTACCCATGTACACACAGCCATCCATTACACACAAACATCTACCCTTGTACACACAGCCATCCATTACACACAAACATCTACCCATGTACACACAGCCATCAATTACACACAAACATCTACCCATGTACACACAGCCATCCATTACACACAAACATCTACCCATGTACACACAGCCATCCATTACACACAAACATCTACCCATGTACACACAGCCATCCATTACACACAAACATCTACCCATGTACACACAGCCATCCATTACACACAAAAATCTACCCTTGTACACACACAGCCATACATTACATACAAACATCTACCCTTGTACACACACAGCCATCCATTACACACAAACATCTACCCATGTACACACACAGCCATACATTACATACAAACATCTACCCATGTACACACAGCCATCCATTACACACAAACATCTACCCTTGTACACACAGCCATCCATTACACACAAACATCTACCCATGTACACAGCCATCCATTACACACAAACATCTACCCATGTACACAGCCATACATTACACACAAACATCTACCCTTGTACACACAGACATCCATTACACACAAACATCTACCCATGTACACACAGCCATCCATTACACACAAACATCTACCCATGTACACAGCCATCCATTACACACAAACATCTACCCATGTACACAGCCATACATTACACACAAACATCTACCCATGTACACAGCCATACATTACACACAAACATCTACCCTTGTACACACAGCCATCCATTACACACAAACATCTACCCATGTACACAGCCATACATTACACACAAACATCTACCCTTGTACACACAGCCATCCATTACATACAAACATCTACCCATGTACACAGCCATCCATTACACACAAACATCTACCCATGTACACAGCCATACATTACACACAAACATCTACCCATGTACACAGCCATACATTACACACAAACATCTACCCATGTTCACAGCCATACATTACACACAAACATCTACCCATGTACACAGCCATACATTACACACAAACATCTACCCATGTACACACAGCCATACATTACACACAAACATCTACCCATGTACACAGCCATACATTACACACAAATATCTACCCATGTACACAGCCATACATTACACACAAACATCTACCCATGTACACAGCCATACATTACACACAAACATCTACCCATGTACACACAGCCATACATTACACACAAACATCTACCCATGTACACACAGCCATACATTACACACAAACATCCACCCATGTACACACAGCCATACATTACACACAAACATCTACCCATGTACACACAGCCATACATTACACACAAACATCTACCCATGTACACACAGCCATACATTACACACAAACATCTGTTGTTTGTCCATTAAGAATGATGATGACCATTCATTTCATCCTGTAGGGTTGAAAGTATGGAGTTCTAAGATGGCTGATAAGGCCTATTTTGGCTCGAAATGTTCTTTGACAATGCGGGCAAAGAATGTTTGACATTCCAGGTGGAGGATCTCCTGAGTGGTTTTTCAGTCCAGCCTTTTCTTCACAGCTCTTGCAGTCCTGGTTGCTTCACAAGTGACTGCACCCTTGCGTAATGATGTACGACATGAATTACGGTCTTTAGCAGCAGTCTCCCAGGTGTCATGATGAATTCCAAAAGTTTTCAGTGAGACTTTCAATGTCTTTAAAGCGTTTCCTCTGGCCGCCTTTGGAGCGTTCACCATAACGCAGCTCACCGTAAAAAATTTGTTTAAGGGAGCCTGTGATCTGGCATACGAGTTTAGTGACCAGCCCAGCGAATCTGATGTTTCATTAGTAGAGTGTGGATACTGGGCATGGATGCTCTTTTTAGAACTTCAGTGTCTGGGATCTTGTCTTGCCATTTAATCTTCAATAGTTTCCTAAGGCAGACTGTGTGGAAGTGGTTTAATTTCCTAGCATGTCGCTGGTAAACAGTCCATGTTTTACAAGCATATAGCAGTGTGGATAATACAACTGCTTTGTAGACTTTCAGCTTTGTTTGCAGGCTTATTCCAGTTCTGTCCCATACATTCTTGTACAGTCTGCCAAAGGCCGTGCTGGCCTTGGAGATTCTTGCATTCACTCCGTCATCAATTGTGGCAGTTTGTGACACGTTGCTGCCAAGATAGGTGAATTTGTCCACAACACTTAGTCTATGACTGTTCACCTTGATATTCGGCACCCCGTGATTATTTCCTGGAGCTGGCTGGTACATAACTACAGTCTTCTCCAAGTTGATATTGAGCCCAAAGTTAGCACAGGCATATGAGAAAGCTGAAACATTATGTTGCATGTCCGCCTCTGAGTTGGCATATAGAACGCAATCATCAGCAAACAGCAGTTCTCTGACAGTGTCGCTGTTAGTTTTGGTTTTGGCTTTCAGTCTTCTGAGATTGAACAACTTTCCTCCGGGAAGGTTAACCCGGTCAACAAATGCCCGCATAAGTCGGATGTGTCGGCCTAATGGCGCAAGAACGCAGCTCTGCTGTAAACAGGCACAACGCAATCACGTCCGGAAAAAAAACTCCGGATGAACGCAGAAGAAAAAGAAGAACAACTTTCCATCCATGCGGTAGTTGATGTCTATTCCAATATCACTGTTCTCGAAGGCATTCGTCAGCATAGCTGAAAACATAAGGCTGAACAGTGTTGGTGCCAGGACACATCCTTGCTTCACTCCATTGGTGACAGGAAAGTGCTCAGACAGTTCACCATTTTCCTGTACTCTTGCCTGCATACCATCATGAAATAGCCGCACTATTTGGACAAACTTTTGTGGACAGCCATATTTCGCCATAATCTTCCACAGTCCTTCTCTGCTAACTGTATCAAAAGCCTTGGTAAGGTCAATGAAAGTGGAGAACATTTCAGAGTTCTGTTCCTGACATTTCTCTTGCACACACAAACATCTACCCATGTACACAAAGCCATCCATTACACACAAACATCTACCCATGTACACACAAAGCCATCCATTACACACAAACATCTACCCATGTACACACAGCCATCCATGACACATAAACATCTACCCATGTACACACAAAGCCATCCACCCATGTACACACAGCCTTCCATTATACATAAACTCTACCCATGTACACACAGCCATCCATGACACACAAACATCTACCCATGTACACACAGCCATACATTACACACAAACATCTACCCATGTACACACAAAGCCATCCATTACACACAAACATCCACCCATGTACACACAAAGCCATCCATTACACACAAACATCTACCCATGTACACACAAAGCCATCCATTACACACAAACATCTACCCATGTACACACAAAGCCATCCATTACACACAAACATCCACCCATGTACACACAAAGCCATCCATTACACACAAACATCCACCCATTACACACACAGGCATCTATTACACATAAATATCCACCCATGTGCACACACAGCCATCTATTACACACAAATATCCATGAATGTACACACACAGCCATCCATGTACACACACAGCCATCCATGACACACACAGCCATCCATGTACACACACAGCCATCCATGACACACACAGCCATCCATGTACACACACAGCCATCCATGGCACACACACATCCACCCATGTACATACAATTTCTCTCTGGTCTCCTTAATCAGCCATTACCCTCTGTGGACAACAATCACCTTCAAATGAATATCCTATTTGTGGTTGTCTCGGTCACAGGATTATTCATCTGAGCCAGGGATGAACCTTAATATAATTTCTCTTCTAAGGTTGAATAGCGTAGCAGTAATTGTATATTGGCATGGAATTGTCTTCTACAAATAAACATGAGTTTTCCTTTGATCTTCTACACATATAAATGTGTTTTCCCTTGTTTACACATACAAATGTTTCCCCTTGTATACACATACAAATGTGTTTTCCCTTGTCTACAAATTAAAATGTGTTTTCCCTTGTCTACAAATAAAAATATGTTTTCCCTTATCTACACATACAATTGTGTTTTCCCTTGTCTATAAATAAAAATGTGTTTTGCCTGTGTTTCCTACAGACAGAGACAAACTGGTGAGGAGGTTTGACTACCTGCACAACCACATGCAGATCTCCCACCAGCAGGTGTTGACCTGGCCTCAGGTGCTGCACACCAGGATGTTCGTGTTCAAGGATAGACACCTGTTCTTGCTGCACCGAGGTCGCGCCCAGTACGACCCCCGCCAGGAGAACTACGTCTCCCTGCAGTGGCTGTCCACCGCCCCCGTGGAGCAGTTCTGTCAGACAGTGGCCAAGTGTGACCTGCAGGAGTTTTATAACTTTTGTAAAACATTGTGAACTTTAACCTCATGGCATCAAAGGTTATAATGTGGTATGTTGCCAAATTTAACCTCACGACATGAAAGGTTATAATGTGAACTTTCACCTCACAGCATGAAAGGTTAAAATATGAACTTTAACTTCACGGCATGAAAGGTTATTATGTTGTGGTAGTTTGTGGAATAGAAGCGAATACAAGAATATGATGGTGGAAGAAGAATGGAACAATAAATATCCAGATCTGATGCCATTGATTGGTGCTGTTCAGTCTGTCATCAGTGTGTTCTTATCTCAGTTCTGTCTTTGCTGGAAAATTGCATTCTTTCGCCATCTGTCACGAACTGGGAAAACAGCTGTAACACACAGTACACAACTAACAGATGTAACAATACAGCAGGCAACAGTTACAGCTGTAACAAATAGTACAGCAGGCAACAGCTAACAGCTGTAACAAATAGTACAGCCAGCAACAGCTGTAACAAACAGTACAGCCATCAACAGCTGACATCTGTAACAAACAGTACAGCCGGCAACAGCTGTAACAAACAGTACAGCCGGCAACAGCTGACAGCTGTAACAAATAGTACAGCCGGCAACAGCTGTAACAAACAGTACAGCCAGCAACAGCTGACAGCTGTAACAAATAGTACAGCCGGCACACACTGTGTTTATGGAGAACTCTGATGCTTGCGAGGCCAACCAGCTTCTAGGCTCAGTATGTGAACCTTTACTAAGATAACCTTTACTAAGACGCACTCTCTCATTTACCAGCCGACTCTCTCTCTCATACACAAACATAATCTCTCTCCCTGTCTCACATGCAAACACAATCTTTCTCACACACACAATTTCATACACAAATACAGTCCGTCTTTCTCACACACACATCTCTTTCACACATAAACACAATCTGTCTCTTCTTACATACACAATCTCTCTCAACACATACACAATATCTCTCACATAAACACAATCTCTCTCAACACATACACAATCTCTCTCACACACAGAGAAATCTCTCTCTCTCTCTCTCTCTCTCTCTCTCTCTCTCTCTCTCTCTCTCTCTCTCTCTCTCTCTCTCTCTCTCACACACACACACACAAACACAATCCATCTTTCTCATACACAAACACAATCTCTCTCTCTCACCCTCTCTCATAAATACAATTTCTCTCTGTCACACACACACACACATGAACACAATCTCTCTTTCTCTCTCTCTCACCCTCTCTCATAAATACAATTTCTCTCTGTCACACACACACATGAACACAATCTCTCTTTCTCTCTCTCACATACACAAACACAATCTCTCTCTCTCTCTCTCTCTCTCTCTCTCTCTCTCTCTCTCTCTCTCTCTCTCTCTCTCTCTCTCTCTCTCACACACACAAACACAATCTCTCTCTTTCACACATAAACACATTCTCTCTCTCTCTCTCTCTCTCTCTCTCTCTCTCTCTCTCTCTCTCTCTCTCTCTCTTTCTCTCTCTCTCTCTCTCTCTCTCTCTCTCTCAGGCTCTCTCTCTCTCTCACACAATCTCTCTGTCACACGCACAATATGATGGCCAGCTTGTTGTGTACACACAAACACATCATACAACCATGATGGCTGTGGTATGTTAAGTTGAGATGGGAGATAGATATCCCCAAATCGTTGTTGCCGACAACTAACTGAAAACCAGCTCATAACACTCCCTAGTACTGGATCAGACACATCCGGTAAGATTCCAGTAAGGTACCAGGTTAGGTTTTCTAGTAGAAGGCCAAGAGAGCACAGGAAAGGCACTGCCTTCAGAGAGGAGAATGTTCACTCTTGTTTGACTGAAGATGAGTAGTATCTCTGCCACACTGGTCTCCTGGTCTGCTTCCCCCAGATAGTGATATAGCACTAGCAAATTTCCTAGTGTGATACAATCTCAAAAGTCTTTCTGTTCACTTGGCATCTATTTTGGCGATTGGTGCATTTTTGGGTCAGTTGTGTGATACTCATTTGTCAATGAGGCTTGGGTGTTACAGTTGAGCTCTGAGTGGTAAATGCTGATAAATGGTCTTCTACACTTCACTGCAGTAGGAAGGTGAGATCCATCCACATTCACTGATGACTTCAGTATTCATGACACATATGCACCCCGCTTAGGCATACAATAAAACCACCACCTAATTGGAATAAAGACATGAACAATAAACATGTACCCGCCCTCATAAGAAAGCTGGGGACTGTATTACCTTTTAGGTGTAAGTTAGTCAGACCCCTGTATGCTGTGTGTTGTCGGTCCAATAATTTGATGTGATGAATATACACACATAGATATATGGTATATGTAGCCAACCTCTCATGTCTGATAAGACATGTACTCTCATATTCATGCATTTAGTGTCCCAACCATCCACCACCAGCAAATGCCCCAAACGCCTAGTTCACTGGGTGCATCTAGACAAATGACAATACTCACACAATGACCCGGTGATACCTCTTCAGTGTAGATGGCGACACATTGTTATATTTTCACCTCTCCCACAATATTCAACATTAATATTATATAAAGCACATTGTATTAGGAGGTTATAAATAAGCACATTGTAATACATAAATGAGATAATATAGTACTGACATTATATTGTATCAGAGAATTATCTCATTACATATAGGTGACAGAGAAAGGAGATTGTCAGAGTCTAAAGTATTGCCAGCAGAGATGCAGGGACATCGTTACACCCGCCAGGCGAATAGTTCCTAGCGGGGATGCCGTAACATCGTTACGCCCGCCAGGCGAGTATTAGTTACCTGCCTGCGAGGTTGCCGGCTGACGAGACAGCCAGCGGTCAGGCAAGGACAAAGCAGGACGCACGCAGGCCTCGTGAAGCCACTTCAGGTGGGCAGGCGCGTTGCGAGAAATAGCCAGACAGCTCTGGGACTCGGACTCGACTGGACGTATGATGAGAGAAAGGCTTTGTGTAGTTCTGTGGCCCGAAAGTCGAGTGCTTGTACATCTTGTGAGTTAGACTGTAAGCTGTGGGTTGCCTGTAAGTGTATTGTTATAACTTATGTATTGTAATGATCATCTCTAGATCGTGATCTGTAAATAAATCCATCGAAACTTCGTGTCGTTGAGTCTCAAGTCAAATCACGTTGTACTTGTACTGTCTCACATGTGTTAGGTTAACGAGCCAGGTTTAAGACCCTGACATGTGTGGACGTGGTGGCATTCGTCCGGCTTTAAAATGAACGTGGTTTAAGTAATTAACATTTAAACCTAGAGTTGTGAACTTAGAAATTTTTTTGTCCAACTTTAGAGTACATTTAAATGTGATTGTAAAGGCTCATTTTGATATATATTATTACATTGTTTAAACATGGAGACTAAATGTGAACGTAAAGTACATACATATTGTTTGATCTTGTAAATGTGTAAAACATTTGTGATTGTGGAACTTGTCACCGTTTTGACCTTGTTGACATTGTGAAGTTGTCGCCATTGTGACCTTGTCGCCATCTTGTAAACTTGATGTCTATGTCCTTACTGAAGGTCATCTTGATGTAAGTGATGTGTCATCAATGTTGTAGAGTGTTGAGATATAGTTAGATTGTCTTTGAAAAGTGAGTTGTGTAAAGCAGAAAGTTTCGGAAAGAAAGTGACTTGTGATTTTGAAAAAAAAAAAATTGTTGACGGACAACATTACAACCTACAATTACACTCAACGCCATACAAACCTAACCAAAACTTAGTGACAAGCATACACACCACATCAAATAGACGCTAATTTATTTCCTCCAAAAACAAAGCAGGTTTTCTGTGCCATCTGAAACCCTTGCCGTAGAGGTCATTTGTGTTTTGAAGTAGCGACCCTACAGTTCCTAGTCCGAATTTCAACCATTCTCCACCGCATCCAGGACACTTGAGTATATTTTTCTTTCTATATACTTTCGGATGCAAATTTAGGCAC
Source organism: Cepaea nemoralis (assembly GCA_014155875.1). Lineage (NCBI taxonomy): Eukaryota > Metazoa > Mollusca > Gastropoda > Stylommatophora > Helicidae > Cepaea > Cepaea nemoralis. The sequence continues at coordinate 79,771 of JACEFZ010027734.1, forward strand.
ATATTGTGAATAGAACACAATTGTAAATTGTTCACTTTACTAACAACTTGTAACAAATTGTGTGTCTGATATTTCATTTAAATTTTCCATCAGGTCGTCATTAAATGATTTCATCGATATGGGTTTAAAATTAAAGTGAACAGGTGACGAGTTGACAAAGTGGAGTGAAACTAAATACTCTGAACACCTTCGTGAGAAAGCTAATGAACGCGATGAAAGAGCGGCTGAAAGAGCTGCCAAGCAAGTAGAGGCAGAAACAGCCTTAAAGCAAGCAGAGGCAGCAACCGCAGCAAAACAAGCAGAACTGTCTGCAAAGACAAAACAAGCTGAGTTAGATATTGAACTGAAGAAAGCTGAGATAGCAGCTCAAAGTAAGCGAGAAGAGCTGGAATTGCAACTAAAAATCAAACAACTTGATACTGAGACTGCCATAAACAAAGAGTCTAAGAAATCTGAGAGACTGGAGAAAGAAAACCAGTACAAGAAATATCAAGGTATCGTAAGAAATTATACCTCGGGTGACTGCATTGCAGCCTTCACCCAAAATTTTGAGACTTTAATGGACCATTACCAGGTCCCATTGTCTGAATGGAATATAATTTATATGAGAAGTTTATCAGGGGAGCCTCTGAAGGTCATAGAGACTATCCCCAAAGACCTCAGAAAAGATTACCATTATCTAAAATCAAAGATTATGGCACATTTTATGTTAGATGAGGCAGGTTACAGAGAACAATTCAGCAAGTTGAGCCCCAAACCGACTCAAACGTTCTCTGACTACCTCTGCTTAGTCTGAGACATATTTACCAAATGGACTTCAGCAGCTAAAATTGATAAGAATTATCAAAAGTTAGAAGATCTTATCATCAGAGATAAAGTCATTTCATCCATTCCATCAGCATTTTCAAAGTTTTTGCAAGAGAATTAATGTACGAGTGTAGAGCAGATTGAAAGACGTGGTTCGGCTTATTACACAGCCAACAAACATTGTTTTGCCAGTGAAGCTACTGAAACCAATTTTGTAGCATCGGCTAACTATGACAAACCCTATAGTAGGCAAAAACCTTATAAGCCTACATCTGAGAAATACAACCATTGTAACTATTGTAGAATTTCACATCATCAAGGTGAGATGTGCGACAAGAACCCCGCATATCTTACATATTTACAGAACATCGTAAACAGACAAGATAAGGAGCGTAAATCCTTTAGAAATTTGCGTACATGTTTTCTCTGTAAGGCGTATGGACATTATCGCCATGATTGTAAAGGTAGGCAAATGATTAAGAAAGCCAATGCCGCCTTATTTCTTCTTCTTCTTCTTCGTTCATCCGGAGTTTTTTTTTTTTCGGATGTGATTGCGTTGTGCCTGTTTACAGCAGAGCTGCGTTCTTGCGCCGTTAGGCCGACACATCCGACTTCTGCGGGCATTTGTTGACCGGGTTAACCTTCCCGGGCCGCCTTATTTGATAGCTCATCATCAGATGAAGAACACTCAGAGAAACACCCTGTGAACTCAGCACAGACTTTTGATATGTTTAACGCAAATAAATGTACTGTTTGTAATACCTTTTATGAAGATGGTATTTTAACATGCGGCCACTCCATTCCTATTGCCAATGAAGAAGCTAATTTGGTAGTAGATTCCAAAGGCAGAATAAACATCCATCAAGGATATGTGAATGGCAAGCCTGCTACAGTCCTTCGGGACACGGGAAGTTCACTGATTGGACTGAAGAGAACGTTCATAATGCCTACAGACTATACAGGCAGGCACGTAACATGCAGAACATTCTCAGGCAATATTGAAAAGTACCCACTAGCATGGGCATATATTCAAACACCTTTCCTCACTGGGAAAGTAAAATGCGCAGCATTAACAAACCCGGTGTGTGATATTATAATTGGAAATTTACCAGAGGTAAATGATATGCCTCATGACATAACATCTCTTTGCATTAATGAGATCACAACATCACCATCAAATGTCATCATTGATAATGTTGTACCACCTAATGAATGTATGGTAGCTAATGTAGCACTAAGATCTCATGACATCATTGATAACACTGTTTCATCACCATCTGATATCATTGAATATGTGAACTCAGTAACTAGATCTACTGCTAGAATGCAAGATGAAATTAATCAGACTGAGGCTATAGAAATGCTTAGCCCAGTATTACTACCTCCTAAAACCATGAAGGAGACTTTTGTAACAGCCCAAAAGGCTGATCCTTCATTGTCAAAATATTTTAATCTGATCGGCCAAAAGCCAAAGTTAACCAAAAATGCAAGATGGCATTTTGCTTTGAAAAATTGTATCCTCACCAGGTATTATACCAGAGGTAACAGCACAACAGAGCAAACTGTTTTGCCAACTGAGTATCGTAAGCAAGCCTTACATCTTGCCCATGATATACCTCTTGCAGGACATATGGCATACGCTAAGACCAGATCAAGATTATTATCACAGTTTTATTGGCCCAAATTCTGCAATGACATTAAGCAATATTGCAGGAGTTGTGACATCTGCCAAAAACTTGTAAAGAAAGGAAAAAACCCACAGGCAAAGTTACAAATTACTGACTTAGCCAGTCGACCTTTTGAGAAAATATCTGTCGACATAGTGGGCCCTCTTAATCAGATAACAACCAGAGGGAATAGATATATATTAACCATTATTGATAAATGTAGCCGCTGGCCTGAAGCGATTCCGCTAAAGAACATAACTGCCAATGACATAATGGAAGTTTTCTTCCATATATTTTCACGGATAGGATTTCCAGACACTATCCAATCAGATAGGGGAAGTCAGTTTATCGCCGCATCTACTCAAGCTTTCACCAAAATGTTAGGAGTGAAGCAATGTTTCAATTCCCCGTACCATCCTCACTCTAGTGGAATTATAGAAAAATTTAACGGTGATTTAAAGCATATGCTTGCTAAAGTCACGCAAGAGCACCCCAATAACTGGGACGTATATTTACCTCCTATTCTCTTTGCTTATCGCGAGGTGCCACATGCCAGTACAGGTTTCTCTCCTTTTGAACTTATCTATGGTGCCAAACCACGTGGCCCATTAAGCATCTATCATCAAATGTTAACTGAATCCACTCCTTTACTGAAACCCATATCATCATACGTATACGTTACATCATTGCGTGAAAGAATCATCAAATCTTGTATAATTGCAAAGGATGCACTAAAATTATCTGGTGCTACATATAGACAGTATGCTGACAAAGGTAACAGGACAATAACGTTGACACCTGGACAGGACGTTCTTCTTCTCCTACCTAGTGACAGACACTTATTGACTGATTCTTTGCAAGGACCATTTAAAGTGACGAGACAGATTTCACCTGTAGACTATGAGATCCAAATAAAAGACAAACACAAAATATTCCACGTCAATATGCTAAGACCATATTACAACAGAGACAACGAACAAGACGATACAACAGCATGTACAGTGATAATAGACCATGAAGATGACGAGGCTAGTGACGAAATTCCAACACCTGCATTAGACACGACAAACTGCTTGAAGGAAATTAAGATCAACCCAAAGTTAACTCAAGCAGAAACAGACAGTTGCAAATACCTCATACAACAGTACAACATCATCTTCTCCAACAACCCAGGACAAACAGAATTAGTACAACATCACCTCACACTCACGTCAAATACACCCATAAAATGCAGACCATACACCATTCCATTGCATTACAAAGAACACTTACATCAGGAGATCATCAGCTTAGAAAAAAAAACATCATTAGACGATCCCAATCAAATTTCTCATCTCCAATGGTCATAGTACGCAAAAAGGACAACACAATAAGACTCTGTGTCGACTATAGGAAACTAAATAAGATAACTCTTTTAGATTTAGAGCCAATGGCAAACTCTGAAGATCTATTGACAGAACTGACAGACACTAGGTTCTTTACGAAGGTAGACATGACGAAAGGTTACTGGCAAATAGCAGTAGACGAACAGAGCAGACATCTGACAGCTTTTGCCACACCTTGGGGACTGTACGAATGGTGCAAACTTCCATTTGGGCTTGTCAATGCCCCAGCAACATTCGTACGTATGACATGACTTCTACTAGTAGACATTCCAAATATTATTTGTTACATAGACGACATTTGTGTTCACACAAAGACGATGGCAGACCACATAAAGACATTAGAACAGACATTTGAACGCATTAGACAGCACGGACTGACGGTGAAGCCTGCAAAAGTAGACATAGCCTATCAGGAAATATCCTTCTTGGGGTACAAAATATCTAATGGCTTTGTCACGACAGACGATAATATTGTGTCTAAGATACTACAAATCTCACTTCCGACTACGAAAAAGCAAGTCAGAAGTTTGTTGGGACTTATAAATTATTATAGGCAGTTCATACCAGATTTTGCTGAACTGACCGAGGTTTTTACTAACCTACTAACAAAAAATCAACCGGAGAAAATTGTAAGCAATGAATGCCTAAAATTTGCATTCCAGAAAGTATTATCTTATTTTTCTGATAATAGCTTATATAATCCTATTCTAAAATTGCCCAATTTACAAATCCCTTTCAGATTGCGCACAGACGCGAGCTCCGTGGCGATTGGAGCAGTCTTGTTACAAGAGCACAATAACATCCTACATCCTTTGTACTTCGTCTCCCGAAAATTAAAACCGAGAGAACGTGCTTGGTCAACACCTCAGTTGGAAGCCCTAGCTCTAGTGGTGGGTATAACTAAATTGTCCAGATTCCTCCTGGGACGTCATTTTATTGTGGAGTCTGACAGTAGTCCATTGAGATTTATCAATTCAGGTGTACCTTCCAACCCAATGATAGCTCGCTGGTCTCTTAAGCTTCAAGATTACAGCTTTGAAGTTCGACACATCGCGGGCAGAACCAACACGATTGCCGATCTTTTGTCCCGTTGTCCGACCGACCCAGTAAGCACCAATGTCTGAGTGCAGTGTGTAAAATACACTCGGACCAACACAGCCATGCATCAGTGAAGTTTTTTTTTTTCTCACTAAAGCTGTGTATGTCTATATGATGTGATAGGGTGTATTCCCAATATATATAGTTTTCTTATTTTATTATTAATGTAGTGATTGTCGTGAATAATTGTGTAGTGTGTGGTAGAAAGAGAACTTTATTAATTGTATATATTACGAAACAAGAACAGTGCCACATTCGCTCTGAACTTACCGCAAGCCAACTGTCAAATTTATCCGTGGTATCTGCATTTGGAACTTATCCAGTGATATTTTAACTCCGTGTGTGAAAGTGTGACCGGAACATTGACATCTACACCACTGCAGTTAACCGAAATCCAGAAGTTTTTCCAGTGAAACAACCAACACATGAACGATCAGAACATTGCACATTCCGTTTTACTACATCAGACCGGAACAAGTGTGTTCTACAGATTTTCAACATCAGCTGTTCGTGTGTACTTCCGGATGAGTTAGAAATTTAGTTCAAAATTAGCAGACGACAAACAAAAGCTTAAAAAGTTATAACACTTCTAAACTATTTACGATTCAATAATTTCGAATACACGAATTGTGTATTAATATTTTTTATTAAGTGTAATCTTAGAATCATATCTTGATTAATTTATTCATACTATCGACATTTTTTCGCTAGTATGGAAAAACATCAAGCTATGACGCTGAGAAATAGAATAATTATTGTAAAATATTATATTTCAGAATTTTTGAAGTTATGTCCCTTTCATTTAATTGTTATTACATTATTACACCAAGGGCGATTAATTGAAATGTATACGATGATGTGTTGTATATAAATAACCATGTTGTTGCCAGATTGTTAACACACCAAGAAGCCATCTACTGAGCATGGTAGAGTGTTACCGACATTGCAGACCGACACAAGAACTCCTGGCCAAATGAGGTCAGAGTTTGAGTTGAATGCGACTTATATAAAGCCGTATTACGGTCTTGCCAGATGTTTTTTGTCTCAAAAAGCATATTATAACTTTTTTTTGAAAGGCTGCGAGGTAGTTGCTTAGGAAGCTGTTACTACCGATCTGACTGGGTCAATAATGCAATTAAGGTAATCAGCCATCGAGAGGATGAAACTTGACAGGTGTTAAAGGTTGAACACCACATGTCTTTAGATACAATGTCCATTTCTTATGTGTTTCTATGCCAAGATGTGTGTGCTTAGGTATTTCTACACCAATGTATATAACAGAAGGGTGACTCTGACAAGGTTAAAATATTAACCCAGTATTGTATATAGAGTGTACATGAAAGATGACATCTTTCATGAAGAAGCCCCGGGGGAGCATGTCAGAGTCTAAAGTATTGCCAGCAGAGATGCAGGGACATCGTTACGCCCGCCAGGCGAATAGTTCCTAGCGGGGATGCCGTAACATCGTTACGCCCGCCAGGCGAGTATTAGTTACCTGCCTGCGAGGTTGCCGGCTTACGAGACAGCCAGCAGTCAGGCAAGGACAAAGCAGGACGCACGCAGGCCTCGTGAAGCCACTTCAGGTGGGCAGGCGCATTGCGAGAAATAGCCAGACAGCTCTGGGACTCGGACTCGACTGGACGTATGATGAGAGAAAGGCTTTGTGTAGTTCTGTGGCCCGAAAGTCGAGTGCTTGTACATCTTGTGAGTTAGACTGTGTGGGTTGCCTGTAAGTGTATTGTTATAACTTATGTATTGTAATGATCATCTCTAGATCGTGATCTGTAAATAAATCCATCGAAACTTCGTGTCGTTGAGTCTCAAGTCAAATCACGTTGTACTTGTACTGTCTCACATGTGTTAGGTTAACGAGCCAGGTTTAAGACCCTGACAGAGATATTGAAGTAACAATTAATACACCTGACTGAAAAACTGTAACCCATGATATATTATCTATAGATCTTCCTAGCAGAAGATCTTCTCATTAAGTGTGTGTAATAAGCAAAGGAAGATAATATATATACACGAGCGATGTGCGTGCACACACACACACACACACACACACACACACACACACACACACACAGAGAGACTCAGTGTATTTCACTTATCAAGACAGTCTCCATACCCTATTCTAACATATAGAGAGAAGTACTGAAGGGTTCATCTTACCCCTGGTCCAGGCGGGCACAAGTTAATCCATAATATGAATTCACACACAAACCCTTTCTGGCTAAGAGCTACATTGTAAGTCTTCTGTTTATAATCACATGGCCTGTTTACTTTCCCTGTTCATGTAGCATTTCATTATCCCCATGGGGCTTCCTTCCAATAATACATGCGTGGTCTGTTAAGGTAACCATTCCTTCTTGGATTGGTTGCAGATGCAACGTTTCTACAACTGTTGTCTCGGAATGGAGCTTGTAATCGAACCATATTTTGAAAAGTCATTTTGATGTTGCAATGCAATGTTACAATAGCCAGCCTGCTGTGTACACACACCCACCCACATCACACAACCATGATGGCCATCCTGCTGTGTACACACACCCACATCAAATAACCATGATGGCTAGCCTGCTGTGTACACACACCCACATCATACAACCATGATGGCCATCCTGCTGTGTACACACACCCACATCATACAACCATGATGGCCAGCCTGCTGTGTACACACACCCACATCAAATAACCATGATGGCCAGCCTGCTGTGTACACCCACACACCCACATCAAATAACCATGATGGCCAGCCTGCTGTGTACACCCACACACCCACATCAAATAACCATGATGGCCAGCCTGCTGTGTACACCCACACACCCACATCAAATAACCATGATGGCCAGCCTGCTGTGTACACCCACACACCCACATCATACAACCATGATGGCCATCCTGCTGTGTACACCCACACACCCACATCAAATAACCATGATGGCCAGCCTGCTGTGTACACCCACACACCCACATCATACAACCATGATGGCCAGCCTGCTGTGTACACCCACACACCCACATCATACAACCATAATGGCCATCCTGCTGTGTACACAGAAACACCCACATCATACAACCATAATGGCCATCCTGTGTACACAGAAACACCCACATCATACAACCATAATGGCCATCCTGCTGTGTACACAGAAACACCCACATCATACAACCATGATGGCCAGCCTGCTGTGTACACCCACATGCAACAATGATTTGATGTAACTTTAACTTTATTTTAAAAGGGTAACAAATGGGGCACGCAGGCCCGTCTTACATTTGATCCTTCCAATCACTCATCTTTCATTCATCAGTAGTGCATCATGTTTAATTAAGTTGCATGTCCTTCACAGGACATAGCAGTCAACCCCAGCATTTTCGCTTTTCATGATTCCTGGGCAAATTTTGCGTTCAGTAGTTTGCCATTGCTTTCTGAACGACCGGCTCTTATACCTATTTTCGAAAAAAACCTGCTGTCAGGGTCTTAAACCTGGCTCGCTAACCTAACACATGTGAGACAGTACAAGTACAACGTGATTTGACTTGAGACTCAACAACACAACGTTCAATGGATTTATTTACAGATCATATACCATACGATGATCACAACAAGATATACTTGATACTTCAATACACTTACATACACAATACAGCTCACAGTCTATCTCTCAAGATGTCCAGACACTCGACTTTCAGGCACAGAAACCACACCACGCCTTTCTCTCATCATGCGTCGAGTCGACGTCCCAGAGCTGTCTGCCTATAGCTCGCAACTTGCCTCCCACCTGAAGTGGCTTCACGAGGCATGCGTGCGTCTTGCGTCGTCCTTGCCTGACCGCTGGCCGTCTTGTCAGCCAGCAATCTCGCGGGCAGGTAACTACTACTCGCCTGGCGGCATAACGAAGTTACGGCATCCCTGCTGGGGGCTAAGTCGCCTGGCGGGCGTAACGATGTCACTGCATCACTGCACTCTTCTAGACTCTGACATGGCACCGCTGTGTTTCGAACCCGGGTATATGGGCTCACAAACCACGTTCGTAAGCCCTCAGCCACAGATCATACATAGGAAAAAAAACATTGTCAAATGAATATTGTATGCATAAACAATGTATATTACAATGTTATGAGACATATCTTCCACCACCACACTCCACCCACCCACACATCCAACCACCAACCTCCAGGCACACATACATCCCCCCACCTATCCCCACATACACATTCCCCCACCCATACTCACATTCACACACACATCCCCCAACCCACCCACACACCCATTCACACACACACACATTCTCCATCCACACCTCCCCCACCCATACACATCCCTCACCCACACACACATCCCCCCTCCATCACACATATACCTGCACATACACACAAATCGCCACCCACCCACACATCCATCCACCCTTAAACATCTCCAACCCACACATACAACCCCCACTCACCCCACACACATCTCCACTCATACACACACCCATCCCCCTACCCACACACATCCTCCACACACCCACACTGACATATCCACCACCTACACACACATCCTTCACTCACCCATCCACACACCATCCACCACCACACCCCTACCCACCAACACCCATACACCCCCATGCACCCACAAAATATCCCTCACCCACAAACACATCCCCACACACTGCCCTCCCAAACCCCCAGGCACACATTCATGCCTCTACCACCCACCCACACCCACCTATCCCTCACCCACACGCATCCCTCCAGCCACTCACATGTCCTCACCCACACACCATCCCTCAGCCCACACACATGCACCCACCACATATCCTCCATACACCCCCAACCATCTAGCCAAACACACATCCCCCTACCAACCCACACATCCCTGCTGCCACCCACACCTCCCCCACCCATACAAATCCCTCCCCATGCACCTATCCCTCACCCACACAAACATCCACCACCCACACACATCTCCCACCCACACATGAATTTCCCTAACCACCCCATGTCTCCCACATACCCCCACAACCCACACATGCATCCTCTGGCCACTCACTCCCACATCCCTCCACTCACACAGACATATTGCCCTCCCCCCCCACACACACACACACCCACCACCCATAAACACACCCCCACCAATCTCCCATACTACACACAGACACACACCTACCACCCACCCACCCAAACATCCTCACCCACACCCACCCAAACACACATGCCTGACCCACACATCTCCCATCCTCACACACATCCTCCATTCACCCACGCATCTCTCATCCACCCACACATCTTTCATCCACCCACTCACACATCCCTCATCCACCCAAACACACCCCACAAACATCTCCAGACCAATTCCAATTTTCAAAAACAAAAATTCCAAATTCGGCCTCGTCTAACCTGCTTCATCAGCTGTGGTATTGTTTAGGTCCGTGGGTTTATTCACCCTAATTCTTGTCTTGTGAGTCCTATCTCGGACTGGTTATGTGGCGTTTGTGTCTGTGACGTCAGCAGTGGGATCGGTAGGTGGCTGTCCTTTGTGCATGTTTCCTCTTGTGGTTTTCTTTGTTGGAGCAGGCTCCTGGCTCGTCTGGCTGCAATCCTTATAAGGACTTTTTATTTGGTCTTGTCTCCTTTTTTGTGTATTTTATGTAGGAGCTTTTCGACGTTTTCATTTTCCTCCTTGCGCCTGTTTTCACTGTCACGTTTGAGTATCTGCTGCCTAAAGTTTTCCTCCTCTGTGGTCAGCCATGGGACGATTTTACCGTCATCTATATAGTACTCGATGTCGGTCTCACAGTCGTAATGTATGACTGGGTATTCCATCGGTTTCCCCCGGAGTTTCTTAGGCTTCTTCTTTTCTTTTTCTTCCCAGCGCCTTCTGAATTCCTCGCGCTTGAGTTCCTCCCTGTTAACTGGGTATTCTGTGCCTCCTTCAGAGATCCGAAGGGTTATTATTTCCCTCTTTGGCGTTGTAGTTGGGCTGCTGGCTTTAGCTTGCGGTTCAGGCTCGGTCTCTTGGTTTTCATCTTGCGGTTTCTCTGTGAGTTCTTCTATGGCTTCTGTTGGTTTGTTTTGAAAGAGTTCCATTTCAGCTCTATGTAATTCTCTTTCTGTCTTGATCATTTGTAGGATTTCTTCGTTCTCCTTCTTCATCTCGGTCATGCGCTCCATCTCTTGTTTGATGTTTTTCTGTATCTCCTTCAACTCAACAAGCAGTTTTTCATTGTCACTGGTTTGTGGCGGTGCTAGGAGTAGCTTGATTTGCTTCTTTAGCTCGTCTATTTGGCTTTGCAGTTGGGCTCTTTCCGCTTGCGAGCAACCCATGGCTGTCTCGCACCTCCGCATTGCTTCGTTGTATGGTGTCCTTGTGGTGATGGCTATCTTCAAGACGTCTCTGTGTCGTTGCAGGTACGGACAGCCCAAGTATCTTGCTCGATGCTTGCCCAGGCAGTTGGCGCACTTTCTTCTGTTGTTAGGAGCTCGGAAGTCCGTGTCCAGCTTGGCCAGCGGACACTCCTTGAAGGCGTGGTGATCGGCGCAGTATCGGCAGATTTCCGTCTTATTGCGACACGTAGCTCTACTGTGGCCGGCCTTCTGACATCTGGAACATTGAGTGATTCTTGGGATGAATCTCTCTGGTTGCTGCATTCTCTTGTATGATACTGTGGTCGGCATTTCGCTGCCCTCCGATGTCACCACTGCCAAGGTTGTAGGTATCTTGGAGTAGGTGAGGAGCCGCTCCGCCTTCAAGAATCGGATGTGAAGATTCTCTTCTCGTAGCTGCTTCAGGATTTCTTCGTCTGTCAACTCCACTGGTATCCGCTTGACGACCCATCGGACTGTTTTTGAGTCGGTGTTTCCGACTCTGGTGTCTTTCTCCTCCTTCTTCTCTGCTGTCTTGGTTCTTGACTGTGTTGGGCTGTCGATCTTCTCCCTCGTAGTAGCTTCAGTAATAGCTGTAGTATCAGGCTCTTTGATGCAGCTAGCAGGTAGGCTCTCCACGTTCTTCTTCTTGTTGTCGGCTCCCACGCTGCACATTCTTGGCCGCAGCGTGTTTCTTGTTGTTGGACTTTCAACGTGACATTTTCCCGCGTATCAGGCTTCTTGACAGAATAATGCGACTTGTTAGCGCTCGCAGTGTGAATGACGTGGACACAAAAAGGACAACAAATCGCTCGCAGCTGTGTTTAGAAAGCGGGTAAGCGGGCTTACGAATCGCCTCCCGACCACCCACCCATCCCCACTTATATCCCCCACCCACACACACCACCCACCCATATACACATACCCCACACTCATCCCCAACCCAAACACACACACACATCCACTACATCCCCCTGCATATACTCCACACACCCACACATCACTCATCCAAAATCCCCACCCACCAACACCAACCCACCCATGCAAACAATCTCTCACCCACATGCACATTCCCCCACCCACACCTCTCATGCACACACGCATCCCTCCCCCAGACACACATTTCCCCACCCACCCACATATCCCCCACCCACACACACATACCCCACACAATCATCTCCCCATCCACATACACCCCCACCCATACACATCCCCACACACAGTCCCCCACACACAGTCCCCCACCCACACACCTATCTTCCAACCCATACAAACATTCCACCATGCATACACATCCCCCAACCCACACACACACACACATCCTCACATCTAGACACATGATTTTTTTTCCCGCGTTTCCATCCTGTTTCAGGATATTGAGGTCAACATAAGCATCTTTCAGCTGTATGTTGATTCCTAGGCTAGATTACGCTCATCAGCACGCCATGACTTTCTGAGCGACCGGCTCCATACTCTCATAAGTCACTGGTGTGACTCGAACCACTTCCAATTCTCGTGCACTCATGCCAACCATGAGAGTATTCAGGATTACGGAGAAAGCTGCTAACCCCTCGGCCAGGGAGCCGGCATCTAGACACATGATGTCTCACATAATCACTGAAAATAATATGAACAAACCCCCACACTTAGCACACGTGCATTGACGACTATCATGAGCATTCTCCCAAAAATGTAAACAATGGAGAAAAAGAAATATACTTTTGCATTGTGTAACCTAAAATAAAAAAATAGTGGTGTGTTTCAATAAGTTAATTCCTAAAACTGACATAAATATGACGTAATAAGCAGCACATCTTTACACAATCTGGTGGTTGTAAACATGATAATATGGAAGGTGGGATACAGAAACAAATATTATATAGCATATCATCTCCCCAGTGGCGTGCAGAGGTTCTTTGATGCCAGGGGCCAGCACCTTGATTGGATGCCCCTAAATTGTTCTTTCCCTAATTCATTCCTCCTCCCCTCCCACTGCACTGTGCTGCCCCCTCTCTCTAATTGGAGGCCCCCCTCCCGGCTGGATGCCCGGGGCCATCGCACCCCCCGTTGCACGCCACTGCCGCGCCCTTTATTTTTTTTTCTTTCACACACACCAACTCTCTCGTTGTTTCTCTCTCTCCCCCTCTCTCTCCCTCCCCCCTCCTACACTGACTCACTCTCTCTTTCTCTCTCTCTCACACACACACTCTCCCACTTGCTCTCTCTCTCTCACACACACAGACACACACATTAAAAATCAAGTGGCATTCAAAATAATATGAAAGATCAGAATACACAAAAAATATGGAATAGCATGTTATATGGCATGCATGTGATCAACTCTCTCTCTCTCTCTCTCTCTCTCTCTCTCTCTCTCTCTCTCTCTCTCTCTCTCTCTCTCTCTCTCTCTCTCTCTCTCTCTCTCTCTCTCTCTTTTCTTGCACAACACACACATGCGCGATCACATACACTAACACATCCACTCTCCCTCTGTCTCACTCTCTGCCTCACTCGCCCACTCTCACTATTTCCCTCATTCACTCACTCGCTCCATCTTCATTCACTATATTTCTCACCTGCTGTGTACACCCACATCATACAACCATAATGTCCAGCCTGCTGTGTACACCCACACACCCACATCATAAACCATCATGGCCAGCCTGCTGTGTACACCCACATCATAAAACCATCAAGGCCAGCCTGCTGTGTACACACCCACATCATAAAACCATCATGGCCAGTCTGCTGTGTACACACCCACATCATAAACCATCATGGCCAGTCTGCTGTGTACTCCCATACACCCACATCATAAAACCATCATGGCCAGCCTGCTGTGTACACACCCACATCATAAAACCATCATGGCCAGTCTGCTGTGTACACACCCACATCATAAAACCATCATGGCCAGCCTGCTGTGTACTTCCATACACCCACATCATAAAACCATCATGGCCAGCCTGCTGTGTACACCCACATCATAAAACCATCATGGCCAGCCTGCTGTGTACACCCACATCATAAAACCATCATGGCCAGCCTCCTGTGTACACACCCACATCATAAAACCATCATGGCCAGCCTGCTGTGTACACTTCCACATCATAAAACCATCATGGCCGGGAGTCTCTATGGCGAAGTGGTCAAGCCGTTTGACTCGTGCTCCGAAGGTTGTGGGTTGATTCCGGGCCGCGCCCTTCGGTTTACAAGTTAAATGTTTCGGAGACTCCTGTGGGTCGTCGCTAAAAGCTACGGAGTTCGTGCTTTGTGCGACACTTTCCGTGCTGCGGAAAGAGACCGAGCCATATGGGATACAACCCGGTGCGATGAAGTCGACCCTGTCGACTTTTAAGCGACTTTAACCATCATGACCAGCCTGCTGAGTACACCCACATCATAAAACCATCATGGCCAGCCTGCTGTGTACACCCACATCATAAAACCATCATGGCCAGTCTGCTATGTACATCCACACACCCACATCATAAAACCATCATGGCCAGTCCTGCTGTGTACTCCCACATCATAAAACTATCATGGCCAGCCTGCTGTGTACACCCACGCACCCACATCATAAAACCATCATGGCCAGCCTGCTGTGTACACCCACGCACCCACATCATAAAACCATCATGGCCAGCCTGCTGTGTACACCCACGCACCCACATAATAAAACCATCATGGCCAGCCTGCTGTGTACACCCACATCATAAAAACATCATGGCCAGCCTCCTGTGTACACCCACACACAAGGAAAGAAAACTACAGCCGAAACTAACATGTCAAGATGCGCAGCTTTTATCAATGGCTTGCCTACTGGAGTTCTTGACCCTCTGCCTATCAGGCTGGCTTAAAGCTAACGCTAACTCTTATCTTCACAACCTGTCAGCCATCATACAGTGCAGTGTCTGCAGTGGACAGCTGGACACAGGAAGCCTGATAGCTTTAATGTATGCGCAAGGTCATGTGGCTATCTTTGGGAATCAGACAAGCTATCTGTAAACACAGGATTATCGCTGACCAGTGATATTCTTCAGAAGGTGACACAGGATTCAGTGGCAAAACTCCTGTTGGCTCGATGGTATTCTGTGCACGGCAACCATGAACTCGGCTGGTGGTAACCACTGAACTAACGGGATGTGTAAACTTGTCTTTTGGTTTCATTTCACAGTCCGCCTATACCGAAACTTACAAGCGCAAAATCATCACAACAAAGATTCTGAGAGCTGCTGAAGTAACTATGATGGTAACTATGGTATGTAGACTTAGCAATGAAGAAATGAGGAGACTAGGTTTTAAACCGGTCATGCAGTTTAAAGTCGTTTAAAAGTCGACAGGATCGGCTTCGTTGCACCGGGTTTATCCCATATGGCTCGGTTTCTTTCCGCAGCACGGAAAGCGTCGCACAAAGCACGAACTCCGTAGCTCTAGCGACGACCCACAGGCGTCTCCGAAAAATGTCACTCGTGACCCGAAGGACGCAGCCCGGAATCGAACCCACAACCTTCGGAGCCCGAGTCAGACGGCTTGACCACTTCGCCACGGAGAATCCTGGTCATGCAGTTTATTAATGAGCAACAGATGAAATGGTTTGGCTACCTCACAAGAATGCCCTGGTACAATCTGTCACACAGAGTCACACTGAAGACATATCATGGATACAGAGCAAGTGGAAGACCATTGTCAAAGACTCGAACGCATCCCCTCCACCGGGAAGAGCAGTCAATCCCTGAAGAGGACCAGGAGGTGATACGGTGCCCGAGGTAAGGGCAGGGGAGATGAGGTAAATGGAGATGGTTAATCCATTCTCTCATGAGACACGCAGGCGTTGTTCAGAGAGTTAGCACTCTGAATCACGGTAGCATCACGCCTCGTGGTAGCCACGGAGAAGTTGAGTAGCCCACTCAACATACCACGGCTGCGATCAACGTGCCATGTGAGGCTAACACGCACCAAGGTCAAGGTCGATCCGCGTGGTGTGTGACCACGGGATGAAAGAACGTCAGACGGGAGGACAGGACTTGTAGTGTGCACCTCGTTAGAGTAGCGATAGGGGTTTTGTGTTTAACTAAATAGATAGAGAGTTAGCCTAGGCATTAGCAACTAGTGATAGATAATTTCTGTGGCTTTATGGTGTGTGTTTACTAGCGACTGTTACCTGCTTGTAGCGAGCCAACGGCAATAAAATGTACCATTGATTTTCCTCGCACACGACTTGCAAGTATTCTTGCTTGGTGTGGGAGAAGTATCCGTTAGTGCCTGTCAGTTGAGTTGTTGACAGGCAAGGATAATTGTGGTGTCAGAAGTGGTGCTTGAACGAAAGTTCAAGCTAATCCACTCAGCCACGGCTCTGGACTAGGAGCTAATTTTTGTCAGTGACGGTAATCTGTGCAGACGAGAGCAATTTGCGAGCTAGAAATGTGCCTATCGTGACGAAATAGAGTGTTGAATTGTGCTTATGAAATGGTTATTTAGTGAAATCATGTATTCTTCAAAGCTGTAAGTAGTAATATTCTTATTTTCTCATATTTATTTATGTATTTACCAATTTATTTATGAATAAGCACCAAACATGATTCATGGCGGAGCGATACACAGCCAGCCGACAATATCGATTTTTGAAAACTAAAAATAGCGCTGCGCCTCTGACGTAGAATGATTGACAAACAGTTGTCCTAGGTCATTAGCATACAGCAATCGAGGGTTTACAAAATCGCCAAGCGGCTGTCGCCTGAATCTGTGCTTTATATTATTTATTATTTGTTTATTTGAGTTATTAAATGAATATATTTATTTATTTAAACATTATAATGTTATTTTAATGTGTTATTTTTATTTAGTTAAAAACAGTTATTCATATTTTTGGTCCTACTTTCTCTTTGTTTACCGTCACGATGGAACTATTTTTGGCCAAGCAGATGAGACTTGGCTGCACAACACTTACAGAAATTAACTAGGTTAGTAACAAAAGGCAAATACTGTTAGAACGAAGACAGGACAGTGACATTAAATATTAATTAACACAAATTCTAGTTATTCGTGGGCAAGTCAGTGTCATTGTCCTTAGTTGTCGGGAAAAGCATTTCGTTTACCAGTTGGTAATTATTGCTGCTCTGTAAATCAGGGTGAACAACAGCTGAGCAGTTAACACATGTGTATGTGGGTGTACCAAACAAGTTGTCCTGATTACTAAACGGGTGTCTATGCCAAAGTGCCAAGCAAGGTGACCTGTGTTACCGGAGTTCAGTTCCCTGATTCTCGGGAACATTAAGTTGAGTATACCTAATATTTTGGCATGCAATGTGATTAATAGTGCATCTCTTTTTCAGCTTGTGATGCATTAGCATACTTTTGTGCTCTGTTTTTTTTTTCAGGATTAATTTTTTCAGACATACACAAAGATTACAACTTGCAGTGCTCAGATATTAACATAACGTAGCAAATAAAAATAAGTGAGTAAAGAGTTCAGTGCCTACCAACAATTATCCAACAACATGTCAACAATTAGTACGTAAGGGTAAACATCCTACAGCTGAAGTACAACCTTCTACACTGGCTTCTAGGCCATTTGAGAGTGTGGCGGTAGATATTGTTGGACCCCTGAATCAGGTGTCCAGCAAAGGAAATCGCTTCATATTAACAATGGTCGACCTATGTTCAAGGTGGGTTGAGGCAGTAGCTTTGAAATACATCACCTCCAAAGACGTTGCCAATGTATTTCTACACCTGTTCTCACGATTCGGATTCCCACGGACCATTTTATCCGATCGTGGAACTCAGTTCATATCGGCTGCAACGCAAGCCCTTACAAAAATGTTAGGGATTAAACAACATTTCACGACAGCATACCATCCAGCCAGCAATGGAATAGTAGAAAAAATTAACGGTGATCTGAAGCATATGCTGGCTAAGGTGACAGCAGAAAACCCAGCTGATTGGGATACACTGTTACCAACAGTGCTGTTCGCCTATCGGGAGATTCCCCATTCAAGCACGGGTTTCTCACCGTTTGAATTAGTCTATGGGGCTAACCCACGTGGACCCCTAACCATTTACCATCAGGTAATAACTAATTCTATACAAATTCCCACCTCAAAAACACCTTATGAAATGGTGACAGGAAACACGAGACAAAATCATGAAATCGTGTATTATAGCTAAGGCAGCTTTGGAGAGGAAGGGTCAAATCTACCGCCAATATGCAAACAAAGGGGCAAGAACAATTGATCTTGAACCAGATCAAGACATACTCTTGTTACTTCCAGACAAACGAAATTTATTATTGACCTCATGGCAAGGGCCATTCAAGGTGGTACGTAGAATTTCAGATGTTGACTATGAAATATCAATAAACGGACACTTAAAGATATTCCATGTCAACATGTTGAAACCTTACTTTTCACGACAAGAGACAGAAGTAGTGACAGACGAACACAGTGCACCAACACCTAGTGATCAGACGACAGACATACACAACGCAACTACACTAGTTAGCGAGACTGGCAGTTCCGACAAGGGCCATACACCTAGCGAGTTAACAGAATACGCACTTAGCACCACCACCGTACTGAATCAGGGAGACGACGACGGAATGGAACTACCTGTCCCCATTGTAGACAAGACTGCGACAATGGAGAGTATACATATAGATCAGGGACTAACGGACAGTCAACGACGACAATTAGTGGAATTAGTAACTGAGTACAAAGACATATTTTCTGACATTCCAGGTAGGACGGACAGAATCGAACACTCCATTCTTCTTTCGGACTCTAAGCCTATCAAATGCAGGCCGTACTCTATCCCACTCAGCTATAGGGAAAATCTCAATAAGGAAATTCTTAATTTGGAAGCTAGTGGGATTATCCAAAAGTCTACATCTGAGTACTCCTTTCCAATCGTCCTAGTTAAGAAGAAAGATTCCTCTATTCGTCTGTGCGTAGACTACCGAAAGCTCAACAACATCACTAAAATCGACGCAGAACCAATTCCTTCCTGCGAAGATCTTATCCTTGACATGTCGACTTCTAAAATCTTTTCAAAATTAGATCTTACTAAGGGATATTGGCAGGTCCCTATGCAGGCTCAATCTATTCATCTTACTGCTTTTTCAACACCTTTAGGACTGTACGAGTGGCGTTTTCTTCCTTTCGGACTTCGAAATGCTCCTGCCACTTTCGTACGCTTAACTAGAGATCTACTGCATGGAGTGACGAATACTGTGACCTATATAGATGATATATGTGTCCATACTGATGACTGGACAACACACTTACTGAAACTAAACATGTCTTTGATAGGTTGCGACTCTTCGGTCTCACTGTCAAACCGAGCAAAGTCGAATTAGGCCTAAAAGAAATTGATTTTTTGGGGCATGTCATCTCTCAAGGTCAACTCAAGACTGACAACAGAATTATTACGAAAATTATGAATCTGACCATGCCTACTACGAAGAAACAGGTCAGAAGCCTTCTGGGATTAGTAAATTACTATAGTAAATTTATTCCAAATTTAGCGGAAATTACAAGTGTATTTTCCAATGTTTTAAAAGCATCTGTAAAATTGGATGTGAAAGATGCATTATTAATTTCTGCATTGTCAAAATTAAAAATCCTTTTTAGTAATGTACCAATCCTCCGCTTGCCTAACCCTAGGCTCGTTTATTATCTTAGGACAGATGCCAGCAGGATCTCCATCGCTGCAGTACTAGGCCAATTTTATGAGGGCATCTTCCACCCGATTTGCTACGTGAGCCGGAAGATCACACCTGCCGAGTCCAGATATTCCATATCAGAGTTGGAAGCCCTAAGCGTCATCTATGCGGTGAGAAAGCTCCATCGATTTCTGGCGGGTGTGCACTTCATCGTCCAGACCGACAATTCCCCTATCACGGTCATACAGAGTGGTGTGCATCGCAATGACCGGATATACAGGTGGTCGCTGATCCTCCAAAACTATACGTTTAGTATAGAACATATCAAGGGTAAGGACAACATTCTGGCTTATACCCTTAGTCGACCATCTGGGGTAGAAATACCTGAAATTCCGCATAGAAGTGTAGATTGATAGTTATCACATGAGTACATAATAATATTCTATGTGAAATATGTTACATATACATCGAAATTATGTACTTAATCATGTACCAAGAACAGTGGACTATCAGGTGTCCGTAAACAACAAGTGAAGAACTGTGCTTCAAAAACATATACATCACCGTGTGAATTGGGACAGCTCATTACCTACTAAGCTCCATTCCGGTGTATCATTTGTGTTAAGCGCAGAAAACAGTGTCAAAACAGTACATCATTACAGAAAATACTGAAACACGAAAATACGGATCTACGACACCAGCGGACTCTACAGGTGCACTACCGATAGGACACGAGTGTGACTGTGCAATGTATTTCAGATACCCAGGCCAAGTGTGTATATATAGTATGCCTATAAGACCAATGTACATACATGAAGGCAACAACTAACCTGAGGTAGCTGAATACCATGTATATAAACTTATTGTGATATGTAAGATAACATTTTAAGATGGTGATAAATTAGAGGTAGAATAGGAGATATAATAGTTTTCATTTATGTTAATAGTTTTCATTTATTAGACAGTTCAGTAATTAACCCACTTACTTAGCTTAAAATTAAATTAGAATAGTAATTTAGACGTAAGAATAGGTAATTACAAACTAAATTATAGTTTTGATAGAAATAGTACCATTTATGTTGTTACATTTCATTTAGCTTCAGTGCAGGTCAGTTCATTCCATCCTAATGAAACCATACCATCTAGCAAACATTACCAGTTACTATTAACATCATTTACATCATAATAGGATAAAAAGATTAGATAAGTGGACATACATCATTTACACCATTGTAACAAGCTACGTGGAGGGTCCCAAATAGCCCTATCACAATATTTCAATAATCTTCTATATAGCCCTGGCTGGGATAGGTCTTTACCTGCCAACCCTCCTCCGTTTTCCCCGGACTCACTGTCACTCTTTCTTTCGACCTAAGGACCTATTTCCGGCAATGTTCTTCTGGCTGATCCATATATATAACACAGTGATCGTTGGAATAAACTAAAACTTGATTTATTAAATCAATAAAGGACAGCACAGGAAAACATCAAGGCAGTTAACACAGATAGTTCTAAACAGACACAACACTGATAAAGTTCAGGCACAGAGCATCAAGGCTTTACATCATAGACCAAGCTGTAGTCAAGGTCCGTTCTGTCCACATATCTCTCACCAAATGATAAGTCCTCCTTGCTCTCCCTCCCGGTTCGTTTGGCCAA
The DNA here is from genome assembly GCA_014155875.1 of Cepaea nemoralis. Taxonomy (NCBI): domain Eukaryota; kingdom Metazoa; phylum Mollusca; class Gastropoda; order Stylommatophora; family Helicidae; genus Cepaea; species Cepaea nemoralis. The sequence goes on from JACEFZ010027734.1 coordinate 101,397, forward strand.
CAACGGTTCTCCGTGGACCCAGGTTAATGTTCGTGGGAAAAATGTCCTGTGATCCCTGGTCACAATGCTAAGGGAAAGTTCTTACAAAAAGGAAATAGTTCATGAGCGGAAATGGAGTAGGTATCCTTCACTGTCTCATACAAGGATGGATGGGTCTGATATTTAGGTGGGTTCAGTCCCGAATACAAACTGACTCGCTCTTAGCTTATCGAGATGACTGGCGAGGTGTTAGACAGATTGATGGTCATTCTTTCGGGCTAGCTGTGGCACTATCGGGTATAAATCACCACCGTAGACCAGGCATGGCCTAAAACTTGACATGGCCTCATCTTCAACATAATTTCATCGTATAGCCCTGTTGAGACCTTCAGCTCTGTTCCTACCTTCAAAAAGGAATGACCCTTTTTATTCCACCAGTAGTAGACCTTTTTAAAAATGTCTCAATCTTTAACTTGAACTCTTGACATTCGGCCGTGGATGGCCATCAGTAGAAACGGACATGAATCCTCCAGAAGCCGCACCAGTGCGCATTTGGCGCAGGGCGCTCCATCGGGACTACCCGAAAGGAAAGACAAATATATACTCGCTCCATGCAAAGATTGTGGTATGAAGATAACCCAAAGAACCATCTTTCATGGAGATTTGAGCAAACAAGAGAACTGAGAGTTTCCGAAAGCCGTTTCCCCCTGTTTACCAAAACTAAAAGAATGTATAAGGACATGGACCACTGGCGTTTCGCTACATAGGCCCCCTCTTAAGAAAGTCGAACCCTACGAACTTTCTACTGTCAGTGGTTCTGTTCGAATGACCCCACCCTCACATTCAACCATAGGATGCCGTGATAGGAAATCTGCTCCCACATTCTCCCTTCCGGGGATGTATTCGACCGTGAACTGATACGGTTGTAGGAGCAATGACCATCTCATTAACCTCGCGTTCAGTTTCTTAGAAGTTGCCAAGAACGTCAGAGGTTGATGGTCAGATTGCACTTTGAACGGTACTCCATACAGATAAGGTTGAAATTTCTGTACCGCCCACACTAGAGCTAGACATTCCCGTTCGACGGTGGAGTAATTCCGTTCGGCGGGTAACAGTTTTCGACTGGCATATGCCACCGGACACAGCACCGAAGGATTATCTCGCCCTTCCTGCAACAGAGTTGCCCCAATCCCTATGTTACTCGCGTCGGTTCTCAGAACAAACGTTTTCTCCAAATCTGGGAGTTGCAGGACTGGCCTATCCACCAACGCCTGTTTCAGCTTCCCATAAGCCTCTTCACAGCTCGGGGTCCAGATTATAAGATCTGGCGATCCTTTCTTCAGAGTCTCGGTTAACGGCGCCGCAATTTCGTTGAACTTTGGAATAAATTTCTGGTAAAACCCACACAGAGACAAGAAAGACCTAACATCTTTTTTGGATCTAGGACGGGGTGCGAGACGGACCTTTTCAATATTCTTTTCTTCCGGTACCAGTCCCCCTGGGGTAATAGTATGTCCCAGAAATTCCAAGGATTGATAGCCAATCATGCATTTGGCTGGACGGGCGGTTAACCCTTCCTCTTTTAACCTTTTGAAGATCTGTCCCAAGGACCTCAGGTGATCTCTCAGATTGTCAGACGCGATGAGAATATCATCCATAAACGAGACCACAGAGGGATCCTTTAAAGGGTCTAATAACATTCTCATCATGCGAGTGAACACACTGGGCGCATTGCTCAGCCCAAAAGGCATCACCTTAAATTCGTAATGGCCGCTCGGAGTACTGAAAGCGAGCATGGGCCGAACCTCAGGCTTCACAGGGATCTGATAATATCCCCGACTTAAATCGATTTTTGAGAAGTACTTTGCCCTATTTAATCTGGCAAATAGTTGATTTGTGTTTGGTAACGGCTCAACTTGGAATGTCGTACAACTGTTTAAATGCCTGTAATCAATACATAAGCGGTGCTCCCCGCTTGGCTTCCTCAACAAGACAACCCCGGCATTATAAGGAGAAGTCGAAGGAGTTATGATGTCATCATCCATAAGCTTCTGGATTTCTGCTTCCAGGGCCTTCTCTTTCGAAAAGGGCACTGGATATATTTTTTGGCGAATGGGGTCTTGGGTAGTCAGAGTCATATCAAACTCGACCAACCCTGTCCGCCCTGGACGATCGGTAAGAATCTGTTGATGGGACTCCAACAAACGGATGACCAGTTCTGTTTCTTCAGTCGACAGATCAGGATTTATATGTACATCCTTATAGGTTTCCCCAGGTTGTAAAGGATACTCCCTATCCGCGTCTTCGCCCGATTCAGTTTCCATCGCGACCGCCATAGTCATGAGTGGGAGAGAAGTACCATCGGATCGTTCCTCATATTTTTTTAAGAGGTTAATGTGAAAGATTTTAGATTTCCCCCTGATCCGGATAGCATAATTGGTACGGGACACAACCCTTTCCACCGGGAAAGGCCCCTGCCAACCAATCTCGAGTTTATTGGAACCTACTGGAAGTAACAACAGAACCCGATCCCCCACTTTAAGAGACCTATCTTTCGTCCTTCTATTGTAGTAGGCCGCGTGTCTCTTCCTGGCCGCTCTCAGATTCTGAGCTGCCAAAGCCCAACCCGTCTGGAGTTTCTTCTTTAACTCTTCGACGTATTTATATGAGGATACAACTTCTTCGGAAGTTTCTTCCTCTGTCCAACATCTCAATAAGGCTTCTAAGGGACCCTTGATTGGCCTCCCGAATAGTAGAGTGGCTGGTGGCAACCCGGTCGACCCATGGGGAACCTCCCGATAGGCGAACAAGGCGGCTGAGATATACTCATCCCATCTGTCTGGTTTCTCTTGAGCCAGCTTCCGAAGCATGGTCATCAAGGTACCATTAAACCTCTCTACTTGCCCATTAGACTGAGGGTGATACGGGCTTGTGTGAATGTGGTTAGTCTGGAAGATACGAAAGACTTCTTCCATCAGCTTACCACAGAACTGAGACCCATTGTCCGTTAGGATCTGGTTGGGAAATCCCAACCTAGTAAAGGTCTCCATCAGTGCATCAGCCACTCGCTTAGAGTCGATTGTGGCCAACGGTATCGCCTCGCCCCACATGGAACAGCAATCCACCATCGTGAGAATGTACTTATTCCTCTTCCTAGTCCGAGGAAGAGGACCAACAAGATCGATGGCAACTCTCTCGAAAGGAGAGTTCATAATGGGCATGTCTCCCAGGACTACCGGAGCTGTCCAGTGTTTTGGTGCCACACGCTGGCACTCTGGGCACGACTTGACGTACCTACGCACGTCTCCAGTCATCCCTGGCCAGTAGTAATGGCAGGAAATGCGCTGGAGAGTTGCCCCGACACCCATATGTCCACTGAAAGAAATGGTGTGTCCCATATGAAGAAGCTGTTCCCGATAAGCCTTAGGAACTACCAGCTGTCCATGCTGGCGATCCTCCACTCCGGCTCTCCGGTACAGTAACCGATTCTTCATATAATACTGACCCCGTCTTGGTGGGTCAGAACTTTTGGGCAACTGGTTGAAGCAAGGTTGCAAAGTAGCATCCTGGCTTTGAGCAGCTCGTAACTCCCCAGGCAAGGGATTCACGATCAAGGCCGGCGTCTGCTCATCCTCCGATTGAGATCTGGTTTGCATCGCCCCTACGTACATGGGTTCGGTTGGAATCCCTAGAAAGACGTAGCGACAACCCAAGATCATTGGGAAGATAGGATCTAGCAGAACGGCTGCCTGTATAGTGCCGGTAACATATTTAGATTTGATGTCTACCTTCGCAATTGGAAGAGACATCGCTACCGCACTCTTTGTCGCCGTTTGAATCTCAATAGATTCCCCGGTTAGCTGCTCCGGGCTCACTAAGTGTGATGAAATTACAGCCTCAAACTGCAAACCGGTGTCATAGAGACACTCAACTGGTTGTCCGTTCACAAGTACCGTTTCTACTACTGGTGGTTTTTCTGAATCATTGTTCCCAAGATCCCTCCCTTCTACTTCCTTGTGAGACCCTTCCCCGGTTTCTACAAGACAAGCAGCATAGTGAGAGTCTTTCTGTTTACGCCGGCAATCAACCGTATTGTGTGTGGGAGATTTGCAATAGGCGCACCACTTTTCACTCCACTTTCTTTTAGGAGATCCAGGTGGACTCTTACCAGAGGGTTTCTTAATAGGAACTTTCTCGAAAGGATCCTCCTTCTTGGTGTGAGCTGTTTTAGGGTTCTTCTTCTTTCCAGACCAGGTGTCTGGTGGTCGGGGATTGGGTTGTGACAATTCCCCATTATCCCCATGAGCTAGCACATACCTTTCCGCCAATGTGTTGACTATGTCTAACCTTTCTGCCCCATTTTCAAGCAAGAAGGTTTGCAATGGCCTAGGCATCATCCTCTTCATTTGGTCCACGACCACTAATTCTTCCAAACTTTCATAGTCGTTAGCAAATCCAGCTAATGACATCCACTTCAACAGGTAAGACTTCAGTCTGACACTGTAGGCAGCGAACATCTCTCCTGGCTCTCTCTTGGACTTTCTGAAACTGCTGACGGTATGTATGGGCTGTCATCTGGAACCTTTTCAATAATGCTTTTTCCAGAGCCTCATAGTCATTCTCCATACCAGGTGGCAACCTTGAGTAGACCTCGTACGCGGTCCCCCTCAGGCCCTGCGAGATTTTCAAGTTCCATTTCCCACGTTCCAGCCCCATAGCCAAAGCCATCGACTGGAATTTTTGAAGATACTGGTCGATCTTCTCTTTGTGTTCATCGAACGGGAGTAATGGGAACTTCATTGCCTGATATGGACCGCCACCAGAAGTTGTTGAGTCCGGTAGAACTGCGCCTCCAACTGCACCCTCGCTTTCCTTGGCCGTTTTAGCTTTCAGCTCCAACTCCCTCATACGAAACTCATGGTCTCTGACTGCCTGCTCGGCCTCCATCTTCCTAGCCTCCGCCTCAATTTTCTTGGCTTCGCGCACAGCCTGTCTGAAGTCTCTTTCCACTTCCTGCACATATTTCTGTAACTCCGCTCCATCATAGCCCATCTCACGCCCTGTAGCCTGTACGTCAGCGACATTAAACCCAGTTGATGCCATCTTAAACTCAGAGGGAAAGTGCCCAAGAAATTGTATAGAAAATGATTATCTCACATAACCAAAATATATATATTACACGACCACAACACGTCGTATGTCGGTCAGTCTGTGTCAGGAAGAGTATAGACAATAGCCAGGCACGGTAGGCAGAACCTATTGATAGTAGACAAGAATATCTGTCCCCTATCACTAAATCAGCCAGAACTCCACCAGGATTTCAAATATCCCGCGACGTGCCCCCAGAAATTGTAACAAGCTACGTGGAGGGTCCCAAATAGCCCTATCACAATATTTCAATAATCTTCTATATAGCCCTGGCTGGGATAGGTCTTTACCTGCCAACCCTCCTCCGTTTTCCCCGGACTCACTGTCACTCTTTCTTTCGACCTAAGGACCTATTTCCGGCAATGTTCTTCTGGCTGATCCATATATATAACACAGTGATCGTTGGAATAAACTAAAACTTGATTTATTAAATCAATAAAGGACAGCACAGGAAAACATCAAGGCAGTTAACACAGATAGTTCTAAACAGACACAACACTGATAAAGTTCAGGCACAGAGCATCAAGGCTTTACATCATAGACCAAGCTGTAGTCAAGGTCCGTTCTGTCCACATATCTCTCACCAAATGATAAGTCCTCCTTGCTCTCCCTCCCGGTTCGTTTGGCCAACAACGGTTCTCCGTGGACCCAGGTTAATGTTCGTGGGGAAAATGTCCTGTGATCCCTGGTCACAATGCTAAGGGAAAGTTCTTACAAAAAGGAAATAGTTCATGAGCGGAAATGGAGTAGGTATCCTTCACTGTCTCATACAAGGATGGATGGGTCTGATATTTAGGTGGGTTCAGTCCCGAATACAAACTGACTCGATCTTAGCTTATCGAGATGACTGGCGAGGTGTTAGACAGATTGATGGTCATTCTTTCGGGCTAGCTGTGGCACTATCGGGTATAAATCACCACCGTAGACCAGGCATGGCCTAAAACTTGACATGGCCTCATCTTCAACATAATTTCATCGTATAGCCCTGTTGAGACCTTCAGCTCTGTTCCTACCTTCAAAAAGGAATGACCCTTTTTATTCCACCAGTAGTAGACCTTTTTAAAAATGTCTCAATCTTTAACTTGAACTCTTGACATTCGGCCGTGGATGGCCATCAGTAGAAACGGACATTAATCCTCCAGAAGCCGCACCAGTGCGCATTTGGCGCAGGGCGCTCCATCGGGACTACCCGAAAGGAAAGACAAATATATACTCGCTCCATGCAAAGATTGTGGTATGAAGATAACCCAAAGAACCATCTTTCATGGAGATTTGAGCAAACAAGAGAACTGAGAGTTTCCGAAAGCCGTTTCCCCCTGTTTACCAAAACTAAAAGAATGTATAAGGACATGGACCACTGGCGTTTCGCTACAACCATTTAAATTAAGAACATCATTCATATAATTTCTTTATGCATTTAAAAACATTACTTAGAATAGTTTTAGAAAAGTACATAATTGGTGCTCACATTATCCATGGCATTAAGGTACATAAATCAGATCACATCAATGCCATTTAAATAGTTAGATTACATCCCTTAGAATATATAAACATAAGGATTAATATAAGCATATCATATAATTAACATGACAAAATTTAGTAACTTAGTTAACACATTAAATACATATTTATAGAATTAATATTAGTATGTTAGGATTTAGAGTTTTATTTTAATAGAACATAGTGGATGATAACACCAAGGGGACAAACCATCAACCCTTTCTCGTCCATGTAAATATATGCTAAATACATGACTCGTGCAGCGATTGTTGTACATTCATTCAGCTCAACTTTCTAAAACTGAGCCAAACCTGTACAGTGTCACTCCAAGGTTTTTAAATAATTGGGAGAATGAAAGATGTGTGGCAGAGTTGAGGATGAAAGAATGATTATTGTGATCGAAGTGTGACAGAAGTGTGAAAGTGAGAGCGAATGTGAAATATATAGGAGACAGTGATATTGGTCAGCGAGCTTTTTCTGCTGCTCATCGCGACTTTGAGTTGTTGGCTGCGTTAAATGTTTGCTTTCGTTGATGAAAATGTGCTATGGTGAATGTGTTGTGTGTAATTTAGCTTAGATCTTAGATTACAGTATTTTAAGTTTCATAACAAGGGAATGTAGTCACGAATTAGTGTTATACACCTGTTTGTGGCCACATTTAACCAAATTATGGCACTTAAAAACTAACATACATACACATAAACGTTAGAAACATAGGTTAGAAGCTAGATTAGAATATTAATTAAATCCAAACACGCAAACAACCAGAAAAACAAACATATAAATTACATACACATTTTGTAGATCAAAGGGAGATAACTTCGGGTCAGGGGACATAATAGACAACGAAACACTAACTTAACAGTGAAATAAAACTTTACACGCGGAAGCGAAGTAGGTAAAGCCTGTCGCACACACCTTGTGTAATGGTTGTTAAATATTATATGGGGGACATGAAGCAATTCATGTGTTGACCCTAAGAAAGTCAACTTTGTATGGGTAGTAAGTTAATTTACTATGTGAGGGCAGGTCTTATAAGACAACGGTCCGGTTCAGACATACCTCTAATGAATATAATATTGCATGTGAGAAGAGGGCTCACGCCAACCAGACAAGTTTGTGGCGATTGCCAGTAGCCAAGTAAAGTATTACTACATTGTGACAATAGTCAGTAGAAGTCTATTAGAGTGCCCAAAGCCAAATTATCTAGTCTTTGACAAAAATTAGAGACACTAATTTTTTAGAAACCTCTTGCGTCACAACCAATGAGTGAAAGTTGATGACGCAACACAGGAGGGGAGGGTGTGTGTCAAAGACTCGAACGCAACCCCTCCACCGGGGAGAGCAGTCAACCCCGAGGTGACCAGGAGGTGATACGGTGCCCGAGGGAAGGGCAGGGGAGATGATGAAATGAGAGATGGTTAACCATTCTCTCATGAGACACGCAGGCGTTGTTCAGAGAGTTAGCACTCTGATCACAACAGCATCACGCCTCGTGGTAGCCACGGAGAAGTTGAGTGCCCACTCAACATACCACGGCGCGATCAACGTGCCATGTGAGGTAACACGCACCAAGGTCAAGGTCGATCCGCGTGGTGTGTGACCACGGGATGAGAGAACGGCAGACCGGGGACGGGACTTGTAGTGTGCACATCGTAGAATAGCGATAGGGGTTTTTTGTGTAACCAAATAGATAGAAACTTAGCATAGGCGTTAGCAATTAGTGATAGGTAATTCTGTGGCTTTGTGTGTGGGTTTAATAGCGACTGTAATATGCTTGTAGCGAGCCAACGGCAATAAAATGTACCATGTATTTTCCTCGCACACGACTTGCAAGTTTTCTTGTATGGTGTGGGAGAAGTATCCGATGATGCCTGCCAGATGAGTTGTTGACAACCATGTTAAAGATGGAGTGATGGTATCAAACCAACATTAGACACATCAAGCCCAACTCACCATGTACATTGGATAGAACACACGAAAGATCCTTACATGGACACCCACGCCCCCCTCCAAATGTTCACTGTGACACACAGTGTGTTCACATCTGTGGTAGAATGATGTGTTCACTGTGACACACGGTGTGTTCACATCTGTGGTAGAATGCTGTGTTCACTGTGACACCTAGTGTGTTCACCTTTATTTTAGAGTGTCGTGTTCACTGTGACACTCAGTGTGTTCACCTTTATATTAGAGAGCCGTGTTCACTGTGACACCCGTGTGTTCACATCTGTGTTAGAGTAATGTGTTCACTGTGACACCCAGTTTGTTCACCTTTATATTAGAGTGCTGTGTTCAATGTGACACCCAGTGTGTTCACATCTGTGTTAGAGTGATGTGTTCACTGTGACACCAAGTGTGTTCACCTTTATGTTAAAGTGCTGTGTTCACTGTGACACCCAGTGTGTTCACTTTTATGTTAGAGTGCTGTGTTCACTGTGACATCCAGTGTGTTCACATCTGTGTTAGAGTGCTGTGTTCACTGTGACATCCAGTGTGTTCACATCTGTGGTAGAATGCTGTGTTCACTGTGACACTCAGTGTGTTCACCTTTATGTTAGAGTGCTGTATTCACTGTGACACCCAGTGTGTTCACCTTTATGTTAGAATGCTGTGTTCACTGTGACACCAAGTGTGTTCAATGTGACACCAAGTGTGTTCACCTTTATGTTAGAGTGCTGTATTCACTGTGACACTGTCGCATTTTGCGCACCTCATTTCATCTCAAAGTTGCACGCCACAGCTCCAAAACACATAGTTCTTAGAAGTGCCTGCGCTAATTCGCATTGAAATGTTAGGAATGTTGCATCACGTCTAAATATAGAGGTGTCACCCAATGATGGACAGGTCAGGCGTTCAAATCTTAGACATCCATTGGTCGACTTAGCCTTGGCAGCGTCTCTGCAAAAACTGCTGGGAAGGAAAGGGCCTAGAACGCGCACATACGGTTTGATCTTCTAGAAAGCCGGGTGTGTTTTTCATAAGGAGTATCTTATACTTGTGTGTCCCTCATCTGATTCAGAGTCAGAGTACCTCTGATAATGGATATGTACCTGATATATGCATCAGGTAAAGCTTTGCGTATGTGCGATCTGTGATTGAAACGGTCCAGCACGTAAGAACATATATTCTTCAATTTGGAGATAGCCGCCAACTTCTGTTCCTGACTGATGCAATGGCCAATTCCGCCATCACTGTTTTGAAATATCTAACTCCATCTTTATCTTCTGTTTACAAAAGAAGTGCTGTACCGTACACTGCATCTTAAGCTGTGAGAAGAGGCAAGTCTAAGCCCAGAATGCTATTCTACTCTAAAACCCTATAGCTTCTTGATTTCATTCAGAGTCTGGTTTAGTAAAAGATATGCTGTGACTTCTGCGCCAACCGCTGCCCCCCTTTTATCCACGGCCAATCTTCAACACACGAGAATGAGAGGAGGAGTGAATGTTTTCTTCCTTTTGTCCTTATACCCCCGTGGTGTGGAGAAAGATTGTGTAGCATGACTGATTAGCATTGATGACGGGTTCAGCGTATTAAACTGATGTGATATATTCGAACCGAGTAGCAAAATGACCACCACTGCATCTAGCACTCTCGTCGAACTGAAGTCAAGCTAACAACCCATTCTAGGCACTCCAGTGAACGAAGAAGAAGAAGATAAGTATTAGAATGAGAGAATGAGCTTGTACTTTGTCATCTCATCTCTCTCTTCTCTCTCTCTCTCTCTCTCTCTCTCTCTCTCTATATATATATATATATATATATATATATATATATATATATATATATATATATGTGTGTGTGTGTGTGTGTGTGTGTGTGTGTGTGTGTGTGTGTGTGTGTGTGTGTGTGTGTGTGTGTGTGTGTGTGTGTGTGTGTGGTCAATGGATGAGAGGCGGAGTGAAATTTCACAATGACTACTTCACCTGCACTTCAATATTTATTCCATACACATGACAATAATGGTATCAAATTATGAATGAGAATATTCATTGTATGCTTCCTTACATTATTGCTTCTATTCAACATGTGGAATGCCATTTCATTAAATCGCCTCCCTGTTTGAAAAAGTAAGTAAAGGAAGATATACATCTGATGCTTTCATGCATTATAACTGCTAACCAGCCTGGGGAATATCATTAGTAATATTGCACCCCTGTCTGTAAAAGTAAGTAGATGAAGATATGCTTTCATGCATCGTCACTTCTATCCAACATGGGATATATCACCCCAGTGTTAGAGGAAGTAAGTAAGGGAAATGACATAAGAAGTAAGAAAGAATACCCAGGAAATGTAAACAGGCTAACTGAACATCTGATGCAGCCCTGATTTGGTAATATGAGTTTATATGGATGATATGCCATCATCACCCTGTTCTGTACCATTGCAGTTTAGGATCAGATCTTGCTGTGTGCATTTCATCATGTAACTCTTCCTCAATCTACTAGCCTTGTCATTCTCTGTGTCTGTGTCCTCTTTGAGAACATCAGCTAAACAGATCACTATGGACAAGAGAAAAAGAAGAGGTAGCTTGCCAGATGAATTGAAAGTTGCCTGATACCAGTACAAAGAAGAGATACTATAGCTCTTAACTTGTAGGTACTTCCTGAATATTCTACTTTCTACAACTTCTATCTGTAGCCTTTTCGTTCTTGTCAACTGGAGAACCATCATCAGTTGAACATATATAAATAGGATCACCATGTTTATTTACGATAGGTGAGGAAGACGGTGTTCGCAGATTTATCACAGATTTATCGCAGATTTATCGCAGATGTATCACAGATCTATCGCAGATCATTGCCGATCTAGCGCAGATTACTTCAGATTACTGCAGATTATAGCAGACTATTGAAGATAAACATAGAGAAGATCATATTAGATGGAAGGACAGACTGTTGAGTAAAGGGTGGACTGAACCAAAACCAGTGCCAATGATCAGCTGGAGAGAAAGTTAGGGATTCTCAGCATTGCGTTCGAGTGGTCAGTTTTCCCCGAAATTTATATTCCAGGAGTACCATTATTCTCCGTTTGGAGCACAACTGTTTCGTAGTGGAATTGTCAACCTAACAACTCCCAAATAATCTAGTGCTTAGTGTTGTCTAGGTGTCCTTCCAAAAGCCAGCATGTCAGACCCAGAACCATCTCACCACCAACTGGATTGAACTGAATTGAACTCAGTTGAACTTAAATGAACTTGAGAACAATTGCCAAAGGCATATCGCATTTATTGGACTGAGAACATTTAAATAATAACCTCAAGTCATAAATGTGTGTAGAGACTTTTTAATTTCACAACATCATGAATCCATGGACATTCCAACATTATCATGTGTTAACCTAGAGATATTGCTAAAGAGGAACTTTGTGGATAGGCACAGTGACTATCTGAGCGGTTACAATCTTAGAACCGTTGTGGAGTTAAATGATTCCTAAAGGACATTTTAACATTATCTAAGCGGTGTGATGAATTGTAATTCATGTTTCAGAGATGCACTACATGCTTTTATCTCCACAGAATATTAGTCAATAAACTGATTTTTACTTGTACTTCTTCTTTTGTCGGGTACATTGTGATGTGACAAAAACGTTTATACGTGTTTAGTTAACATTACTAAATCACATACTTGAAGAATTTGGAACAATAGGTGGCTGGGTAATCACGAATAGACAGCAAAGTCCTTTTCTGTTGTAAGCACCCAGGTTCCAAGTTATTCATAAAGGAGAATTAACATCATACCAATTTTCTTGTAACCCTTTCACTTATAAGGGAAAATGGATACAGGGGGGGGGGGGGGGGGGGGGGGGGGGGGGGGGGGTGGGCATGAGCTAGATAAGTATCTCCTCTTCTGGGAAGGATAAGTTTGGAGGGAAATCATAAATATTCCCGGGAAAACACATCACATCTGTGGTCACATCTGTGTTGGAATGTTGTGTTCACTGTGACACCCAGTGTGTTCACATCTGTGGTAGAATGCAGTGTTCACTGTGACACCCAGTGTGTTCACATCTGTGGTAGAGTTCTGTGTTCACTGTGACATCCAGTGTGTTCACATCTGTGGTAGAATGCTGTGTTCACTGTGACATCCAGTGTGTTCACATCTGTGGTAGAATGCAGTGTTCACTGTGACACCCAGTGTGTTCACATCTGTGGTAGAATGCTGTGTTCACTGTGACACCCAGTGTGTTCACATCTGTGGTAGAATGCTGTGTTCACTGTGACACCCAGTGTGTTCACATCTGTGGTAGAATGCTGTGTTCACTGTGACACTCAGTGTGTTCACATCTGTGGTAGAATGCTGTGTTCACTGTGACACCCAGTGTGTTCACATCTGTGTTAGCGTGCTGTGTTCACTGTGACATCCAGTGTGTTCACATCTGTGATAGAGTTCTGTGTTCACTGTGACACCCAGTGTGTTCACATCTGTGGTAGAATGCAGTGTTCACTGTGACACTCAGTGTGTTCACATCTGTGTTAGCGTGCTGTGTTCACTGTGACACTCAGTGTGTTCACATCTGTGGTAGAATGCAGTGTTCACTGTGACACTCAGTGTGTTCACATCTGTGTTAGCGTGTTGTGTTCACTGTGACATCCAGTGTGTTCACATCTGTGGTAGAGTTCTGTGTTCACTGTGACACCCAGTGTGTTCACATCTGTGGTAGAATGCTGTGTTCACTGTGACACTCAGTGTGTTCACCTTTATGTTAGCGTGCTGTGTTCACTGTAACACCCAGTGTGTTCACATCTGTGGTAGAATGCAGTGTTCACTGTGACACCCAGTGTGTTCACATCTGTGGTAGAATGCAGTGTTCACTGTGACACCCAGTGTGTTCACATCTGTGTTAGAGTGCTGTGTTCACTGTGACACTCAGTTTGTTCACATCTGTGGTGGAATGCTGTGTTCACTGTGACACCTAGCGTGGTCACATCTGTGTTGGAATGTTGTGTTCACTATGATATCCGGAGTGTTCACACATGTGTTAAAATGCTGTGTTCACTGTGACACCCAGTGTGTTCACATCTGTGGTAGAATGCTGTGTTCACTGTGACACTCAGTGTGTTCACCTTTATGTTAGCGTGCTGTGTTCACTGTAACACCCAGTGTGTTCATCCATCCATCCATCATGTGCCATGCCGGTAAGCGTGGGCGGTCATGCTCTGCCATCTCACTCGATCACCAGAGTCGTGGATCAGCTCCGTGTTTCTGTCTCGACCATGCCACAAAGTCAAGCCATCCAGGTACTTGCTTCTAGGTGTGTTCACTGTGAGACCCAGTGTGTTCACCGTTATGTTAGAGAGCTCTGTTCACTGTGACTCACAGGGGAGGGGGTATGTCTGTGTGGGTGGGGTGTGTGTTTGTGGATGGAGGATGTATGTGTGGGTGGTGAGGGTGTTTGTAGGTGAGGGATGTGTGCGTGGGTGGGAGATGTTTGGGGAGATGTGTGTGTTGGGGTGAAGGATGTGTGTGTGGGTGGGGGAGGTGTGGTTGGGTATGGGGTGTGCGGGTGCGTGAGGAATGCGTGAGGGTGGGTGATGTGTGTTTGGCTGGGTGGTTTGGGTGTGTTGAGGTATGTGTTGATGGGTGGGTGCGGGATGTGTGTGGGGATGTGTATGGGTGGGGGAATATGTGTGTGGGTGAGTGGGGGATATATGTGTGGGTGGGTGGGGGATGTGTATAAGTGGTGTATGTGTGAGTTGGTGGCGGGATGTGTGTGTAGGTGGGGGATATGTGATTGAGGGATGAGTGGATGGGGGATGGGTGATTGGGAGTGTGTAGGTGGACGGGTGGAGGATATTAGAAGATGTGTGGGTGGGAGAGTGTGTGTGGGATGGGGGATGGGTGTGGCGTGTGTGTGGGTGGAGAGATTGTGCGGTTGGGGGTGTGTGTAGGGATTGGTGCGGGATGTGTGTGTGTGTGGGTGGGGGGGGGAGATTGTGTTGTGGGTGAAGTGTGTGTGTGTGGGGGGTGTGTTTTAGGGTGTGTTTTAGGGTGCATGATGTGTGGGTTGGCAGGGGATGTTTGTGTGGGTGGGGGAATATGTGGTTGAGGATGTGCATTTGGCTGAGTGGTTGGGGGTGTGTGGGTGGGTGGAGGATGTGTGGGTGGGCGAGTATGTGTGGGGTGGGGGATGTGTGTGTGTGGTAGGGGAGATGTGAGATATGTGTGGGTGGGGATGGGTGGGGGAATATATGTATGCCTGGGGTGTGTGTGTGGGTAGAGGATGTGTGTGTGTGGTGGATGTGTGGTGGGTGGGGGATGTGTGGGTGGGTGGGGATATGTCTCATAACATAGTAATATGCATTGTTTATGTTTAAAACATTCATTTGACAATGTTTTTCCCCTCTATGTAAATGCATCATGTACTAGTGTTGAACGAAAGATGAGTGACTAGAAGGGCCGAATGTAAGACGAGCCTGCGTGCCCAATTTGTAACCCTTATAAAATAAAGGTCAATCAATTAATCAATCAATCAATCAATCAATCAATCACAGTTAGTTAACATCTGTGTAAGTGTTAGTGTTGTGCTCACTGCGAGACTAGATCCACCCGAGTGCTTGTGCCGGAAGTGAATAGTGCCCCTGCTGGGGTTAAACCCTGACCCCTGTGTTGGCATTCACGTGCACTAGGGCTACGCCCATACAGTGGTTTGATACATGTTTGCCAAAGAAGCCAGACAGGCCATATTTGTTTAAACCCATCGGCCGGCTTGCGTCAGTGTTGCCGTTAGATGGTGGCTTTCTGTCGTGTCTGTGTGAAATATTGCCCGCAGACAATGCCCGGCGCACCTTCGTGTCGGCGACAGCTCAGCCGTTAACTGCAAGTGGCTGCGTCCTCGGGATGACCGTCATTGTTGCCCGGGGACCCGAAGCGTCGATCGACCCGGCCAGGGAGAGTTGGACACGTCTACCAATATTTGTCCTGGTTACCCATTGTGGTCTGATGTTCTTTAAGTGGCGCTTTATATTCCCGACTGTCGCGACCAGCAATCTCGGGGCTATCGATGTGTGTCCTCATCGATGCTGCTACATGAGTGTTTAGACAGCCACTGTTGTCTGTGTGTGTTGGGGGTGGGGTGGGGTGGGGGGGGGTATGTTTACTCGCCAACAATCCCCGTGTGTGTAGACACACTACATTCTATACCTACCCAAGTCAACACCAGAGATTGAAGACGTCATGTTATCTCTGACTGCTGCCCATCTCATGTAGGAACGCACACATTGACCAAATGTAGCTTGATCAGTTTTAAGTTGATAATTTTGCAATGCTGTTATAAATATGCAAATGTATGGACCACGAATGCTGTTATAAATATGCAAATGTATGGACCACGAATAATGTTATAAATATGCAAATGTATGGACCACGAATGTTGTTATAAATATGCAAATGTATGGACCACGAATGTTGTTATAAATATGCAAATGTATGGACCATGAATGATGTTATAAATATGCAAATGTATGGACCACGAATGATGTTATAAATATGCAAATGTATGGACCATGAATAATGTTATAAATATGCAAATGTATGGACCACGAATGCTGTTATAAAAATAAAGATGTATGGACCATGTATAGTGTTATAAATATACTTATGTGTGGGCCGTGAATGATATTATAAATATGCAAATGGCCATCGGAAGAAGACAGGTCTGCCAGCCCTAGTCTAGAGACATCATGTAGTCTTGTTTGAACAGAGTTGCACAAAGGGTTGGCCACACGGACACTGCCATGGCAAATTTACACTGTCCTGACAATGAGCAGTCAGGCTGAAAAACATCTGATGGCTGTAGAGAATGTGGTTTCTGAGGAAAATGCAAAGAATACCATGGACAGCCAGAAAGACCAATGAACAAGTCCTTCAAGAAACAAATGAAGATCGTAAATTGATTAGAGAAATTAGACGTAGACAGTCAAAATGTTTTGGGCATGTTATGAGAAGAAATGGATTGGAGAATTTGGTGACAACTGGTAAGATCGAGGGGAACAGACCAAGGGGAAGACCTAGAAGCAAGTACCTGGATGGCTTGGCCTTGTGGCATGGTCGAGACAGAAACACAGGAGCTGATCCACGACTCTGGTGATCGAGTGAGATGGCAGAACATGACCGCCCACGCTTACCGGCATGGCACATGATGGATGGATGGACAAAGTTCTCAGGCTGTGTTGTTTCTTTCCTCTGTATTACCGTCTGTCAGTCTTGATGGGTGCCGGTCAACCACTCCCTTATATTTGGGCTATCTTTGATGTTGTGCGTGCGTGTGTGTTTTCTTTCTTCTTTTCGAAATACTGTCTTGTTAGCCACGACACGTGACTCACACTAATAGATGCATTCAGGTCAACAAGTCAAACACTGATCCTGATATCCAGGTCAACAAGTCAAACACTGACCCTGATATCCAGGTCAACAAGTCAAACACTGACCCTGATATCCAGGTCAACCAGTCAAACACTGATCCTGATATCCAGGTCAACAAGTCAAACACTGACCCTGATATCCAGGTCAACAAGTCAAACACTGACCCTGATATCCAGGTCAACCAGTCAAACACTGACCCTGATATCCAGGTCAACAAGTCAAACACTGATCCTGATATCCAGGTCAACCAGTCAAACACTGACCCTGATATCCAGGTCAACACGACGAACACTGACCCTGATATCCAGGTCAACAAGTCAAACACTGACCTTGATATCCAGGTCAACAAGTCAAACACTGATCCTGATATCCAGGTCAACAAGTCAAACACTGACCCTGATATCCAGGTCAACAAGTCAAACACTGACCCTGATATCCAGGTCAACAAGTCAAACACTGACCCTGATATCCAGGTCAACACGACAAACAGCGATCCTGATATCCAGGTCAACAAGACAAACAGCGATCCTGATATCCAGGTCAACACGACAAACAGCGATCCTGATATCCAGGTCAACAAGACAAACACTGACCCTGATATCCAGGTTAACAAGTCAAACACTGACCCTGATATCCAGGTCAACAAGTCAAACACTGACCCTGATATCCAGGTCAACAAGACAAACAGCTGATCCCTGATATCCAGGTCAACAAGTCAAACAGCTGATCCTGATATCCAGGTCAACAAGACAAACAGCGACCCCGATATTCACGTTACAAAGTCAAGCAATTAATACTTGCAATCACGTCAACATAGTAATGACAGGAATGGAATAATGTACATTGCTTCTAGAGCTTCCATATATTTGAGCAATTAATTGTTCCTAGAATACAGTATATATACAATTCAGTATATACTATACAACATACACTATACAACATACACTATACATTATACACTATACAACATACACTATACAGTATACAATATACAACATACACTATACAGTATATACTATACAACATACACTATACAGTATGTACTATACAACATACACTATATAGTATATACTATACAACAAACACTATACAGTATATACTATACAACATACACTATACAGTATATACTATACAACATACACTATACAACATACACTATACAGTATATACTATACAACATACACTATACAGTATACACTATACAACAAACACTATACAATATACACTATACAACATATACTATACAGTATACACTATACAACATACACTATACAGTATACACTATACAACATACACTATACAGTATACACTATACAACATACACTATACAGTATACACTATACAACATACACTATACGGTATATACTATACAACATACATTATACAGTATACACTATACAGTATACACTATACAACATATACTATACAGTATACACAATACAGTGTACACTATACAACATACACTATACAGTATACACTATACAGTATATACTATACAACATACACTATACAACATTATTGACGTATACAGGATCACACGCTAGACAGGAGCTCACCGATGACAAAAGACACGAGGACCGTAGACCCGAGCTACTAACATACACTAGAGAAAACATACACTATACAACAGACAAAGCTTACAGTATACACTATACAAAACATACACTATACAACATCACACTTACAGTATATATATACAACAACTATATATCAACATACA
>JACEFZ010027735.1:0-250000 GCA_014155875.1 Cepaea nemoralis
TCAACTTTGGCTCAATGTTAATCTTGGAGAAGATAGTTAGGTACAGCCAGCTCCATGGATAAGTCACATCGAGCCGAATGTCAAAGTGAATGGTCATAGACTAAATGTTGTGGACAATTCACTTATTTTGGTAGCACTGTGTCACAAGCTGCCACAGTTGACGACGAAGTGAATGCAAGAATCTCCAAGGTCAACGCGACCTTTGGTAGACTGTACAAAAATGAATGGGACAGAAATGGAATAAGTCTGCAAACAAAGCTGAAAGCCTACAAAGCGGTCATATTATCCAAACTGCTATATACATGTGATACTTGGACTGTTTATCAGCGACACGACTGGAAATTCAACCACTTCCACATAGTCTGCCTTAGGAAACTACTGAAGATCAAATGGCAAGACAAGATCCCAGACACTGAAGTCCTAGAAAGAGCGTCCATGCCCAGTATCCACACTCTACTAATTAAGAATCAGATTCGCTGGGCTGGTCACTTAACTCACATGCCAGATCACAGGCTCCCTAAACGAGTTGCGTTGTGGTAAACGCTCCCAAGTCGGTCAGAAGAAACGCTTTAAAGACACTGAAGATATCGCTCACAGCTTTTGGAATTCATCACGGCACATGGGAGACAGCTGCCAAAGACTGAAATGCATGGCGTACATTATTAAGCAAGGGTGTAGTCACTTGCGAAGCAAACAGGACTGCTAGAGTTGTAGAAAAAAAGTCGACCAAAAAAAAAAAACACCGCAGGAAATCCTTCTCCTAGAACGTCAAGTATTCTTTGCTCGCATTGTCAAAGAACATTTCGAGCCAAAATAGGCCTTGGCAGCCATCTTAGAACTCACGGCTCCATACTTTCAAACCCACTGGATGAAATTAATGGTCATCATCATTCTTGATGGACAAACATCAACCCCATACAACAACAAGAAAGGGACAAACCGCTATCTTTGGCCATGCTGATGAGAAGAGAGATATTGGAAAACGTCGTACCAAATGGAAATATCAATGGGGGAAAAGGCAGATGTAAACCTAGAGAAATTGATGCTGGTATGGCATCGGGGAATATCATCCAACAGTGTTGATCCAGAGCAACAAAGACCGATATCTTTGGTGAGACACGAATTCCTACGCCAGCTTGCAGGGCATATGATGATGATGAACCAGGTCACCATCCACCACAACATGTTAAGAAGCTTAAGACTAGCTGAGATTAGGCCTAGGTTGGTAATGCTTCCTCCGCAGATTTGAGGTATTTCAATATCACCACGACAATGCTCAAAGGAAAGTAACACGCCACCTACCAGACGTGTCGTAAGAAGCCACTGATGATAGCTGGCGTGGAGTTAGATACGCTATCCTGTCGGAAACCTAAGCTGAAACATAAAGCTAATCAAGCGCAAGTCTTCCCGGACGGCTTGTGTGAGATGATTAAGAGCTTACACTCTGTTGTGGATATAAGGCAGAGGGAGAAAAAAGCTGATTCAAAAGTATGTACTCGCTTAGTGAATTTAAACACAGTAGACACAAACAATATGCTGCACGATTTATTGCCTGGAATATGTCGCTGCTTCTCGTCAGGTGCATACTGCAGAGTTATATATCATATAAAGTTAATAATCCATCCATCCATCATGTGCCATGCCGGTAAGCGTGGGCGGTCATGTTCTGCCATCTCACTCGATCACCAAAGTCGTGGATCAGCACCGTGTTTCTGTCTCGACCATGCCACAGGGCCAAGCCATCCAGGTACTTGCTTCTAGGTCTTCCCCCTAGTCTGTTCCCCTCGATCTTACCAGTTGTCACCACGTTCTCCAAATCATTTCTTCTCATAACATGCCCAAAAAATTGTGACTGTCTATGTCTAATGTCTCTAATCAGTTTACGATCTTCATTTGTTTCTTGAAGGACTTGTTCATTGGTCTTTCTGGCTGTCCATGGTATTCTTTGCATTTTCCTCAGAAACCACATTTCTACAGCCATCAGATGTTTTTCAGCCTGACTGCTCATTGTCCAAGCTTCACATCCATATAAAAGTACAGGTTCTATGTAGCATCTCAACACTCTTTTTCTCGTTTCAATTGACATCTTTTTATTGGTCAGTATGTTTTTCATCTTGCTAAAGGCTACTTTTGCCATGGCGATTCTTGTTCTAATCTCTTCAAGGCATCTCCCATCAGATGTTATTACTGTTCCGGGATAATTGTACCTATTCACTTGTTGAAGAATATTCCCATTTACTTGTATATTACATTGTGGTATTTCGTTCTTCCTAGTGACGACCATAATCTGTGTCTTTTTACAATTTAATTCTAACCCTAGTTGTTCACTGTGTGTAACAACCGCATCTACTAAATTTTGCAGGTCCTGTTCATTGTCTGCAATCAAGACTGTATCATCTGCATATCTAATGGTATTGATGCATCGTCCCCCAATGTTGATTCCTTCCATATCTTCAATATTTCTGAAAATACTTTCACTGTACAGGGAAAACAGATCCGGAGACATTACACATCCCTGTCTCACACCTCTCTTGACAGGCTGATATTGGCTTACTTCATTATCATCTCTTATGGCAGCTTGAATAATGAATAATGAATAATACTTAAGTTGAAACAATTAAAACACATAGCCACAGGTATTATTCGAATGTTTATCTGTTAACACCCCCCCCCCCTCCCCAGGTAATTTCTACAGAAAAAGAAGAATTTATAACAAGAAGAAGAAAAGCGATATCTATGAAACATTATATACAAACAATAATTTTCAGCCATATGCCACGTATAATAAATGTAAATTCCAATTATAACCCAGGAGAGATGAAAAGGATATTGGAAACAAAAATAAATAATTAAAGAAGTACTTTGCAACAAATTGCAGTAACGTGTGACTCAATGATTGCTGAATGCAATATTTAGCGCCATTTCTGTATTGCACAGGTAGCCTTTCGTGTGTTCTTCTTCTTCTTCGTTCATCCGTTTTTTTTTTTCGGATGTGATTGCGTTGTGCCTGTTTACAGCAGAGCTGCGTTCTTGCGCCGTTAGGCCGACACATCCGACTTCTGCGGGCATTTGTTGACCGGGTTAACCTTCCCGGGCTTTCGTGTGTTCATTGTCTCATTAAGATTCTGTTGTTTGACGTTCTATTATTGTTACATGTAAGTAGTATAGTATGGATTCCAGACCCCACTTTCAGCCTACACAGGTAGGTTGATAGGGTTTATGAAGGAAATATGGGTAAATTTGTCGACTCGGCTCCAGAATCTGGAGGCATGATTTATGAAGGAAATATTTTGAGTTGGGCGGGTGAAATATTTGGTGAGAACGGGTTTTTTCGTGGGAACGGGTTTTACTTCGCCTGCCTGGTGGGTGTAAAAGTAATTAAGGTAAATGTTTAGTTGGTTCTGGAAAGCGAAGGGGGAAAGTTATTTTGGTTACGTATATTAGTATGGGTAGTGATGAACAAGGGTGTGATGGGTCGTTCTACTCATGGGTATATGGTGGTGGCGTAGACATAATGTGTATGTGTAGTGCTGTATAAACAAGGGTGTGATGGGTCGTTCTACTCATGGGTATATGGTGGTGGCGTAGACATAATGTGTATGCGTGGTGATAAACAAGGGTGTGATGGGTCGTTATACTCATGGGTATATGGTGGTTACGTATAGGAATGTGTATGTGTGGTGATAAACAAGAGTGTGATGGGTCGTTCTATTCATGGGTATATGGTGGTGGCGTAGACATAATGTGTATGCGTGGTGATAAACAAGGGTGTGATGGGTCGTTATACTCATGGGTATATGGTGGTTACGTAGACATAATGTGTATGTGTGGTGGTGTATAAACAAGGGTGTGATGGGTCGTTCTACTCATGGGTATATGGTGGTGGTGTAGACATAATGTGTATGTGTGGTGATAAACAAGGGTGTGATGGGTCGTGGTTATACTCGAAGTAAGAGGTGGTTACTGAACAAGGAGGTGTACTGAGCCACAGGCTTGACAAAGCAGTGCAACGTAACTTAATTCATGATGTCACAAATCAAAATTAATCGATATGGTGCTAATCCCGTGAAGTCCCATCAGGCGGTGATAGTGCCGGGCCCCCTGCCTCGAGGGGGTCCACCCATGACTACTGGTGGTCACCTTCCCCTGTGCTGTGGAGTCAAGGCACAGAGGAGTAGGTTAAGAGCTATTGACCAAATACCCCCGGACACTCAACATACTACAGTGGAATGCCGAAGGAGTTTACAAGAAGAAAGACTCCCTAACACAGCGTCTTCATAAAGATAGAATAGATGTGGCATGCATTCAAGAGACACACCTCAACGCCAATCACAAATTCTCAGTCAGAGGATATCAGGCCCACACGTTTCGACCGCGAAGGACACAAAGGAGGAGTTCTAATACTTACACGAAATACAATACCTTGCAGCGAAGTATCTGTGATCTCTAACAACCAAACGGAAATTATAGGTGTTGATATAATGATAAAGGACGTGAAAATAAGAATCTACAATCTGTATAGCCCAGCAGATAAGGACCTTACACTCTCAAACATGAAAATAACTGACACAAACTGCATTATTGTCGGAGACTTTAATAGCCGTTCAGAAAGATGGGGATACCCAGATACTGACAAAAGAGGAGATGAATTGGAGGACTGGGAAATAGACTCAAATCTCCATCTACTCAACAAAGCGGATGACACACCGAGCTTCTACTCCAGAAGATGGCTTACCACTTCTACTCCAGACTTAGCTTTCTGCACAGGAGACATCCTCCACAAAACGATCGCCATGTGCTGGACCAATTAGCAGGTAGTGACCACAGACCAATCAAGCTTGAAATGAATATGGAGTATGTTCCACAGGAGCAAAAGCCCTTGCCCCGCTGGAATTACAACGAGCAGATTGGGACAGATTTGCCATACTAACAGACAAATATTGTGAAAACATAAATACACGATATGGCAACATAAAGCAAATGGTGGAAAGTCTAAACAGAGCGATAATACAGGCAGCCACTGAGTCCATTCCTAGAGGAGCGAGGAAAAATTACAAACCATACTGGACTGAAGAACTACAAAGTTTGGAGGACAAAGTTGAAGATGCCAGGAAGACAGCAGAGAGAGAACAAACAATTGAAGCAAACATCTCTCTGAAAGCCATCTCAGCAAAATATAAAAGAACAGTAATCAAAACAACAAGAGATTGTTGGAGGGAAAAAACAGAAAACCTGAATTTTGACAGGGATGGAAACAAACTATGGAAACTAGTGAAAGCTCATGAACAATGAAGGACCTAGAAACAAACAAATAACAATTAAACAAGGAAATGCCTTGCTTACAGGCAAAAAGGCTGCAAATGCACTAATGGAACACTATGCAAATGCAAACCACATTGATATTACAACCGAACAGAAGAAAGCAATCAAAGACAAACAGATACATCATAGAAATACAGAGACAGCAGCAGAATATATGATGGCAAATCTAACAATGGAAGAAATGGAACAGGCAATGAATACCCTAAAAAAGAAGAAATCACCAGGAAAGGATGGAATCACAAATGAAATGCTAATAGGACTAGGCACCAAGGCAAAGAAGAAACTACTAGCAGTCCTAAATAACAGCTGGAAGAGAGGAATAGTCCCACAGGCATGGAAGGAAGCTATACTAATACCAGTCCCAAGAAAGAAAAAGACCTGGAAGAACCAAATGGCTATCGACCTATCAGTCTACTTAGCTGTGTAGGAAAATTAATGGAACGCATTATCAATGGCAGGCTAACATGGCATCTGGAAGAAAACAAACTCTTAACACCACACCAAGCAGGATTCAGAAAATACAGATCCACTGAAGATCAAATAACCTATATAGCTCAGGAAATAGAGGATGCCTTCCAAGAGAAAAAGCACACACTAGCAGTCTGGATAGATTTAGAAAAAGCATTTGATAAAGTATGGAAGGAAGGACTGAAAGTAAAACTGCAAAACATGCATGTTTGTGGGAAAATGTATAAATGGATCAGCCACTACCTTGAGAACAGAACTGCCAGGACAAAAGTACAAGGACAAACAAGCAAAATGATGCTGCTGGAGCAGGTGTCCCCCAAGGAGGAGTTCTTTCACCAACATTATTCCTAGCATATATAAATGACATCACAGAAAATTTTCCAGCCAGAGTACACACATCCTCCTTTGCAGATGACCTAGCCATATGGACATCTGAAGAATATATTAGTACAGCTAACAGCAGAATACAGCAAGCCTTATTAGCGCTAGAGGACTGGTCAAAATCATGGCTAGTGAAGATAGTGAGGAGAAAACAACATGCACAGTGTTCTCCCTCTCAAATAAAACTCAGCAACCTAAGCTGGTATTGAATGGAAAAATATTGCGCCATGAAGAAAATCCAAACTATCTAGGAGTCACTTTTGATCGTCGCCTGACATGGAAGACACAGGTTGAGAAAATCGAACAAGAGCAAGGCAAAGAATGGCAATCATGAAAAAGCTTGCTGGTACAACGTGGGGAGCAGATGAGAAAGTTCTCAAGAAGTTATATACTGGACGGGTGAGGCCAGTACTGGAATATGGCATTGCAGCTTGGGCACAGCAGCTAAGTCAAACTTTAACAAAATAAGTAGAGTCCAAAACCAAGGAATGCGAATCATAACTGGAAGCCTGAAGACAACGCCTATTAATGAACTAGAAAAGATCACTTGTTTACAACCAATGCAGGATAGAAGAGATAGCAGAGCCCAGCAACAAGCAGAAAAATTTAGAAGATTGACAGACACCCTATGTACAACAGATTTAATGGTTTTGGAAAGGGAAGACTGAAGCGTAGCAACTTTGTAGAAACTGCAAAACGAAGGATTAGGGCAGATCCTATACTTAACATATCAACAGTCAAGCCCATACACAATGCACACAAGTTCCCAGCTTGGAGACAGCAGCAACTGCCTGAGATGATAGAAAACATTCCTGGTATTGAGAAAAAGAACACTCAGCATGAAACCGAAAGAAGAGAAATAACCCTAAACTACATAAAAGAACATTACCCAAGCAGGAATTGGACCCATGCATATACAGATGGATCAGCCAAAAATTCAATAGAGAATGGAGGAGGAGGAATTCTCCTAAATTAAAAAAATGGAGTGAAAAAAACACATTCAATGGCAACTGGAAAATTTTCAAGTAACTTCAAAGCGGAGGTAGAGGCTTTGAAAACTGCAGCAGAAATGCTCTTGATGGAGGAAAATAAAGAGACGCAAATAGTCATCTTTACAGATGCAAAGTCAGCTGTCTCAATACTGAAGAGCAATAACAGCACAGAAATAGCTGACCTAAGAGCAGCACTCCATGGTCTATGCCAGAAATCCAAAAAAGTTGTAATACAGTGGATCCCATCACATTGCAGTATACCTGGAAACGAAGAGGCTGACAGACTGGCAAAAGAGGGCGGACGACTACCACAGCCTGACATAGACATAACCTATAATGAGGCAAAGAGGTTGATAAAAAGCACTTATAGAACCAAATGGGAATCTGAGCATCCAGGCCATCAGAAGGATGATGCATATTACAAACTCGACCGAAGAGAACAAGTAGCAATCTTCAGACTCCGCACAGGACATAACAGGCTGAAATACCACTTGTTCAATAAACTAAGATAGGAGATACCGATGAATGTAATTGTAGAACTGGTAAAATGACAGCAAAACATTTGCTGCAGGATTGCCCAACGTATGCAGAACAGAGAAAGATATTTTGGCCCACACCTGCTTCATTTGAGGACAAGCTCTATGGAGATATCAACAAGCTCAAGTTGACCGCAGCTTACTTTAACTACATACAGGTTGACATTTAAAGGTGCATGAAGACCCAGAGGCATGTAATGGAATATTGCTTGGATAGCAAATCCATTATGTGGAAAGTCCAAATCGAAAGTTCGCTGTGTGGGCTTCATAAAAGGTGGAAAAGTGTCCTAGTGGCACGAAATGGAATATTGCTTGGATAGCAAATCCATTACGTGGAAAGTCCGAATCAAAAGCCCATTGTGGGCTTCATAAAGGTGGAAAAGTGTCCTAGTGGCATGAAATGGAATATTGCTTGGATAGCAAATCCATTACGTGGAAAGTCCGTATCTAAAGCCCACTGTGTGGACTTCATAAAAGGTGGAAAAGTGTCCTAGTGGCACGAATGGAATATTGCTTGGATAGCAAATCCATTACATGGAAAGTCCGAATCGAAAGCTCACTGTGTGGATGTCATCTGCAGACTGCATACTTCTGGTTTCCGGAAGAACAGCCTATGGTGAACGGAAGGCCCAATATACGGAAGTGAGGCTAAGCAGCCATGTGCAGGACGTGACGATTCCTTGGGTGAGCCCAGTACCAGAGCGCTATGTATCGGCTCTGCAATTATGGAAGCCTCTTTGGATGGCGGGGAATGCCCATGGTCTGCCCCTGCCTTCCCTTGAGGGCTGACCAGGATCTTTGGCTGTTCTATATGGACCAGCTGGGATGGGGGATAACACCACAACAGTGAGAGTCAAACGTCCTAAGAAACCCCCGGGAAGGTTAACCCGGTCAACAAATGCCCGCAGAAGTCGGATGTGTCGGCCTAACGGCGCAATAACGCAGCTCTGCTGTAAACAGGCACAACGCAATCACATCCGAAAAAAAAACTCCGGATGAACGAAGAAGAAGAAGAAGAAGAACAAGGAGGTGTAGTTGTTTACTGAACAAAAAGAGAGGTGTAGGAGTCTGACACAGTAAAACACAGAGACAAAAGTAAAAACAAAGTGGGTTCAATAATGAAACAATCAGGGTCGTGTAATACGAAGGCATTCTCCGGTCTTAGGGATAAAAGAGGCCGCCGGGGTGGTGTTATAAGTGGTAGTAACTGCAAGGGTGGGTTCTTCACCGAAAAGCTTATAAAGAAGGATATGGTGGTAAGGGGTGTAAATGGTGATGTCGATCGGGCCCGCAGATCACCCGGTGTCAATACGGTTCCAGGTGCTTGAACTGTTCCTCTAGGCGATATATCAGCGTCTACACGAGTCTCCTTGTCTATAACAAATACATAAACACAAACACACATACAAATACAAAGACAACCAGACATACACATAAAGACAGACAAGCACAAAGACACACCCATACTATTACTACTGTCATCACAACTATACACCCATAATCAATTACACAAATACACACCTACTGCAAAGACAAATACAAAGACAGCCAAATACAAAGACACACCCATCGCCTAGGAGTACTACTGTCATCACAACTATACACAAGTACACACCCATAAACAAATACACAAAACACTCAAAGACAAACACATCTCCTAGCATTACTACTGTCATCACAACAACCACACACACACACACACACACACACACACACACACAGAGACATACACACATGAACACAAATAGAACCAGACATCAACTACACACATACACACTTGATACACTTGTACGTACACACCTACAAGCATACAGACACAAAGACACCCATCGCCTAGGATTACTACTGTCATCACAACTATACACAAGTACACACCCATAAACAAATAAACAACCACTCAAGTACAAACACAAAGACAACCATACACAGACAAACACATCTCCTAGCATTACTACTGTCATCACAACAACCCCACACACACACACACACACACACACACACACACACACACACACACACAGACATACACACATGAACACAAAGGCAACCATACCATTACTACTGTCATCACAAGTACACACAAGTACACACCCATAGTCAATTACACAAATACACACCTACAAACCAAAACACACAAAAACACACCCAAACCATTACTACTGGTACCACAACAAGTACACACCCATAATCAATTACACAAATACACACACACACACACACATACAAACACAAAGGCAACCATACCATTACTACACACAAGTACACACCCATAGTCAATTACACAAATACACACCTACAAACAAAAACACACAAAACACACCCAAACCATTACTACTGGTACCACAACAAGTACACACCCATAATCAATTACACAAATACACACACACACATACAAACACACAGGCAACCATACCATTACTACTGTCATCACAAGTACACACAAGTACACACCCATAATCAATTACACAAATACACACACACATACAAACACAAAGGCAACCATACCATTACTACTGTCATCACAAGTACACACAAGTACACACCCATAGTCGATTACACAAATACACACCTACAAACAAAAACACACAAAGACACAAAGAGGGTCACACACACACACACATACAAACACAAAGACAACCATACACAGACACACCCATCGCCTAGGATTACTACTGTCATCACAACTATACACACACGTGTACACACATACAAGTACAAGAATAGCTTGTCTAACTGCCACGTCAGCTATGTAGGGTGCAGACCCAGTGTATAAAATAGAAGGCGTCTCTTGTGAGCACAGTACCAGTTCACGGGTTGAGTTGGGTATCTACAGAGGTGCTTCAGGCTGGTGTGAGCAGTGTAGTAAGCAGATATTGTTCACGTACTGACTTGGCTAGCCACAGCAGTGAAACAGGTTGGTGTGAGCATTGTTCGTGTCGTCGGCAGCTGATAAAACATTGAAACATTGTATACACCAGAACTTTTTGGTGGTGTAAGAAACGGGAAAAAAAACAGTTTATCAATATGACCACCAGATCTACTTTCACGTGTTCAGTGTGCGACAAAGCCTATTGTGATAAGTATACCCTTAATCGTCACATTCGGACCATTCACGAGGGGAAAGACCAAGTATATCCCTGTCAGTTATGTGATAAGGTGTATAATACGAACGACGTCCTACAAAAACACAAACGAATACGTCATCAGCCACGTATGAATACACCAAACACTGCAATACCAGAGACGACAGCACCACCTGTCTATTTACATCATCATCGTAGTCTAACGCAAGTACCAGACTGCCACCACTGTATCTTCAATGATAACCTTACCCGCCATAATGGGAACATTCACAATGATTATCCCTGTCAGATACGTACCAATCTATACAATTCGAACCTACAACGGTACTTACATCACCAGACATCACGAGAAAGGATGACACCCTTAGACACCCTGGCAACACCTCCATTCATAGTAGCAGAGGATATCCAACCAAATGATAGAGACAGCTTGGCAGCCCTTAAGGCGTACTGCAAGGACCTCTCGATTATGCTACCCAATCAAATGGTAGTATTAGAAAAAAGCGTCGACCACCACTATCGGGTGGTTTTGGTATGATAAAAAGAAGTATTCAGATATCTTGTATGATATCTCATACATGTCTTTATTCTGGATCCGAAACAAATAAGGTATGTGTGATGACTTCGACAACAACAGTGTTTTTGATAGTCAACCAGCAGAGCCCAGAAGAATGAAGATCACTAATCCAGAACTTTTTGGTGTTTCACTAATCATCTATGTCATTGATTGTTTCTTATATCTCTAAACTGTTTTTCACTAATCATGTATGTCATTGATTTTTTCTTACGTTATATCACTAAACTGTTTTTCACAACTCATGTATGTCATTGATTTTTTCTTATATCATTAAAGTGTTTTGATGAATAATACATTCTTTGATATATTGAAACCAAGTTTTTTTTTGTTGATTTTCTTTATTGGTTTTGTTTTCATGCCGTTGTCTTGTCGGCTCAGAGCTTACATTACCAGACATGAACAAAGTCTTAGAAGAAGTTATGGCAAATACAGAAATATATGAAAAATAACCAAGTATGAAAAACATCGTCCAAAGACAGAAATATTTCAACTAAACTTATAAATAAGTCACCAAAGGGGAAAAGGTCAAGTACAGAAATAGCTACGGAAAAGTAAGTCCACAAAACTAAGAAAGAAATGTAACTTCTGTAGTTATCTCATACGTGTCTTGACCTTTTATCTGAAAACCCGTTATCAATGTCACCACTTTCTCGATTTACATTACCGAAACCTCCAACTTCACCGTATCTGCTACAGAAACCCTTATGCAGCACTCATCTCTCCACACTCTTGGTTTCTTTCTAACACAAACTGGTCACATCAACAAGAACTTCAAACCTCCATTGTACACGTGGTCCATTGAAACAGACATAACAACATTTATGGTAAGGTCGTCTATGGTTCCAAATAGTATAGTTTCTGTATCATCTAGGTATTCATCATCACGGAACCATTTCGCATGGCTGCCAGCTTCAACTTTCCATACCACAATGTCTGCTACACTATCCTTTCATTGGTCCAGCTTTCAACAATACAACGGTTTTTTTTTCTCGAAGTCTGTCTAAAATAGCATTTCTTACGGTGTCCACTCCTAGCGCACTTTACCATTTCACATCTGCAATAACGACAAGTCTGCAAGCAACCACCACTGTCTGTTATAAACTCGGCCTTTCTTAAAAACACGCCTACCTTAGTGAACTCATGAATACCAGCTACCACATCTTCTAACCGACTTTCAATGTTTCATAACAAATAACACTAACATTCGTTTTGATTACAGAACAATATAATTTCTGGTGACTAGGCAGATTTTCCAACCTAATGGAGGTAAAGCATCTGTCCCCCTAACCTACTAAGCGCTATTCTAGACAACGAATAAGGTCATCGATCAGCACCCCTAAGAAGAACTTGAAAAAACAACAGGGATTGGGTTCCTGAGACGAATTATTTGAATTCATTGGACTACCACAGTAATTAATGATGAACGCCTAAGGAAAATAGAGCATTATATACACCAATCACAACAAACTCTTTCTTACTAACCCTAACCCTAATTATACATCATTTAACCCTAACCTAACCCCTAACCCTAACGATTCACGAAACACAACAAGCTCTTTCTGTAAGAGACATAGACACAAACCACTGTTAGAAAGCGAAAACGTTAAATTTTAATTAACACTTAAAAATATTAAATCGCAATTTTATTTCGCTTCACTTAATATACAGATATAGACTAAGTATAGGTATAGGTATAGGTTATGTATAGGACTATATCGAGCTTACATTTGGCGCAATAAAATTGCGATTTAATATTTTTAAGTGTTAATTAAAATTTAACGTTTTCGCTTTCTAACAGTGGTTTGTGTCTATGTCTCTTACAGAAAGAGCTTGTTGTGTTTGGTGAATCGTTAGGGTTAGGGGTTAGGTTAGGGTTAAATGATGTATAATTAGGGTTAGGGTTAGTAAGAAAGAGTTTGTTGTGATTGGTGTATATAATGCTCTATTTTCCTTAGGCGTTCAATTCATCATTAATTACTGTTGTAGTCCAATGAATTCAAATAATTCGTCTCAGGAACCCAATCTCTGTTGTTTTTTCAAGTTCTTCTTAGGGGTGCTGATCGATGACCTTATTCGTTGTCTAGAATAGCGCTTAGTAGGTTAGGGGGACAGATGATTTACCTCCATTAGGTTGGAAAATCTGCCTAGTCACCAGAAATTATATTGTTCTGTAATCAAAACGAATGTTAGTGTTATTTGTTATGAAACATTGAAAGTCGGTTAGAAGATGTGGTAGCTGGTATTCATGAGTTCACTAAGGTAGGCGTGTTTTTAAGAAAGGCCGAGTTTATAACAGACAGTGGTGGTTTCTTGCAGACTTGTCGTTATTGCAGATGTGAAATGGTAAAGTGCGCTAGGAGTGGACACCGTAAGAAATGCTATTTTAGACAGACTTCGAGAAAAAAAACCGTTGTATTGTTGAAAGCTGGACCAATGAAAGGATAGTGTAGCAGACATTGTGGTATGGAAAGTTGAAGCTGGCAGCCATGCGAAATGGTTCCGTGATGATGAATACCTAGATGATACAGAAACTATACTATTTGGAACCATAGACGACCTTACCATAAATGTTGTTATGTCTGTTTCAATGGACCACGTGTACAATGGAGGTTTGAAGTTCTTGTTGATGTGACCAGTTTGTGTTAGAAAGAAACCAAGAGTGTGGAGAGATGAGTGCTGCATAAGGGTTTCTGTAGCAGATACGGTGAAGTTGGAGGTTTCGGTAATGTAAAATCGAGAAAGTGGTGACATTGATAACGGGTTTTCAGATAAAAGGTCAAGACACGTATGAGATAACTACAGAAGTTACATTTCTTTCTTAGTTTTGTGGACTTACTTTTTCCGTAGCTATTTCTGTACTTGACCTTTTCCCCTTTTGGTGACTTATTTATAAGTTTAGTTGAAATATTTCTGTCTTTGGACGATGTTTTTCATACTTGGTTATTTTTCATATATTTCTGTATTTGCCATAACTTCTTCTAAGACTTTGTTCATGTCTGGTAATGTAAGCTCTGAGCCGACAAGACAACGGCATGAAAACAAAACCAATAAAGAAAATCAACAAAAAAAAACTTGGTTTCAATATATCAAAGAATGTATTATTCATCAAAACACTT
This sequence comes from Cepaea nemoralis, assembly GCA_014155875.1. Classification (NCBI taxonomy): domain Eukaryota; kingdom Metazoa; phylum Mollusca; class Gastropoda; order Stylommatophora; family Helicidae; genus Cepaea; species Cepaea nemoralis. Next base: position 14,476 of record JACEFZ010027735.1, read on the forward strand.
TAGTGATATAAGAAAAAATCAATGACATACATGAGTAGTGAAAAACAGTTTAGTGATATATCGTAAGGAAAAATCAATGACATACATGATTAGTGAAAAACAGTTTAGAGATATAAGAAACAATCAATGACATAGATGATTAGTGAAACACCAAAAAGTTCTGGATTAGTGATCTTCATTCTTCTGGGCTCTGCTGGTTGACTATCAAAAACACTGTTGTTGTCGAAGTCATCACACATACCTTATTTGTTTCGGATCCAGAATAAAGACATGTATGAGATATCATACAAGATATCTGAATACTTCTTTTTATCATACCAAAACCACCCGATAGCGGTGGTCGACGCTTTTTTCTAATACTACCATTTGATTGGGTAGCATAATCGAGAGGTCCTTGCAGTACGCCTTAAGGGCTGCCAAGCTGTCTCTATCATTTGGTTGGATATCCTCTGCTACTATGAATGGAGGTGTTGCCAGGGTGTCTAAGGGTGTCATCCTTTCTCGTGATGTCTGGTGATGTAAGTACCGTTGTAGGTTCGAATTGTATAGATTGGTACGTATCTGACAGGGATAATCATTGTGAATGTTCCCATTATGGCGGGTAAGGTTATCATTGAAGATACAGTGGTGGCAGTCTGGTACTTGCGTTAGACTACGATGATGATGTAAATAGACAGGTGGTGCTGTCGTCTCTGGTATTGCAGTGTTTGGTGTATTCATACGTGGCTGATGACGTATTCGTTTGTGTTTTTGTAGGACGTCGTTCGTATTATACACCTTATCACATAACTGACAGGGATATACTTGGTCTTTCCCCTCGTGAATGGTCCGAATGTGACGATTAAGGGTATACTTATCACAATAGGCTTTGTCGCACACTGAACACGTGAAAGTAGATCTGGTGGTCATATTGATAAACTGTTTTTTTTTCCGTTTCTTACACCACCAAAAAGTTCTGGTGTATACAATGTTTCAATGTTTTATCAGCTGCCGACGACACGAACAATGCTCACACCAACCTGTTTCACTGCTGTGGCTAGCCAAGTCAGTACGTGAACAATATCTGCTTACTACACTGCTCACACCAGCCTGAAGCACCTCTGTAGATACCCAACTCAACCCGTGAACTGGTACTGTGCTCACAAGAGACGCCTTCTATTTTATACACTGGGTCTGCACCCTACATAGCTGACGTGGCAGTTAGACAAGCTATTCTTGTACTTGTATGTGTGTACACGTGTGTGTATAGTTGTGATGACAGTAGTAATCCTAGGCGATGGGTGTGTCTGTGTATGGTTGTCTTTGTGTTTGTATGTGTGTGTGTGACCCTCTTTGTGTCTTTGTGTGTTTTTGTTTGTAGGTGTGTATTTGTGTAATCGACTATGGGTGTGTACTTGTGTGTACTTGTGATGACAGTAGTAATGGTATGGTTGCCTTTGTGTTTGTATGTGTGTGTGTATTTGTGTAATTGATTATGGGTGTGTACTTGTGTGTACTTGTGATGACAGTAGTAATGGTATGGTTGCCTTTGTGTTTGTATGTGTGTGTGTGTATTTGTGTAATTGATTATGGGTGTGTACTTGTTGTGGTACCAGTAGTAATGGTTTGGGTGTGTTTTTGTGTGTTTTTGTTTGTAGGTGTGTATTTGTGTAATTGACTATGGGTGTGTACTTGTGTGTACTTGTGATGACAGTAGTAATGGTATGGTTGCCTTTGTGTTCATGTGTGTATGTGTGTGTGTGTGTGTGTGTGTGTGTGTGTGTGTGTGGTTGTTGTGATGACAGTAGTAATGCTAGGAGATGTGTTTGTCTGTGTATGGTTGTCTTTGTGTTTGTACTTGAGTGGTTGTTTATTTGTTTATGGGTGTGTACTTGTGTATAGTTGTGATGACAGTAGTAATCCTAGGCGATGGGTGTGTCTTTGTGTCTGTACGCTTGTAGGTGTGTACGTACAAGTGTATCAAGTGTGTATGTGTGTAGTTGATGTCTGGTTCTATTTGTGTTCATGTGTGTCTGTGTGTGTGTGTGTGTGTGTGTGTGTGTGTGGTTGTTGTGATGACAGTAGTAATGCTAGGAGATGTGTTTGTCTGTGTATGGTTGTCTTTGTGTTTGTACTTGAGTGGTTGTTTATTTGTTTATGGGTGTGTACTTGTGTATAGTTGTGATGACAGTAGTAATCCTAGGCGATGGGTGTGTCTTTGTGTCTGTACGCTTGTAGGTGTGTACGTACAAGTGTATCAAGTGTGTATGTGTGTAGTTGATGTCTGGTTCTATTTGTGTTCATGTGTGTATGTCTCTGTGTGTGTGTGTGTGTGTGTGTGTGTGTGTGTGTGTGTGGTTGTGATGACAGTAGTAATGCTAGGAGATGTGTTTGTCTTTGAGTGTTTTTGTGTATTTGTTTATGGGTGTGTACTTGTGTATAGTTGTGATGACAGTAGTACTCCTAGGCGATGGGTGTGTCTTTGTATTTGGCTGTCTTTGTATTTGTCTTTGCAGTAGGTGTGTATTTGTGTAATTGATTATGGGTGTATAGTTGTGATGACAGTAGTAATAGTATGGGTGTGTCTTTGTGCTTGTCTGTCTTTATGTGTATGTCTGGTTGTCTTTGTATTTGTATGTGTGTTTGTGTTTATGTATTTGTTATAGACAAGGAGACTCGTGTAGACGCTGATATATCGCCTAGAGGAACAGTTCAAGCACCTGGAACCGTATTGACACCGGGTGATCTGCGGGCCCGATCGACATCACCATTTACACCCCTTACCACCATATCCTTCTTTATAAGCTTTTCGGTGAAGAACCCACCCTTGCAGTTACTACCACTTATAACACCACCCCGGCGGCCTCTTTTATCCCTAAGACCGGAGAATGCCTTCGTATTACACGACCCTGATTGTTTCATTATTGAACCCACTTTGTTTTTACTTTTGTCTCTGTGTTTTACTGTGTCAGACTCCTACACCTCTCTTTTTGTTCAGTAAACAACTACACCTCCTTGTTCAGTAACCACCTCTTACTTCGAGTATAACCACGACCCATCACACCCTTGTTTATCACCACACATACACATTATGTCTACACCACCACCATATACCCATGAGTAGAACGACCCATCACACCCTTGTTTATACACCACCACACATACACATTATGTCTACGTAACCACCATATACCCATGAGTATAACGACCCATCACACCCTTGTTTATCACCACGCATACACATTATGTCTACGCCACCACCATATACCCATGAATAGAACGACCCATCACACCCTTGTTTATACAGCACTACACATACACATTATGTCTACGCCACCACCATATACCCATGAGTAGAACGACCCATCACACCCTTGTTCATCACTACCCATACTAATATACGTAACCAAAATAACTTTCCCCCTTCGCTTTCCAGAACCAACTAAACATTTACCTTAATTACTTTTACACCCACCAGGCAGGCGACGTAAAACCCGTTCCCACGAAAAAACCCGTTCTCAACAAATATTTCACCCGCCCAACTCAAAATATTTCCTTCATAAATCATGCCTCCAGATTCTGGAGCCGAGTCGACAAATTTACCCATATTTCCTTCATAAACCCTATCAACCTACCTGTGTAGGCTGAAAGTGGGGTCTGGAATCCATACTATACTACTCATGTAGTTGACTTTGTAGCCTAAAACAAACGTTGTGAAAGACATGAAGATTGACTTCATTACACCGGGTTTTATCCCATATGGTTTGGTCCCTTTCCGCAGGGCGGCTTGCCGAAAGCGTCTAACAAAGCACAAACTCCGTAGTTCCAGCGACGACCACCACGAGTCTTCGAGAAAATTGCACTTGTGAACCGAACGATGTAGGCCGGCTAATCGAACCCACAACTGTAGGAGCGCGAAGCAGGCAGCGTAACCAGTTGGCCGCGGAGACTCCCATTGTAGCCCAAACCTGACGACAGTGAAAATAGAGAAATAAGATAAAGAAAGAGGCCGCGTAACTTTCAGTGATACTATCTCCGTGGGGACTGTAGTCCTAAGCTCTCCTTCTCCTTTCCCAGCTCAAAAACCAGCGGGGTGCGCAAGACTGGTACTGGTTAAAACATGGAAATGTAAATATTTCACAGGGGATTCCGTGGCTGAGAAGTTATGGTGTCCATCCCAGGCTCATAGTGTATAGGGTTCCAACTCGCACAGGGCTGGGCATTTTCCCAAGAACCTTTGGTATGTAATGATATCACACGTTCCCTGGTCTCTTGAACAGTGAGATGAGATACCTAGCCTTCTCGGATACGGACGAAGAACAGGTCTCGTGTGCAAGTTGTGCTCTGTTGGAAATCACACAGAATAGGCCATAAAGCCGCTGTCATAGCAAAATTGTTAGATAAGAAAACCTACCCACGGGTAAGTAGGTCAGCATGGCCGAATGGATAAGAACGTGTGTTCTTAAACATCCAGTGTGCTGATGCTGAGGTAACAGATTCAACTCCTACATCGGTCAGTTGGACTAAAATGTTGACCTCTCGTCCTTGACTTGGGGACGTAAATTACAAGTACCTCTGAAGTCGGAGTGGGTTTGCCTGATGGCGAGGGAAACTATGTTAATAGGGAAAGCTAATCCATACGCAAAATTCAGTCCAGCTACTACTTGATGCAATGTGTATGGACTACGCTTGAGTTCAAAACGAGCGAGCACATACACACACACCCACGGGTAGACAAAGCCTGCTATCTTCGAGCAAATCTGTTTAGAAGAAAGTGCAGCAAGACAGAGGATCCACACATGGTAAGGCTTTTCTCTTCTTTTCTTTTCTAAAATAAAAATGCCTGCGCTCACTTTGAATTCGAGCGTAGGCCTAGTCCACGTTGAACAGATTTTTGCGCGAGGGCTAGTTTTCTGTATTACCAATGTCCCTCGTCATCAGGCGAACCCGCTCCAACTTCTGAGGTACTTGTAATTTACGTTCCCAAGTCAAGGACGAGATGTCAACATTTTAGCCCAACTGAACGGTGTTGGGTTTGAACCCGCCACTTCGCCATGAGCACACCGGAAGTGTAAAAGCGAGCGCTCGTATCCTGACGTCCACCATAGATGTTCCTGGAATCGCTTTCAGCATGGAGATTTCCGTCAGCAGAATGGTACCGGTAACCCGGTATGTATGTATAATTGTGATTACAGTATGTTTGTACATTACAAGAATCTTCTTTGGAAGCAACAATGATGGCGAAGGACCCTGGTAGTAGGGAAAGCTAATCCAAACGTAAAAATCAGTCCAGTGCGCTAGAAGTAGTAGTGCCTGTATGGACTACGCTTGAGTTCATCTAAGGTGTGGTATTGATCAAAATTGATGTTAGTTTGTGTGCAGCCTTTGTCCTTTCCATTGTCACCAGTTATGTGCTGTGCATTTTCGTCTTTTATCTTCTACTGTCCTGTATTCTCCATTAGAGTATAGAACACCAACTAACCGTCACCAAGCAGTCCTATCTTTTGCTATCTCTGTCAGCCCCCTCCGCGTCCTCACCATATTCTTAATATCCGCCTCAAAATCTTCTTCTTTTTTTTTGGTGTTTAGATCTCCCTCCATTTCATTGGTCATGTGTGCTATAGACCAGGAACTTTCTAGTTATACTATTATCATATTTTCGCAGCGCGTGCTTTACCGGAGAGCCAGTGTCTTTCCCTACCTCTTGATTCCCTGTTATTTGTTTAGTTCTCTCCACCTCTCCACGAGTTCCACACTGGTGATTCTGTCATTCTAGTCTTCTATTCTGCACAGGTACTAATTCATCATGTGCCATACATAGGAAGGGGTGGGGGGGGGGGGGGGGGGGGGGTGTCATGATTCGCCATCTTACTCGATCACCAGAATCAGTGGATCAGCTCAGTGTTTTTGTCTCGGTCATACCACGTGGCCAGGCCATCTAGGTATTTACTTCTCTGCCTTCCCCTTCTTCTCTTCCCCTCGATCTTGCCAGTTGTCATCAAGTTCTTCAATTTATTTCTTCTCATAACGTGACCAAAAACATGTTGACTGTCTACGTGTAACTTCTGTAATCATTTTATGATTTTTAGTTGTTTCTTGTAGAACTTGGTAATTTGTTTGTCTGTCTTTCCACAGTATTCTTTGCATTTTCCTCAGAAACCACATTTCCACAGTCATCAGATGTTTTTTCAGCGTGTCTGCTCATTGTCCACGCCTCACATCCATACAAAATTACACGTTCTATGTAGCACCTCAACACTCTTTTTTTCTCATTGCAATTGACATCATTTTATTGGTCCAATTTATGTTTTCCATCTTGCAAAAGGCTACCTTCGCCATGGCGATTCTTGTTTTAATCTCTTCAAGGCATCTCCCATCAGATGTTATGCACAAGTACTAATTAATGAATAGTTGTTGTTTATGAGAATTTTCCCCATCGGGCTACTAGGCTTCTGTATTCCGATAGTATACAATTCTTGTGGCTGGTCCTTGAGCCATCGGAGAACTACCTGACGCACTTCTGCAACTTTCCTAGATGCTGTTTCAGGGAGAGAAAAATGTGATAGCAACCCAGAGCCGAGTCAGGACTGAAAGATGGGTGTGTCAGCACCTCCCATGCAATTAGTAAATAGTTGTCATAGTTTTGGTAGCTGTATGGGGCCTCGCGTTGTCGTGTTGAAGAATGCCACCCTTTGCTGTACAGTGCTGTACGTTTCTAGTGAATGACATTCACGAAATCTGTTATACCATTCAAATACAGATGAACGCGCTACAGTCTGTTTCGTCACAACACGCTGTTCATACATGCTGGTCCGATGCCATTTTAAAAAAAAAAACGCGGGAAAACTGCTGATACTTGCCCACTCCACAAACCAAGTGTCAGATGTATACTGTTGACTTTGAAGAACTTAATTACCTTCGTCTTTGGGTTATTCTGACAAAATCGGGTTACTTACTGGACCACTCTCGTATTTGAAATGTTTTGTTAGTTTTCGTTATATGAAGAACTCACCATTTCATGTTTTTATATGTTGCCCTTATTACGTTAATGATTTTCTATAGAATGCCATATTGCCTCCACAGTTTTAACACGATTCCTTAGCGATGCTGCCTTTTCATAGGCCACACATCATAGGCCATGACATAAAGCTGCGAGTTCAGTTCCGTGCGTTCCTCTTTTGTTATACGCAATGTGGCTATCTGGTCAATGAAAGATCTGTTTGGTCGGAGCCTCTCTGTTCGTCCCTTATTTGTCAATGTCATGTCTTTATCTCTCCAGAATGATCCTGTTTGATATGTTCCCAGGAACTAATACTAACTTTAGTCCTCTATAATTTTCGTTTTCCTGCAGGTGCCTTTTGGTTGGCAGCTTCAATAGATAGCCTCGCATGTTTGTCTACTGGACTGGCGGTCATGTGCTCGAATCCCCATGGAGATGGGGATTTTTTTTAGAAATTGATCTGTGCTCCCAGTTGGGTACCAGGAAATGTTCTAGGAAGCAAAGGCAGCTTCTCCAAGGCATCTCTGACGTTATCTCTAATAGCCCTATCTTGCTGATCCGCCTGTTTTAAAAATCGCGCAAGAAAAGCCTCCTCTATGTCCTTATCAGTTGTCATAGGTCGGTTGCTATCATCATAAACGGTGCCATGTGTACCAGGCAACTCCTGTCTCTTCATCTGCCGGTGCAGCCTCCAGAATTTTCCCAATGTCACATCCCCACCGACTTCATTGATAAACTGTTCCCATTTCATTCTCTTTGCCTCTGCTGCCTGGAGTTGAAAATCCTGCACCTTTACCTTTTTATATGTTTCAACCTCTTTCAATTCTGATTCTGTGTCAACTGAATTGGTTGCTCTCTGCACCCTCTGCCAATTCCTTATGGCCGCCCTCTTTTCCTTCCTTGAATTCTCCACCTCTGGTGTCCACCATGGTGGTTGGGTGAAGATTCTTCTTGTTGGTTTAGATCTTTCCTGTGATCTAAGGCGCCCCAAGAGCGAAAAGTGGTCGCAATCATAACTGAATGCCCTGCGAGCTCTTATAGCCCTAACTGTGCTGGACTTAGGTATCAGCACAGAACAGGGGAGGTGGTCACTTCCATGGTCTCCAAGGACGCTCCATTTTATATCTGATGCCGCCTCTTGGGATACAAGGGCCAGGCCGATGGCCGTGTCAGGGTCCCCCGGTCTTATTGCTAGCCTAGTGGGTGTCCCGTCATTTAGACGGACAACATCCGTCTCAAGCAAGGCCTCAGCAAGAGCAGTACCCTGTCTGTTCTCTCCCGACCTGTCCCATTCATTAGCGCGGGCGTTGAGGTCACCACATATCAGATACATGGTACCTGGGATGTCCACTGAACCTTTCAACCAGTCTCAGCTCTCTCTGCTTATGCAGGAGATTGGAGGTGATAAAACACTGCAAAACTTCTGGAAACTGCACAGGCAAATGCAGAGAAAAGATCGGCCGATGACAGTGGGAACAATCTATAGAGATGATGGTGTGCGCGTGACAACAGACAAAGAGAAAGGGGAGGCGTTTCTTTAGAGATTTTTAGAGCAGACCAATCATAATGATGCGGACACCAGGGATGCAGTTAGAGAGGAGCTATCTGGCACCACAAAGAATATGCATTATGAAGACATCATACGGGTGGAAGATGTTAAACACATTTTGAAAAAGGCAAAAGACACGGCACCAGGGCCCGATGGGGTCAGGTATGGCCACATGAAGGGTTTGAGCGAAGCAGACCTGGAGGAGATGACCGACTGCTTTAACCAGAGCATTAGGACAGCATCAGTACCGCAGGGTTGGGTGCACAGCTATCTCATCCCTCTCCCAAAACCATTCAAGGATCAGTCAAAGCTTAGCGGCTTTAGGATCATCACCCTTCAAAATACATTTGGGAAGGTTTTGGAGAAGATAGTCGCTGTTAAGCTGCAGGATTTTTTGGAAAGGGGGAAGCTCCTTCCAAGAGGCCTGGGGAGCTACAGGCCAGGAAAAGATACCTGGTCTAATGCAGCCACTTTTGCCTTTGATGTTTATGAGGGGTTCTAGAGTAGACAGGAAACGATGGCGGTAGCGCTTGATCTCGAGGATGCGTACAATAGAGTTCGATATGATATTTTGATGACCGCACTGATGGAGAAGGGAGTCAATCCCTGGTTGGTGAACTGAATAGCAGCCGTCCTGCACTCTCGTCGGGTTGCTCTCCGTCTGGACGCATGGACCTCAGAGCAACATATTTTAACCCCGGGACTGCCACAGGGATCTGCAGACTCACCGGTGCTCTTTAATGTGTATACGAGCAAGATTGCAAACCTAGAAGCACCAGGGGTTGGAAGAATACTAACATTTGCAGATGATATTCTTGCATATAGGCAGGGGAGAGATAGGGAGCAAACAGCCTAGGAGTTACAGGCGACAGTAGATAAAGTGATTGACTGGTGCACAGAAATGAGTGCTGTCATCCACCCGGAAAAGGCGGCTGTTTTGTGGTGCTCTCTGGACAACAGGATTGTAAGAGCTGATGTCCCAAGCCTCGCGATAGATGGTAGAAATGTCAGCAGAGAGAACAAACTGAAGTATCTGGGGATCACATTTGACAGGAGCCTATCCTTCAAGGACCATGTGGAGACGGTCGTGACAAGAACTCAAAAGGGACTCAATGCACTTAAAACTATGGCTGCAATGGACATAGAGCAGAGAATGCTTTTCACACTATACCAGCACTTGATCCTCTCAGTAATTGATTATGGATTAGGTCTGCTCACTGTCTCAGAGAGTCAGCTGGTGAAGTTAGAGCGCATACAGAACGAAGCTATGCGGGTCATTCTGGGATGCACTAGAGACACCCCAGTAGTGTGTATGCGTTACATCCTTGGTCTGCCGACTGTTGCTGGTAGGCTCAAGGTGATGCAGGCGAAGGCATACCTCAGAGTAGCTGCAGACACAGACCACCCACTGCATGAGGCGCTGGACGCAGTTAAGGGTCAGCGACTGATAAGAGGGAAATCATGGATGGCTCAGGCGGAGGATACGATCAGACAGGTGTGCCCCTTGGAGAACATTAGGCGTGGAGAGGAGTGGGTCAGAGTGCCAGCGGAGCAGTCAGACTTGTGCAGAGTTATAATCACATTAAGCCGGGAGTGCAGGGAGTGGCCAGCAGGGGCCACGGAAGTGGAAATCCAGCAACTAATTCAGGACAATGCTCACTCGAGTGATGTGATTATCTACACAGATGGTTCGGTGTCAAGAGGTGAGAGAAGTGGCTGGGGGTTCATAGCCAAAGCTAATGGTCGATGTTTGGGGCAGGAGAGCCTGGCATATGATACCACAACATCCAGCTTAAGAATGGAAGTGGAGGCAGTCACTGCGGCTCTCCGCTGGATGGAGAATACGACACACACACACACACATCGTGATTGTAACTGACTCAGAAAGCATGCTGACGAGGGTGAGGACGGGCAGACTTCGTGCGGAGTGGCTTGCTTCGCTTCGGAGGTCACGGGTGACAAGCATCGCCTGGATCTTTTCTCCGGGGCATGCCGGTGTGCTGGGAAATGAACAGGCGGACAGATTGGCTGGCTCTGCAGAACTTGGTGGAGTATTGATACATGACAAGGCAGACGTGGTTGCGGCCTTGTGGGAGCACGTGCACACCTCGGAGGAGCAAATGGATTACCATGGTCTGGCAAGAATGAGACAACGAGGAGTGACGAAGGGATCTGGCCGACGCTCAACGCTCAAAGGAAAGGCGAGACGGACTTATAATCAGATTGCTACTGGTACTATTAGTGTTGGAAATCTTCGCTGGCTGCTGAGGATGGGGACGGAGCACTTATGGGAATGCCCCGAATGCTGTGATGTCGATTCCTAAATCAATCAATCAATCAATCAATCAATCAATCAATCAATCAATCAATCAATCAATCAATCAATCTGCTTATGCAAGATTCCCCACATACATATAAATTTATCAGGTTCCAGCTGTATCGGCCGATTTGTATCCGCATTCCCTGCACCTCTTTACTCTCCTGACCACACCCACTCATATCCAGTATTGAATGCTGTAAACCATCCTTGACCACCAGAGCCTGCCCATGTCTTCCCTGCCCAGTTGGGTTGATGTAACATGTATAGCCATGGCACATAAAAGAGTTTGTATTCAGTTCTTGTAGCATCAGGGCATCAAAATCGTAGACCAGTTTCTCCAGTATTGGTCTTCGTTGCTTTGCACTACGGCAATTCCAATACCCAACCCATACATTTTTGAGTCCCAAACGATCCGTTTTCCTTCTACCCCTTCTGGCTCCTGCCCTCTTCTTCATTTTCCTTCCCCCTCTCCTCTACCTCTTCTCCTCCGCTCCATTCTCTCCCTGCTGGCTGTTGTCAAATGTATCGAGCACAAAGCATGTACTCCGTTGCTTCGGCGATAATTCTTTGTATTGTTCATAGTTGCTTAGATATGAAGGCAGGATATAATCGGTCACCTTAGTAGAGCCTTCCTGCTAGGGAAAGGGCAGGGGATGTCCCTCAGTAGTCCATACGCCTGGCGCCGCCCCAGACGTTACACTTTCACGACCAGCTCACCCGTGGCCATTCAGTTCTCTGCACGTCGATCCACCTTAAACTTGGGGGTTTATAATCGGAGTTTTCCATCTCCTAGATTGGCCGCTGTAATAGCTCACGGGCCCAATCTACCCGGGGGCAAGAGGTTCCATCGCCTCATTCCTGGTGAATACAGTAGATACATGTATACGGGGAGCAAAACCAATGTCATACAATATCTATCTATCTATCAGAGAGAGAGAGAGAGAGAGAGAGAGAGAGAGAGAGAGAGAGAGAGAGAGAGAGAGAGAGAGAGCCAACGAACGAACAAACTTTATTTTCAAAGGATTAAGAGTTGGGCACGCAGGCCCGTCTAACATTCTGCCCTTCTATCACTCTCTTTCATACATTATTTCATTCACACATCATTCAAGGCTATTAGAGAACAGCAACAATATAAAAGATATGCATTATAAAGGCATGGGCAAAATGCGAACATCAATACTATACGACTTAGTAATATTAGCTAATGGTGTGACACTTGTTTATTTGCCATGTGGAATATACTGGCCTACCAAAATGTGTGTGTGTGTGTGTGTGTGTGTGTGTGTGTGGGGAGAGAGAGAGAGAGAGAGAGAGAGAGAGAGAGAGAGAGAGAGAGAGAGAGAGAGAGAGAGAGAGAGAGAGAGAGAGAGAGAGAGCTACCAGCATATTTCTATTTCGCTAATTAATCGAATGTGAAAACATAACCTGTAATGTACGAAATAATCGAAAAACTGTCTGCTCCAAATTCTGGTTACCCCATTTCTCATCCCATTCATCCCCTTCACCTCGTCTCCCTTTCCGATGTTATCTGCGCCCTACTCAATAATATAGCACACGAGAAAGGAAGGGCGGGGTGGAATGAATTCGATTGCGTGCGGTAAAACGGCCGTAACAACAACGGTCTGATAATGAAACGCGACTAAGAAAAATGATAGCGTGAATCGACATTAGCCTTTTCATCTTTCGCTGTACTGAAGGCAGTATGTGAATGAATTAAAACTGAACAGTCAGTCAAAGACATGCGAGGAGCAGACATACTGATTTGAGGTATTAATCGTTACAGCATACTAGAAATGGTTAAACTGTTAGAGAAAATGGACATAAGGCTTTGACTTATCAATTGTCACAATCTTCTAGAAATGGTTTAATTGTTAGAGAAAATGGACATACCGATTTGAGGAAAAAATTGTCACAATCTTCTAGAAATGGTTCAACTGTTAGTGAAAATGGACAGGCATGCTATGTCTTTGTGAAAAACAATTAATATAGATTTCATTATCTCACAGCAACATTCCAGTAAATAGGCTGCTAATGGCACTTCCTCTGTCAGAGGTAAGCATGGCCGTATGGATAAGAACGCGTGTTCTTAAACATCCGATGTGCTGATGCTGAGGTAAAGGGTTCAACCCCTACACCGGACAGTTGGACTCAAATGTTGACCTCTCGTCCTTGACTTAGTGACGTAAATTACAAGTGCCCCAGAAGTCGGATGTGGGTTCGCCAGATGGCGAGGGGCACTGTTAAATTCAACCCAGCACTACTAGAAGTAGTATGTATGGAATACGCTTGAGTTCAAAGCGAACGAGCGCCAAAAAAAAAACTTTCTCTGCCGGACGTTGCAATCACCCCTAGCCCCTGGTGGGTGTGTGTGATTTACTAGGCAATTCTACGTTCGGTAGTTTGCCACTGCTTCCTGAACGAGGAGTCAACATTTAAGTGCAAATGTCCGGTGTGTGGAACGAACTCACTACACCGCTGCCAGAAGAGAAAGTTACAACTAGTTAAGCCTCTCAGCCATGCCGAGCTCTTAACTGATTAAGTGTCATGGGATGATTCATCGTCTTAAGTGACTTTACGTATCTGCCATGGGCTTATATATCGCCGAAATGTTGTCATTGCAAAATGTTGTCTCTATTAAAATATTAATACAGTAGTTTTCTCTAAGCAAGCTCCTTTAATTTTATATATGATACAACATGTCTATTTTAATATTAACAACTTTTAGATGATAACTGTGACACACCCTTACGTCCCATTTTCCGCCATCCATTTTTTGTTTGAATACCATGGACAGTCAGAAAGACCAATGAACAAGTTCTTCAAGAAACAAATGAAGATCGTAAACTGATTAGAGACATTAGACGTAGACGGTCACAATTTTTTGGGCATGTTATGAGAAGAAATGAATTGGAGAACTTGGTGACAACTGGTAAGATCGAAGGGAAGAGACCAAGGGGAAGAACTAGAAGCAAATACCTGGATGGCTTGGCCTCGTGGCATGGTCGAGACAGACACACGGAGCTGATCCACGACTCTGGTGATCGAGTGAGATGGCAAAACATGACCGTCCACGCTTACCGGCATGGCACATGATGGATGGATGGATTTTTTTGTTTGGTCTAAAGCAGTGGTTTCCAAGCTTTTCAAGCAGAGGGCCATGTCTACTATCTTCGGTAGCTAAGCGGACCACAACGTTATATAATTATAAAAGTCGTGCAATATCATTCTTACCTTTCTTAACTTTGGTCACCAAAATTCTAAAACTTTAAAGGCAGTCAGTGTCAGTACCACACTGCAGTCATTTTCTGGTTTACAATCAAAATTTCATTTAACAATAAACTTTTAACCAGTTTCAAAAATCGTTATTAATGTAATTAATTTACAATTGCAACCCGTTACTTAAGTTCAGATGCCAGTTTATCAATGTCTGGGCACAAATCTGTCGTGCCCAAAGTCATAAGCGCAGCTAGGTTACTGTCACTGAGTCTGGAACGTTGCTTGATTTATTATAACGGTCATTGCAGAAAATAACTGTTCGCATCTGTAAGTCGAACCAAAACGACAAATATATCTCTGAGCGAATGAACGCAAGTGTTCAAATTGTTCGACAGGCAATAGTTGCCAGAATGAAATCATATGATCAGCTGAAGGTGAAGCAGGCAGCTCCAGAAATTTACATCTCAGTGCAGAATTGCATTTCAAACCAATAACTTCCTGCTGATGGTTTTGCTGTAATTGGCAGAGCTTGGCATCAGGAAATACGAACGGATTTATGAATAGGGCAACATTATCCTCCTCTATTTTGAACTCTTGAAATCTCGACTGAAAGATATCCAGAAGACTTTCAATTTTTATTTTGTACTGTAACAAGTCGTATTGCTTTTCCACCACAAGTTGGAAACACCTATAAATTCCCTTCAGTAAGCTGTCTGATAAACAGTCGCAGTCTAATTTTAAATGAAGAAATGTCTTCGCACAAATTTGTGAATAGTTTTTCCCTCCTGGATCCTCGCATTTAAATAGTTTAAATGGCACGTGATGGCCACCAAAAATGCCAGGTCATTAAGCCAGTCATCGTTCTGCAGACATTGCCGTTCTGTAGGCAATGCATTTTGTTTCCAGACCGAAACAGATAGACACTATTTTTCAGTGCCCAGAAACGTGACAGAACTTTCCCTTTAGATACCGTCTGACATCACAGTGTAACTAGCTCACCGTATTCTTCGTTCAGGTCTGATAGAAACTGTCTGAACTAATGCCTGTTCATCGCCTGACTTCGAATTTTGTTCACACATCTCAGAACAACATCCATGACATGTTTCAGATTTAAAGTCTTTCCGCACAGAGCTTCTTTGTGAATGATACAATGGTATTTTAATATAGTGCTGCCAAGAAACTGTTCCAATAATGTTAGACATCCAGACTTTTTACTCGTCAAATCCGGAGCACCGTGGGTGCATACACTGTCCAATTTGGTCCATTTTACGTTGTTTGTTTTTCTCTGCACACAACTTCAGAGTTTCAAACAGATCAGCCCCTTTGGTAGTTGCATGCATTAGTTTAAGTCCTAGAAGTTCTTCAATGGCTTCAAAATTGTCGTTTATTGCTCGAACAAAATCTGCGATTTGAGATGTGCCCGAAATTTCAGTGGATTCATCCACTGCCAATGAAATAAACAATTAAAATTGTTGATATGTGCTGTTACATGACGATGAACATCCTTGGCTAATTCTTCAACTCTTCTGGCCATAATATTATTAGACAAAGGAATCTGATCCAATTTTGTTTCACACTTTTTATCGCCAAGCATTCTAGAAGCAATTTTAAGGGAAGGCTTGATTATTTTTCTGCATCGGTGAACGGCTTCTGTTTGCGAGCCAACAGAAGAGCGACTTCGTACGACGCAACAACAGCACTCTTGCTCTGTTCGTTAGCCTTGGTGAAAAATGACTGCTGCCTGATCAGAGAACATTCTCTATGAAATCTTTTCTTAGCTCCGAATTGATCGGATATTGAGCATTTATGTCTGAATGTGTGGTAACAGAAACACAAAATCCGCAGATTATGCAAACTGGTTTACCACTACGGCTAGGCATATACATAAATTTCTCTGTCCAATCTTCATTGAATTCACGACAAGCAACATCTTCATATTTTCGCTTTTTACCATTGTTTGATCTTAAATTTTCCACACTCATGTTTAAAGGCTTTAACGGCAAAGTTTTATTTGAAAAAATATAATTTCAACACAATACTACCGACTCTGCTAAATAGTTGTACAGACGACAACATGGTGCCTTGCGCACTCTGATGGGTCGACAAGGCTGGGATATGGGAACTTCATAACGTTCGTTGTGAACTGAACAGGCGCATTCGATGATATCTAAGCATAACAACAACGAGCAGAGTAAATTATAGCACGCTGACGGGGCGCTCCATGTGCATTTATTTTTTTAATTATTAAAATCTATATCTATAAAAGGCGATGTATGTATGTATGTATGTATGGATGTATGTGGGTCCGTTCTTTATGCGTTCGTGAACGGTCGATCCGATTGAGATGAAATTTTCTACACGTCTTCTTCTCATTCCAGTGCAACCAACTGTCATAGTTTTTTAAGTGTACTATCAGCTATTACCTTACTAAAATTTAATTTTGTAATTACATGACTGAACATAAGAAAATATAAAACATAACTTTTAGTAGCATTGTTATATCTTAAGTTAAGTCCCCTGGCTATAGATAGATAGATAGATAGATATATAGATAGATAGATAGATAGATAGATAGATAGATGATAGATAGACAGACAGACAGACATATAGATAGATAGATAGATAGATAGATAGATAGATAGATAGATAGATAGATAGATAGATAGATCCCCACCAGGGCCTGGGCAAAGCCGGGCCGGGTCAGACAGACAGACAGACAGACAGACAGACAGACAGACAGACAGGCAGACAGGAACGGGAACTTATATGAATACTTATATGAATTAAATGAGATGCATCCCACCAGGGACTGGGTGAAGCCGGGCCGGGTCAGACAGACAGACAGTCGGGAACGGGAACTTATATGACTACTTATATGAATTAAATGAGATGCTCCACATCAGGGTCTGGGCGAAGCCGGGCCAGACAGACAAACAGACAGATAGATAGTCGGGAACGGGAGCTTATATTCTACTTATATGATTTAAATGAGATGCTCCCCACCAGGGACTGGGTGAAGCCGGGCTGGGTCAGACAGACAGACAGACAGATAGACAGACAGATAGTCGGGAAAGGGATCTTATATGACTACTTGTATGAATTAAATGAGATGCTCCCCACCAGGAGCTGGGCGAAGCCGGGCTGGGTCAGACAGACAGACAGACAAGCAGATAGACAGACAGACAGACAGATAGATAGATAGATAGATAGATAGATAGATAGATAGATAGATAGATAGATAGATAGATAGATAGATAGATAGATAGATAGATAGATAGATAGATAGATAGATAGATCCCCGCCAGGGCCTGGGCGAAGCCGGGCCGGGTCAGCTAGTATATTATATTAAACAGCGAGGCCTCGCGTGCCACTTTCTTACAGCTGGCGGGCCACAAGTGGCCCGCGGGCCGTGGTTTGGGAACCTCTGGTCTAAAGTCTAAACCTACTTTGTGTTTGGCACAGCATCTGTTAAAAGTAGTCCACATCCATAGCGGGAGATAATCAAACCCAGTTTTTATTGGCTGCTGGTGTTTCAAAACGATGTATTCGCTTTAATGCATTTAAATACAGAAGTCACAAATAATATGTTGCATGATTTATTGCCTGGCATATTTAGCTGCGCCTCGTCAGGCGCACACTGCAGAGTTATGTAGCATATGAAGTGAATAAATGAATATTACATTGGCTGAAATAATCACAGGTATTGTTCGAATGTGGAGCATTTGTTATCCCTGCGGTGATCTCCAATTTTATCAGAAATCTTTATGTTTGCACAAAACTATCTGGAACCGCCTAATTACTTATACCTCACTATCTTTCAACAATAGTTAATTGTTCGTCAAGTATAGTTTACGAAACGCGTTTTTCTTTGTTAACTTTATGGCCGTAGTTTATGATTTACTAGGAGGAGGAGACGGAAAACAAGATCAACGAATAATAAGAATAACAATAACGATAACCAGCATCATCATTAGATGTCGCGGAGGGAGAATAAGACGAAAGACAAATTAATTACGCAACAACACTAACAGTTCTACTTCAGCTTTTTCAAAAGATGTATTTCTCATCCGGAGATTTAGGATGCGTGTTTCAAAAGATGTATTTCTCATCCGGAGATTTAGGATGCGTGTTTCAAACGGTCCGTTGCGTGCTTTCAAAATTGCTCACATCCCTTGGCAATCTCCCCAGTATGCAGCGTTGAAAAGTATTGATTTCCTGTCCTTTCCTATTTTCTCCCTTTCAATCTATTTTAGCGTTTGTAATTTTCGGAAGAAGAAAAATAAACATATCCTATAGGGAATTGAGGGGTTGGGGGTGGGTGGGGGGGGGGGGATGGTGAAGGGGAGGAGAGTGAATTGTTCAATTACATTTCTTTTCTTGATGTGTTGCAGAAACGTCATCACGGCACTGATAACGAGCTTGTAAGCGTGCAATCTCTCCCAGCTGATTAATGGATATACACTGTTCCTGTGGCACGCTTTCTTCTTTGAATACCAATATGTTATATACTATATAGTAGGCCAGCGTGGCCGAATGGACAAGAACGCGTGTTCTTAAACATCCTGATGCTGATGCCGAGGTAAGGGGTTCAACCCTATACCGGACAGTTGGACTAAAATGTTAAGCTATCGTCCTTGACTTGGAGATGTTAATTACAAGTACCTCTGACGTCGGATGGAGGTTCACCTGATGGCGAGGGACACTGTTAATAGGTAAAGCTAATCCACATGCAAAATGAAATCCAGCACTACTAGAAGTAGTGTGTATGGACTACGCTTGAGTTCAAAGCGATAGAGCGCCAAAAACAAAAACATACTATCTATAGTGGCGAAGGGGTCACGGACGCAGTTCGTAATTCCGTATACCCGCGTTCGAAACACAGCTACGGAGGATTTGGCAGCAAACCGCCTTGCGTTGGTTTTTTACGAAATGGTATGGGTGTCGGTGGTTCAGAAAGCAATGGCAAACTACTGAACGTAAACTTACCAAGAGATCACATTAACAAAACATGCTGGTGTTGACTGCGACGTACTGTAAAGTATACGCAACTAACTCTAGTACCCTGCGGTGTAGAAAAGGAGAGAGAGAGAGGGGGTGCTGTTTGTGAGTCTGAGGAATTAAGGACCGCCTGCCTAGTGCAGTTGCCTGCGAACTGTGCAGGTTAGGCTTTTCTTTCTTTCCACACCCCCCCCCCCCCCCCCCCCCCCAACAGAAAATTAGACGTTACCGAGGATTAGAACCCGGGTCATCGAAGGAGAACCCGACATTCTTAGCCACTCGCTTCTTGTAATCAATGCGTGCAAATGTACTCCTCTTGGTCTGATTCATCCTCTCGTACGTCTCATTAACACCGATTTCAAGCCCGATTTCGGATTACCCGTGCATCTCAACTGGGTCTGTGGCGTGAGGGTAGTGACCGCAGCTTCACAGTTTCGACATACCGGGTTCGTGGCCAGCTGCAGGAAATTTGGCAGTAGATCGTTTTGCGTTGATTTTCAAAAAGGTATGAGCGTCGTCCGTTCAGAAAGCCATGACAAACTACTGATCATATAACTACTTATACAATTAAGATCACAAATGCTGGGGTTGACTGCGACGCCCTGAAAAGGACATGCGTCTAACTCTTTTGACATGACCACTTTCCTTGGAGCCTTCAAACCCAGCTAATCTGTCTCTCTCTTTTCCCTTTATTCTCCTTTTAATTCCCTTACGGATGTCGGCGTGACCAAATGGATACGACCTCTAGCTCTTAAGTTTCCGGTGTGCTAATGCCGAGGTAGCGGGTTCAACCCCTACACCGGTCAGTTGGACTAACATGTTAACGTCTCGCCCTTGACTTGGAGACGTAAATGGTCGCCCCATTATGCTCCGTTCCTGTACCAGTGAATGTAATACAAAATGATCCTCACTGCCCCTTGTGATAATTGGAACAGACAGGAGTCTCGCCAAACCAACAGCCCGCACAGGTATACTATGCATAATGCCGCTGCCAGAATGCCAACTCAAAAGTCCGCCACGAAAAATACAGTTCATAATCGATGGAAGCGGCGGCCACTATAAAATCAGCAGCCATACACTACTGCATACGGCAATCCAGTTAATTCAGCCACCGGCCGGCCGCCATTTTTCTGAACATGCAGTTCACGCCACAAACAACCGCGGACAGACGTAAAAGCACTCCACACCTATTGTTACTAGAAGTAGACAACGCTTTAAATACCCCCCCCCCTCCCCCCTTTTTTTCCCGCACATCATCAGGAAAGATAATCGATGACAGGGTACAAGCGATGATTTTGACTGGAGGAAAAAATCAACACAACTTTTTAAACGGAATCATCTTTCAAAAGCCGTTTTACGCGCCATTAGGACGGGACATTATGAAGATTACTGCAAAAGTTATGGCAGTCGTAATTCCCGCACAGTAACGCTGTGGTGTGACATTTACAATGATTATCGTTTCCTCCACCCACCTCGCATATATGGGCCTTCGGGACACGACCCCCACTGTATTACATGGGTTTCAAATGCATGTGTCCTGTCTATTGCCAGTACTCCACTAGGAATTTTTCAGGCAATTTCTGACTATTATCTGTCCACGGAATTGGTCGTCTATGTGTTATGGGGGATCATATGGGAAGGAAAGAATTGCAACACTGCCACCTACCATGTCGAAAGAGGCAGTAAAAGAGGGTTGACTTCATTCTGTAGAAAACTTTGGCTGCAAAATCCATCCGACCCTCAACAAATCTACAAAGGGCATGTCGTGAGTTGGTTGAGAGTTGCACGGGGAGATGAAATGCAGAAAAAGAAGAGCAGCAGAAGAAGCAGCAGCAGAAGAAGATGAAGGAGAAAATAAAATAGTAGTAGTAGTAATAGTAGATTCATAAGAAGATGAAGATGAAGTAGTAGTAGCAACAGCAATCATCATGTTCCATGGCGATAAGCGTGGGAGGTCATGTTTCGTCAGCTCATTCGATCACCAGAGTCGTGGATCAGCTCCATGTTCCTGTCTCGACCATGCCATGTGGCCAAGCCATCCAGGTATTTGCTTCTAGGTCTTCCTCTTGGTCTGTTCCCTTCGATCTTGCCAGTTGTCACCAAGTTCTCCAATCCATTTCTTCTCATAACATGCCCAAAAAATGTTGACTGTCTGCGTCTAATGTTTCTAATCAGTTTACGATCTTCGTTTGTTTCTTGAAGGACCTGTTCATTGGTCTTTCTGGCTGTCCATGGTATTCTTTGCATTTTCCTCAGAAACCACATTTTTACAGCCATCAGATGTTTTTCAGCTTGACTACTCATTATCCAAGCTTCACATCCATATAAAAGTACAGGTTCTATGTAGCACCTCAACATTCTTTTTCTCGTTTCAATTGACATCTTTTTATTGGTCAGTATGTTTTTCATCTTGCTAAAGGCTACCTTAGACATGGCGATTCTTGTTCTAATCTCTTCAAGGCATCTCCCATCAGATGTTATTACTGTTCCGAGATAATTGTACCTATTCACTTGTTGAAGAATATTCCCATTTACTTGTATAGTACATTGTGGTATTTCGTTCTTCCTAGTGAAGACCATAACCTGTGTCTTTTTACAATTTAATTCTAACCCTCGTTGTTCACTGTGTGTAACAACTGCATCTACTAAATGTTGCAGGTCCTGTTCATTGTCTGCAATCAAGACTGTATCGTCTGCATATCTAATGTTATTGATGCATCGTCCCCCAATGTTGATTCCTTCCATATCTTCAATATTTCTGAAAATACTTTCACTGTACAGGGAAAACAGATCTGGAGACATTACACATCCCTGTCTCACACCTCTCTTAATAGGCTGATATTGGCCTACTTCATTATCAACTCTTATGGCAGCTTGTTGTTTCCAATATATGTTTTTTACAAGTCTAAGGTCTTTTCCATCAATTTGTAGATCTTCAAGCATCCTTATCATGTCGACATGTCTCACTTTATCGAAAGCCTTTGTGTAGTCAATAAAGCAAAGGTGTAGATCTTTGTTTACTTCTATAGATCGTTCAATTACGGTTCTCAGTAAATACACAGCATTTACTGTACCCTTTCCTTCTACAAACCCACATTGTTCTTCTCCTATTTCAGGTTGTATTTTCCTCCTAACTCTTTGCATGATAATTCTTAGCAAAATCTTCGTGATGTGACTCATTATACTAATTGTTCGATGTTGATCACATTCCAAGGCTCCTGATTTCTTTGGGATTGCAATAAATACAGAATTACATAATTCATGAGGTATATTTCCAGTATCATATATTGTATTAAGCAGAATGGTAACTTTATCTATTCCATATTCTTCTAAAGCATTAATCATTTCTGTTGTGACGCTGTCTGAACCAGGTGTCTTGCCAGATTTCATATGGTTAAGAGCATTCTGAACCTCCATCTTCAAAATTGCTGGTCCTTCATTATTATTTTGAACATCGTAGTGTTCGTCTCTGTTGTCGTCATAAAGGTTTTTCACGTAATCTGACCTTACATGTAAGATCTGATCTTTTTCTATTATGACTCTTCCATCTTTTGTCTTTAGGCAGCCTGCTGATGTACGTGTTCTTTGATTAGTAAGCTCCTGGATTCTTTTGTGCATTAGTTTCGCATTTTTATTGTTGTGTTGTTTTTCAATTTCTTCGCAGTTTTCCTCAAGCCATGTTTCTTTTGCCTCTTTACATAAGGTTCTGGCTGCTGCTGCTGCTGCTGCTACTACTATTATTAATACTACTATTACTACTACTGTAGAAAGCAATCCTACAAGAAACAACTGATTAGAGAAATTAGACGTAGACAGTCACGATGTTTTGGTCACGTTATGAGAAGAAATAAATTGAAGAACTTGGTGACAAGTTGGACTCTGGTGATCAAGTGAGATGGCAAAACATGACCGCCCTCGCTTACCGGCATGGCACATGATGGATGTAGTAGTAGTAGTAGTAGTAGTAGTAGTAGTATTAGTAGTAGTAGTAGTAGTAGTAGTAGTAGTAGTAGTAGTAGTAGTAGTAGTAGTAGTAGTAGTAGTAGTAGTAGTAGTAGTAGTAGTAGTAGTAGTAGTAGTAGTAGTAGTTGAATCATAATGATAAGAAGACAGGTAGCAATGTAGACAAATATGGGGCAATTGTTATAAATATTAATATAAGAATACAAACGGCAAGAGAAACTTTCAGTGCACTAGGAAATTTGTTGAAGTCAAAGGAAGTTTAAACTTAGCATCAAAGTTAGAATATTTAACTCCAATGTTAAATCGGTAGGGCCATCATTTTTTACAGGCCTGAGAGCAAGAAGAAGTATGAATACAGTAAGTGGAACTGCGGTAAAGCTTTGAAAATGTAAACAATATAAAATAACACAAAGTCATGCAGATTTACAGAACACAATTATGGAAAACATAGGACGTAGCGGCGACTAGCCTTCATCAGCAAACAAATAGAAATACATACACAAAACACAATATATAATCTTCTTCTATGTTGGCATTCTGGTGGCGGCATTATGCACAGTGTACCTGTGCGGGCTGTTGGCTTACCGACACTCCTGTCTCTATTCCATTGTTCACATAGGGCAGTGAGGAGCATTTTATGTGATATTCACTGGCACAGGAACTGAGCAATATGGGGACGACCCGTTGCCGTGAAGTTGGAACAGCGACTAACTAACTAACTAACTAACTAACAATATATAATCACGGGGGAAACACTACTGTGACTACATTAAGGTATAAGAGCGGGATGAGAAGAATGGAAAGATGAAAACATTAGAACAATGAAGAGAAAATGAAAAACAACTGAATAAAAATGTGCTACTTAACTTGAATCCCACGCTGTGATGCTAAACGAATCTAATCCAATCCAATCCAATTTTTGGTACGAGTACCCCCTTTCAGCCTTCGAGCTTTCGACTTGGCTATGTTGGGGTGTTTATGGTGTAGCTTGTAGTTTGTCTTTCATACTTTGGGCTGTTTGTTGTCAGCTTCCCAGCTTCTGATGGGTTGACTGCGTTCGTTACTTTCTTGGTAAGTTTTTTAATATCTGGACAAAGTCGCGCACTTGTTGAGGCTTGGAGTTGTCCGTCATATGGTGTTGTTTCCTTCAAGGAGCTTTACCTCTGGTTCTCTATGCTCCAGTAATTGTGATCGTTTGGGCGTCAGTAGTGTATAGGTACAAAAGCACGTCCTTTTTTGTGGAGGTGGAGGACTATATAAATCAACCATTTATCGATTTCCCACCACAATCTTGCAATCTATTTTTAGCATCTTATCGATTTTCCTCCACAAAGGGCGATAACTCTTCAGGTTTTTTTTTAGTAGGTGGTCAGAGGTGGCGTTGTGAAGTGACTCATCAGAGTGGGCGTGGTCAAGTAATTATAGGTACGACATAAAAAATACGACATGAAACATCAATAAAGAAAACAAACGAGTCAAGTAAGGTACATAATAATGTTAATAAAATATATATATAGAAGGAAAAAAAAACATAGTAAGTGACCGCTTATAGTTAAGGGTGTGTGATGACGTGGTCAAGTAATGGTCAAGAGGTGGTCAAGTGGTGTTCATGTGGTGGAGTAACCACTTAAATTAAAGGGGAAAGTACGTGTAGTGATGTGGTGGTGGTTAAAGTGTCCGATGACGTGGTCAAGCAGTGGTCAAGTGGTGGTCAAGTGACGAAATTTTAGTGGAAAGTAGTTGTAATGATATGGTGATGATCGTGAGGTGGTAAATTAGTGGTCAAACAGTGGTCAAGCAGTGGTCAAGTGAGGAAAATTTTAGTGGAAAGTAGTTGTAATGATATGGTGATGATTAAAGGGTGGTAAATTAGTGGTCAAGCAGTGGTCAAGCAGTGGTCAAGTGGTGGTCAAGTGAGGAAAATTTTAGTGGAAAGTAGTTGTAATGATATGGTGATGATCATGAGGTGGTCAAGCAGTGGTCAAGAGGTGGTCAAGCAGTGGTCAAGCGGTGGTCAACTGGTCAAGTGACCACTTAAATTGTAGAGGAAGTTACGTGTAGTGACATGGTGGTGTTTAAAACGATCGCTGACGTGGTCAAGTGGTGGTCAAGTAGTGGTCAAGCAGTGGTCACATGGTCAAGTGACCACTTAAATTATAGAGGAGAGTGCGTCTTGTGATGTGGTGATGATCAAGAGGTGGTCAAGTAGTGGTCAAGGGGTGGTCAAGTGGTCAAGGGGTGGTCGAGTGACCACTTAAATTATCGGGGAAAGTATGTGTAGTGAAACGGTAGTGGATAAAGTGGTAGATGACGTGTTCAAATACTGGTCAAGCAATGGTCAAGTACTGGTCAAGTGTCGAGTGACCACTTAAAGTTGTCAGGGAAAGTACGTGTAGTGAAACGACGGTGGTTAAAGTGAGCGATGACGTAAGAGGTAGTCAAGTGGTTTAGGCACAACATAAAACAATAACAACAAAAATAATAATATACAAACTGGTAACATTTCACATGGCTTTTATTGGTAGACAACATCTATTCGGTTACAATTTCTAAAGCTTGCTCCATGTACCACCCAAATGATCAGAGGGCATTGGTTATGGTTTCTAAACAATATCAGACAGGGAACTCTGCCAACTTGTAAATATAAAACGTGATACTGGGTATTGATTCAACACAGAATTTTGTATCTGGCCTAACTATACCAGCTGAATTTAACAAATCTACAGCATTCACTTTTGCCACAAACGCCTCGAAATCAGACCTATTGGATACTAAAAAGGGTGTAGGGAACAATGACGAATTATTCGGACATGCATGGTAGAAGCGTAGGGCTTGTGTCTCTCGATGCCTCAATATTGTATGCAGGCTGACGACAATTTTAAAATGAGAGGTCCGGGCGTTGAAGATCGGGAATAATCGGGAACCCCAGTCAACGGTGGCATGAGTATCCGGTCGGTTAAAAAAAGTCCATTCAGACAAATAACGACCACACCGTCTGTGTGATCTAACCGTGTTCCAATTTTCAATATAAATGTTTTTAACATCCATGGGTAAAACCCGCAGCGAAAGACATTCACTAGCTGATGATGATGAGGCTGATGCAGATGCTGATTGTGCGTCACTCGGTAAGGCACTAGATGTTGACTGTTGTTGAATCGATTTCATGTGTGATGATAATTCCTCATTTGCGTTCAGTAAGGTAATAGATGATGCTGTTAGAGTGTCTGTAACTATCGGCAACGGACTACCTACTGACTCGTTATTGTTAACCGGCGAAAAGCTAGCTGGCGGTATCTGAGTGTTTGTAAAATACGACACTCCATCATTCGATACTTGTTGGTTAGTTGACTTCCGGCGTTTACCAGTAGGTTGTCCGTCTGTGGTCGGTTCTCTTCTTCTCTTGCGAGTTGCATCTTGGTCATTGTTAGTTGTTGTTTCATGTTCACTCTTCACGTGTCGCCTTAAGGTATCTTTCCGGGCATAAATACGATCACAATAAGCACAATTAAAAACATCCCCATAATGAGAAGTCGCAATATGTCGTAACAAACCATCAGGACGTGTGAAGTTTTTATTACAGAGAGTACACGTATGCTTCTGTGTAGCTGACATTCTCTGATAAAATGGCCGAACTATTTGTTTTTCCGTTATCCAGTCATATAACTAAGAACCAACTTGTAAGACGAGAATATTATTCTACTATCTTACTCGTAGACATGAGCCGTTGTGTTGACTCTGTTGTAGACAATAATATTTCAACAGATGAAGCATACACTGTCTTTGTGAATATAGCAGATGAAATATTTTCAGATGAAGGCAGCAATTCCGGTCGGGTAATAATTTTAATGTCTTTGGTTATACATTTGAATAAGAAGCTAGTCAATTCCTTGTACAATAGTGCTGTGTATGTTGAACACATCGAAAGAGTACTCGCACATGCAGGTGGATATATATATATTTAGCAGACACGATTGTTAACTTCCGATGAATTAGAAAAGCTGTTGAAATTATTTTGAATCAACTTCAAAACACACCCTTCCTCGTTTATTGTGAGCACTCAAATGACTACGCATTCGTTTTCTCACCAACTTGTCTACGCGTGAGTGGATGTTGTATATACGAAAATAGTAGTTGAGGGTGCTAGTTTTCTAACACAAAATCTGATTGGTGGGTTTGTATTCAACCAATGGGCGAGTGAGTTACAAAAGAGTTTGGGTGTTGTTTGTTCCACACAAGTGGCGTAGAAATTCTGTACTATGCCAGTATAACGTGTCCTATGTATTACTGTAAGTTGTGGTATCTTGTGTACTATGTAGTTCAAAACTAGTTTGTGTTGTATGCTGTGTAATGTGTTGTTGAAATACTATATGTCTTTTGTAGCTTTAAGAGATGATAACGTCATAATCTCCACTCTATCATGGTCGCTAAGTTATTGATAGTGTCTTCAGTGCCGCGAAAAAGACTCATTGTGAGATATCGATAACTCCCTTCTCCAGGCGGAGTCCATCAATGGTGCATGACCATTATGGCCAAGCAACGACACGGGAATGACAAGGCAAAATGGCGTCGAATATAGCCTAACGTACACAACTTATGAGATCATCGACTGTCCGTTCCATCACGCTCGACAAATACGTGGTCACTAAGTCCTCAAATTACTCACTCAAATAAACATATAGGATAATAAGGCACCGGCCCAAACAATGAAAACTGACAAAAACAATTTTTAAAAAATGACATAATCGTTAAAATGTAACACACACAAAGACAGATACAACAGTGACTAAAAAAAAAAACAATAACACACACACACACACAATGAAAACTGAAACAACCAATGAAAAATCGCTGACACGAACACTAGAAGCTGACACAAACACTAAATAAGGTACCTAAAGAAAAGCTAAACTTTGTTAACCAAACATATAAAAAATAGGAAAATTGATAACCAAACGGGAAATATATTGACCAACTAGGGAAATGTGTTACTCAAAGAGGAAAAATAATGACCAAATAACGAAATACATCGCTCAAACTTATGAAAACTAAGAAACTTTGTTAGCCAAATGGAAGAAACCTTGGTCAAGTAGGAAAAATCTGTTACCCAAACATGAAAAATGTCGGGCAAATACAGAAATAGTTCGTCCACACGTATGTAAACTAGGAAAATTTGTTACTCAAACATGATAAAATATTGCCCAAGTAGGGAAATTTGAGAACCAAATGTGAAAAAATATAATCCAAAGAGAGGAATATCTCGTTCCAACTTATAAAAAGAAGGAAAATTCTCAACCAAATGAGAAAAAGTTAGACCAAGTATAGTAACACCCCAACCAAACTTATGAAAAGTAGGAAACTTTGTTAGCCAAAGCGAAAAAAAAACAAAACAACAACAACCTAGGTCAAGTAGGAAAATCTGTTAGCCAAATATGAAAAAATGTCAGCCAAATACAGAAATACCTCGTCCACACTTATTAAAATTAGGAAAATTTGTTAGCCAAATAGTAAAAATATTGCCCAAGTAGGAAAACTTGATAGCCAATTCTGAAAAATATCACCCAAAAAGAGGAATATCTCGGCCAGAATTATAAAAAGTAGGAGAACTATTTGCCAAATGGGAAAAAGTTAGGCCAAAGACAGAAATATCTCAACCAAATATATAAAAAAAAAAAAGGAAAATTGATAACCAAACGGGAAATATATTGACCAACTAGGGAAATGTGTTACTCAAAGAGGAAAAATAATGACCAAGTAACGAAATACATCGATCAAACTTATGAAAACTAGGAAACTTTGTTAGCCAAAGGGAAAATAAAACCTTGGTCAAGTAGGAAAATCTGTTAGCCAAATGTGAAAAATGTCGGCCAAATGCCGAAATAGTTCGGCCACACATATGCAAACAAGGAAAGGTTGTTAGCCAGATAGGAAAAGTATTAACCAAATAAGAAAATGTGATAGCCAAAGGTGAAAAAATATCAGACAAAGAGAGAAATATCTCATTCCAAACTTATAAAAAGAAGAAAATTCTCAACCAAATGAGAAAAAGTTAGACCAAGTAACGAATTACATCGCTCAAACTTATGAAAACTAGGAAACTTTGTTAGCCAAGGGAAAATAAAACCTTGGTCAAGTAGGAAAATCTGTTAGACAAATGTGAAAAATGTCGGACAAATGCAGAAATAGTTCGGTCACACATACGCAAACTAGGAAAAGTTGTTAGCCAGATAGGAAAAGTATTGGCCAAGTAGGAAAATTTGAAAGCCAAATATGAAAAAATATCACCCAAAGAGAAATATCTCGTCCAGACTTATAAAAAGTTGGAAAATTTGTCAACCAAATGGGGTAAAGTTAGACCAAATACAGAAACATCTTAACCACATTTATAAAAAAACGAGGGGAAAATGTCGACCAAATACAGAAATAACTCAACCCAATTTATAAATATGGCAACCAAACTTATGAAACGTAGGAAAATGTGTTAACCAAAAGGGAAAATATGGTACACGTAACGAAATATCTCACCCAAACTTATAAAAAGTAGGAAAATATGTCAACCAAACGCGAACAATCTCGGCCAAATACAGAAATTTCTCAACCAAACTCATGAAAAATAGGAACAACTTGTTACCCAAATAGGAAAAATATTGGTCAAGTAAAGAAATAGCGTGGCCAAACCTATAAAAACGTGCCAACATTTGATAACACAACTTGGCCACTTGTTCTTACAAACTTGCTCGCTGGCTCAAACAATTTGTCCACTTGCTATTACAATCGGTCGACCTATCCTATCAACTCACACACTTACCATAACAAATGTCCCTTTTCCCCAACAACGTGTCCACCGACTCTCTCATATTATTGACTAACCCTATCAACTTACCCACTGGCTCTAACAACTTCCCCACATGGGCTCACAAAATTTCCACTTGTTATTACAATTTGTCGACACCCTCGCCCAAATTACCACTTACTCTTACAAACTGTCCTAACTACACGCACAAAGGTGTCCACTTGTGATTTCACGGCCTCCTCACCACATAGATAAATACCCCTAATAAAATACAAATGTATCCCGCAAATCATACAGAAGTGTCCCCCATATTGTCATCAAAAAATATTTGTGTGTGTAGGTAAGTTCATGTCTTTGGCAGTTCATATTTTGTAAATTCATTTCTTCACCATAAGATTTGTGTAAGTTCACACCCTCATCATAAATTTTGTTGTATAAGTTCATGTCTTCGACAGTTCATATTTTGCTAAGGCCTAGTTTTAGTGAAAATACAGAAGTCTATTGGCTAGAATTTCAACCTGAGTGGTCAATTACTAACACTGCCTGTGGACAGCTATTCTTACCCATGCGCTAAAGTTGAGAAAATGAACTTCCGTTGAATGGAAGCTACCGCAGACTTGAATTATTGAACTCCTCTGGAAGAAGTAGCGGCAGCTTAACCACGAAAAGATCGAATTAGTTATCCCCCCTTAGTCTGGGATTTATGAAAATATATGCTCACACAAGCGATATTACTCATGACGTCATATAAACAAAAATATAAAGGATAACAAATGAGGCAGCGCCACAATTGTTATGCTTTATATTTTTGTTTATATGACGTCATGAGTAATATCGCTTGTGTGAGCATATATTTTCATAAATCCCAGACTAAGGGGGGATAACTAATTCGATCTTTTCGTGGTTAAGCTGCCGCTACTTCTTCCAGAGGAGTTCAATAATTCAAGTCTGCGGTAGCTTCCATTCAACGGAAGTTCATTTTCTCAACTTTAGCGCATGGGTAAGAATAGCTGTCCACAGGCAGTGTTAGTAATTGACCACTCAGGTTGAAATTCTAGCCAATAGACTTCTGTATTTTCACTAAAACTAGGCCTTAGCAAAATATGAACTGTCGAAGACATGAACTTATACAACAAAATTTATGATGAGGGTGTGAACTTACACAAATCTTATGGTGAAGAAATGAATTTACAAAATATGAACTGCCAAAGACATGAACTTACCTACACACACAAATATTTTTTGATGACAATATGGGGGACACTTCTGTATGATTTGCGGGATACATTTGTATTTTATTAGGGGTATTTATCTATGTGGTGAGGAGGCCGTGAAATCACAAGTGGACACCTTTGTGCGCGTAGTTGGGACAGTTTGTAAGAGTAAGTGGTAATTTGGGCGAGGGTGTCGACAAATTGTAATAACAAGTGGAAATTTTGTGAGCCCATGTGGGGAAGTTGTTAGAGCCAGTGGGTAAGTTGATAGGGTTAGTCAATAATATGAGAGAGTCGGTGGACACGTTGTTGGGGAAAAGGGACATTTGTTATGGTAAGTGTGTGAGTTGATAGGATAGGTCGACCGATTGTAATAGCAAGTGGACAAATTGTTTGAGCCAGCGAGCAAGTTTGTAAGAACAAGTGGCCAAGTTGTGTTATCAAATGTTGGCACGTTTTTATAGGTTTGGCCACGCTATTTCTTTACTTGACCAATATTTTTCCTATTTGGGTAACAAGTTGTTCCTATTTTTCATGAGTTTGGTTGAGAAATTTCTGTATTTGGCCGAGATTGTTCGCGTTTGGTTGACATATTTTCCTATTTTTTATAAGTTTGGGTGAGATATTTCGTTACGTGTACCATATTTTCCCTTTTGGTTAACACATTTTCCTACGTTTCATAAGTTTGGTTGCCATATTTATAAATTGGGTTGAGTTATTTCTGTATTTGGTCGACATTTTCCCCTCGTTTTTTTTATAAATGTGGTTAAGATGTTTCTGTATTTGGTCTAACTTTACCCCATTTGGTTGACAAATTTTCCAACTTTTTATAAGTCTGGACGAGATATTTCTCTTTGGGTGATATTTTTTCATATTTGGCTTTCAAATTTTCCTACTTGGCCAATACTTTTCCTATCTGGCTAACAACTTTTCCTAGTTTGCGTATGTGTGACCGAACTATTTCTGCATTTGTCCGACATTTTTCACATTTGTCTAACAGATTTTCCTACTTGACCAAGGTTTTATTTTCCCCTTGGCTAACAAAGTTTCCTAGTTTTCATAAGTTTGAGCGATGTAATTCGTTACTTGGTCTAA
Source organism: Cepaea nemoralis (assembly GCA_014155875.1). Lineage (NCBI taxonomy): Eukaryota > Metazoa > Mollusca > Gastropoda > Stylommatophora > Helicidae > Cepaea > Cepaea nemoralis. Next base: position 46,600 of record JACEFZ010027735.1, read on the forward strand.
CTTTTTCTCATTTGGTTGAGAATTTTCTTTCTTTTTATAAGTTTGGAAGAGATATTTCTCTCTTTGTCTGATATTTTTTCACCTTTGGCTATCACATTTTCTTATTTGGTTAATACTTTTCCTATCTGGCTAACAACCTTTCCTTGTTTGCATATGTGTGGCCGAACTATTTCGGCATTTGGCCGACATTTTTCACATTTGGGTAACAGATTTTCCTACTTGACCAAGGTTTTATTTTCCCTTTGGCTAACAAAGTTTCCTAGTTTTCATAAGTTTGATCGATGTATTTCGTTACTTGGTCATTATTTTTCCTCTTTGAGTAACACATTTCCCTAGTTGGTCAATATATTTCCCGTTTGGTTATCAATTTTCCTATTTTTTTTTTATATATTTGGTTGAGATATTTCTGTCTTTGGCCTAACTTTTTCCCATTTGGCAAATAGTTCTCCTACTTTTTATAATTCTGGCCGAGATATTCCTCTTTTTGGGTGATATTTTTCAGAATTGGCTATCAAGTTTTCCTACTTGGGCAATATTTTTACTATTTGGCTAACAAATTTTCCTAATTTTAATAAGTGTGGACGAGGTATTTCTGTATTTGGCTGACATTTTTTCATATTTGGCTAACAGATTTTCCTACTTGACCTAGGTTGTTGTTGTTTTTTTTTTTTTTTTCGCTTTGGCTAACAAAGTTTCCTACTTTTCATAAGTTTGGTTGGGGTGTTACTATACTTGGTCTAACTTTTTCTCATTTGGTTGAGAATTTTCCTTCTTTTTATAAGTTGGAACGAGATATTCCTCTCTTTGGATTATATTTTTTCACATTTGGTTCTCAAATTTCCCTACTTGGGCAATATTTTATCAGTGTTTGAGTAACAAATTTTCCTAGTTTACATACGTGTGGACGAACTATTTCTGTATTTGCCCGACATTTTTCATGTTTGGGTAACAGATTTTTCCTACTTGACCAAGGTTTCTTCCATTTGGCTAACAAAGTTTCTTAGTTTTCATAAGTTTGAGCGATGTATTTCGTTATTTGGTCATTATTTTTCCTCTTTGAGTAACACATTTCCCTAGTTGGTCAATATATTTCCCGTTTGGTTATCAATTTTCCTATTTTTTATATGTTTGGTTAACAAAGTTTAGCTTTTCTTTAGGTACCTTATTTAGTGTTTGTGTCAGCTTCTAGTGTTCGTGTCAGCGATTTTTCATTGGTTGTTTCAGTTTTCATTGTGTGTGTGTGTGTGTGTTATTTTTTTTTTTTTTTAGTCACTGTTGTATCTGTCTTTGTGTGTGTTACATTTTAACGATTATGTCATTTTTTTAAAATTGTTTTTGTCAGTTTTCATTGTTTGGGCCGGTGCCTTATTATCCTATATGTTTATTTGAGTGAGTAATTTGAGGACTTAGTGACCACGTATTTGTCGAGCGTGATGGAACGGACAGTCGATGACCTCATAAGTTGTGTACGTTAGGCTATATTCGACGCCATTTTGCCTTGTCATTCCCGTGTCGTTGCTTGGCCATAATGGTCATGCACCATTGATGGACTCCGCCTGGAGAAGGGAGTTATCGATATCTCACAATGAGTCTTTTTCGCGGCACTGAAGACACTATCAATAACTTAGCGACCATGATAGAGTGGAGATTATGACGTTATCATCTCTTAAAGCTACAAAAGACATATAGTATTTCAACAACACATTACACAGCATACAACACAAACTAGTTTTGAACTACATAGTACACAAGATACCACAACTTACAGTAATACATAGGACACGTTATACTGGCATAGTACAGAATTTCTACGCCACTTGTGTGGAACAAACAACACCCAAACTCTTTTGTAACTCACTCGCCCATTGGTTGAATACAAACCCACCAATCAGATTTTGTGTTAGAAAACTAGCACCCTCAACTACTATTTTCGTATATACAACATCCACTCACGCGTAGACAAGTTGGTGAGAAAACGAATGCGTAGTCATTTGAGTGCTCACAATAAACGAGGAAGGGTGTGTTTTGAAGTTGATTCAAAATAATTTCAACAGCTTTTCTAATTCATCGGAAGTTAACAATCGTGTCTGCTAAAATATATATATCCACCTGCATGTGCGAGTACTCTTTCGATGTGTTCAACATACACAGCACTATTGTACAAGGAATTGACTAGCTTCTTATTCAAATGTATAACCAAAGACATTAAAATTATTACCCGACCGGAATTGCTGCCTTCATCTGAAAATATTTCATCTGCTATATTCACAAAGACAGTGTATGCTTCATCTGTTGAAATATTATTGTCTACAACAGAGTCAACACAACGGCTCATGTCTACGAGTAAGATAGTAGAATAATATTCTCGTCTTACAAGTTGGTTCTTAGTTATATGACTGGATAACGGAAAAACAAATAGTTCGGCCATTTTATCAGAGAATGTCAGCTACACAGAAGCATACGTGTACTCTCTGTAATAAAAACTTCACACGTCCTGATGGTTTGTTACGACATATTGCGACTTCTCATTATGGGGATGTTTTTAATTGTGCTTATTGTGATCGTATTTATGCCCGGAAAGATACCTTAAGGCGACACGTGAAGAGTGAACATGAAACAACAACTAACAATGACCAAGATGCAACTCGCAAGAGAAGAAGAGAACCGACCACAGACGGACAACCTACTGGTAAACGCCGGAAGTCAACTAACCAACAAGTATCGAATGATGGAGTGTCGTATTTTACAAACACTCAGATACCGCCAGCTAGCTTTTCGCCGGTTAACAATAACGAGTCAGTAGGTAGTCCGTTGCCGATAGTTACAGACACTCTAACAGCATCATCTATTACCTTACTGAACGCAAATGAGGAATTATCATCACACATGAAATCGATTCAACAACAGTCAACATCTAGTGCCTTACCGAGTGACGCACAATCAGCATCTGCATCAGCCTCATCATCATCAGCTAGTGAATGTCTTTCGCTGCGGGTTTTACCCATGGATGTTAAAAACATTTATATTGAAAATTGGAACACGGTTAGATCACACAGACGGTGTGGTCGTTATTTGTCTGAATGGACTTTTTTTAACCGACCGGATACTCATGCCACCGTTGACTGGGGTTCCCGATTATTCCCGATCTTCAACGCCCGGACCTCTCATTTTAAAATTGTCGTCAGCCTGCATACAATATTGAGGCATCGAGAGACACAAGCCCTACGCTTCTACCATGCATGTCCGAATAATTCGTCATTGTTCCCTACACCCTTTTTAGTATCCAATAGGTCTGATTTCGAGGCGTTTGTGGCAAAAGTGAATGCTGTAGATTTGTTAAATTCAGCTGGTATAGTTAGGCCAGATACAAAATTCTGTGTTGAATCAATACCCAGTATCACGTTTTATATTTACAAGTTGGCAGAGTTCCCTGTCTGATATTGTTTAGAAACCATAACCAATGCCCTCTGATCATTTGGGTGGTACATGGAGCAAGCTTTAGAAATTGTAACCGAATAGATGTTGTCTACCAATAAAAGCCACTGTGAAATGTTACCAGTTTGTATATTATTATTTTTGTTGTTATTGTTTTATGTTGTGCCTAAACCACTTGACTACCTCTTACGTCATCGCTCACTTTAACCACCGTCGTTTCACTACACGTACTTTCCCTGACAACTTTAAGTGGTCACTCGACACTTGACCAGTACTTGACCATTGCTTGACCAGTATTTGAACACGTCATCTACCACTTTATCCACTACCGTTTCACTACACATACTTTCCCCGATAATTTAAGTGGTCACTCGACCACCCCTTGACCACTTGACCACCCCTTGACCACTACTTGACCACCTCTTGATCATCACCACATCACAAGACGCACTCTCCTCTATAATTTAAGTGGTCACTTGACCATGTGACCACTGCTTGACCACTACTTGACCACCACTTGACCACGTCAGCGATCGTTTTAAACACCACCATGTCACTACACGTAACTTCCTCTACAATTTAAGTGGTCACTTGACCAGTTGACCACCGCTTGACCACTGCTTGACCACCTCTTGACCACTGCTTGACCACCTCATGATCATCACCATATCATTACAACTACTTTCCACTAAAATTTTCCTCACTTGACCACCACTTGACCACTGCTTGACCACTGCTTGACCACTAATTTACCACCCTTTAATCATCACCATATCATTACAACTACTTTCCACTAAAATTTTCCTCACTTGACCACCACTTGACCACTGCTTGACCACTGTTTGACCACTAATTTACCACCTCACGATCATCACCATATCATTACAACTACTTTCCACTAAAATTTCGTCACTTGACCACCACTTGACCACTGCTTGACCACGTCATCGGACACTTTAACCACCACCACATCACTACACGTACTTTCCCCTTTAATTTAAGTGGTTACTCCACCACATGAACACCACTTGACCACCTCTTGACCATTACTTGACCACGTCATCACACACCCTTAACTATAAGCGGTCACTTACTATGTTTTTTTTTCCTTCTATATATATATTTTATTAACATTATTATGTACCTTACTTGACTCGTTTGTTTTCTTTATTGATGTTTCATGTCGTATTTTTTATGTCGTACCTATAATTACTTGACCACGCCCACTCTGATGAGTCACTTCACAACGCCACCTCTGACCACCTACTAAAAAAAAAACCTGAAGAGTTATCGCCCTTTGTGGAGGAAAATCGATAAGAGCTAAAAATAGATTGCAGATTGTGGTGGGAAATCGATAAATGGTTGATTTATATAGTCCTCCACCTCCACAAAAAAGGACGTGCTTTTGTACCTATACACTACTGGCGTCTTCTTGGTCTTCCTTGATATCGTGTGTTGTGGACGGTTCGCCAGTACGATCTTGGTGGGGAGCGATATCGTCCTTCATCTGTTGCTTCTTCTTCTGTCTGTGTTTTTGCATCTTCTGGTTGGGTGTGGCTGTCCGGGTCTTGAGGAGTGCTAATATCTCTTGTAGAGTGTCTTTTGTCCTTTCTTTCAGATCTTGTATTTTTTATAGCCGTTCTTCAGTCTCAGCCTTTATAGCAGCCATTCGCGCGACATCCTGCTCAATCTTCTGTTGAACTTGCTTCATTTCGTCCAGGATGCGCTGAACGGCCGTTATCTGTGCTTCTTGCGTCTTGTCTTTTTCTACTTCCATGCTTGATAGCCGTTCTTCTGTCCCCGCCTTTATAGCTGCCATTCGAGCGACATCCTGCTCAATCTTCAGTTGAACTTGCTTCGTTTCGTCCAGGATGCGCTGAGCGGCTGTTATCTGAGTCTCTTGCATCTTTTCTTTTTCTTCCTCTATGTTGTTGAGCTTTGATCGCACATCCTTCAGTTAGCCTTCCAGTTGCGCTTTGCCGATTTTTGTGAGTCGATTGGTGGTCTCGTATTTCCTCCTAGCCTCATTATAGGGTAGGTTAGTTTTGATGGCGATCTTCACGGCTTCCTTGGTGGCAGGGGCAGCCGAGGTACCTGGCGCCGTGATTGCCGAGGTAGTTGGTGCATTTTCTGTTAGTGTTAGGCCTCCTGAATTCCTTGTCGATCTTTGCATGCTGGCACTGACTGGATGAGGTCCAGAGCAGTATCTGCTAACCTCTACCTCATTCTTGCTCTTCACATTGATTCTCTTATATAGACAGCCGTGGGAGTCTGTGGTGTCACGGGGACCGGGGTAGGGGATGGTAACGCTTCAGTGAAGATCCTAGGTAAGTAAGTGGAAGTGGTACATGAAAAAGGAGAGGAAGGTAAGGCGGGAAATGGAAAGCAAAGGAGATATGACGATGGACCGAGAGTGAAAACTAAGGAGTGCCCCGGTGGATGTCCGTACAATGCATGAGTGGGTGTCAGTGAAGGGTTGGCCATAGCAGACGAATGTTAAAAGAGGAATATGTGCACCTAGGCATGATTGTAGATAATAACTATAATAATTTTCTGCGCTTCTTTATGTGTGCACCATGGAAATAGTAAAGCCTGAGAGGACTGATATGTGAGAACGCACATACATAAACACAACAAACAATCACACAACCATATAGATACATATGTATGTGGTATATATGAGAAAGAGAAAAGAGAGAGAGAGAGAGAGAGAGAGAGAGAGAGAGAGAGAGAGAGAGAGAGAGAGAGAGAGAGAGAGAGAGAGAGAGAGAGAGAGAGAGAGAGAGAGAGAGAGAGGGAGAGAAATAGAGAGAACGAACGAACGAACTTTATTTTAAAAGGGTAACAAATTGGGCACGCAGACCCGTCTTACATTCGGCCCTTTCAATCATTCATCTTTCATTCATCAAATGTGCATGTTACATTTACATAGGGAAAAAAACATTGTCAAATTGATTTTGTAAGCACAAACAATGCATATTACGCATGGTACATTCACATGGAAAAAAAAACATTGTCAAATGAAGAGAGAGAGAGAGAGAGAGAGAGAGAGAGAGAGAGAGAGAGAGAGAGAGAGAGAGAGAGAGAGAGAGAGAGAGAGAGGGAGAGAGAGAAGAGAGAGAGAGAGAGAGAAAAGAGAAAGAGAGAGAGAGGAAGAGAGACCGGTACAGTACCTGTGATATGCGGAATTAGAGGGCTAAAATCAGGCTTCACTCATGCTGTTCCATATGAAATAGAGTCAGTAGGGCTGATTGTTATACCACATATTGTATGTATATGAGGCTTCACTCAGAGTCAGTGGGTTGATTGTTATACCACATATTGTATGTACATGAGGCTTCACTCATACTGTTTCATATGAAATAGAGTCAGTAGGGTTGATTGTTATACCACATATTGTATGTATATGAGGCTTCACGCATACTGTTCCATATGAAATAGAGTCAGTAGGGTTGATTGTTATACCACAAATTGTATGTACATGAGGCTTCACTCATACTGTTCCATATGAAATAGAATCAGTAGGGTTGATTGTTATACCACAAATTGTATGTATATGAGGCTTCACTCATACTGTTCCATATGAAATAGAATCAGTAGGGTTGATTGTTATACCACAAATTGTATGTATATGAGGCTTCACTCATACTGTTCCATATGAAATAGAATCAGTAGGGTTGATTGTTATACCACATATTGTATGTATATGAGGCTTCACTCAGAGTCAGTGGGTTGATTGTTATACCACATATTGTATGTGCAAGGACTCGAGTTCATGGCCAGTGTGCCTTGGAAAATACAACATCGGTCGCATGAATGATAATGGGCAAAGGCTGCTGGAGCATTGCACTAGAAATGACCTATGTATTACAAACTCCTTTTTTAAAACAAAAGAGCTGCATAAGGTCACATGGAAACATCCAAGATCCGGCCATTGGCATCAGCTGGACTTTATTATCACACGGAGACAACATCTGAACATACATCATTAACTCGAAGTTACCACAGTGCCGATTGTGATACAGATCATTCTTTGGTTGTTGCAAGGGTTAGACTGAGACCAAAGAGAATCTACACAGCTAAACACAAGTCTAGCCCCAGGATTAATATTATTAACACTCAAGATCCTGGAAAGTGCTTTGAATTTCAACAGCAACTTGAAGACGCTTTCAATGGTACATCAGAAAATTGTATAGTAAATGATAAATGCAGTAAACTTAAGGAAACTATAAACCGGCGGTAGGGGTTTACGGCACTGTGGATCATAAGAGGCAGGACTGGTTTGCGGCAAACAGCCAGATACTGCAGCTCTTGATTGATAAAAAGAAGATAGCTCTCTTAAGAAACAAGGAAAGACCAACGCGTAACACTCTGAGTGAGCTGAAGCAAGCGAGGAAGGATGTACAAAAGGCTGCCAGGTAGTGTGCGAATGACTATTGGATCACGTTATGTGAGTCCATTCAAATCGCAAGTGATAAGAGAAACATCAGAAGCATGTATGAAGGGATAAAGAAAGCCTGTGGTCCAACGATCAAAAGAAGTGCACCGCTGAAAACCTTGACTGGAGAAATCATCACTGATAAGAAACAGCAGAGGGACAGATGGGTAGAGCACTATTTAGAGCTTTACTCAAGTGAGACCAAGCTAGCGGATGATGCCCTCAACGCCATAGAGGCCCTGCCAACTCTTGACCACCTGGACACACTTCCCACTATAACAGAAGTTAAGTGTGCTATAAATGAGCTTGCATCAAGCAAGGCTCCAGGTAAGGATGGGATTCCAATAGAGGTAATCAGGAGTCGGCAAGACACACTCGCTGTACAGATCCATCAGCTAATAGAGCTATGCTGGCGAGAAGGATAAGTCCCACAAGATTTCAAAGATTCAAACATCATAACGCTGTACAAGAACAAGGGCGATCGGAGCGACTGTAACAACTATAGGGGTATCTCACTTCTGTGTATTGTTGGGAAAGTATTTGCCAGAATTGTCCTGCGCAGACTTCAAGTCCTGGGAGATCAAGTCTACCCTGAATCACAGTGTGGCTTCCGTCAGAACTGGTCTACCATTGATATTGTCAGCAACTTGCTTGCGACAGGTCTTTCAGGACTCCCCTACTTTTGCACCACACGAAATAATAACTCGTGTCATTTGCAAAAGGAATGCAATTTATTTAGAGCTGGCGATACACAAGCTCTGCGAGCGGAATACTTCATTGCCAATAAACAACATGGTACGTTACATAGATGCAATGAAGAGGTGATAATGATACTATTAATCACTGAATGAAATCTAAAGCCTAACAATCACTATTGTCTATAAACTTATAGCAATCGTAAGGAATACGTCTACTCTCTAGTCGTCTCAGTCCTGGTCTGTCCTCACGCTACCAATTGCGTGTTCAAACACGGACGTTGGACCCTCCGTGCGCTGGCGAGTCTTACGTGCATGGTGTCCCAGCACGCTGGCCAGTTACCTTGAGTAACCTGGTACTCCACGGTTACTCGTTGAGGCGAGTTTCCCAATATCTTGGGGAAACCCTCGCTCACTTGTACTCAATGCTCCCTTGGTTGACACAAGTGTGTCCCGTTGTGAAGCTATTTATAGCGCTGGTGTCTCTCCTGTCTGGTGTCCTCTACTAGACTCTGTCTCAGCTCTATTACTTATATTCTCAACTCTCTAAACTCTTATTGGGATTTTTGACAGGCTCCTCTCCCCTCTGTGTAGTGTTACAACCCTTTAACTCATGCTTGTAACACGTTGTATGGTCACACACAAAAAATTGGCTGTCAAATTTTGTCAAAGATCCAATAAGTTGTAAATCTCTCTTCTGGGGATAGAACAAACTCTCTCCTTTCCTTACTCACACTGTTCTATTTCTTCACTCAGCTAATTGAGTAGCCCATCATATCAGTACAGTTGGTTATAGATCTTCTTGGGAATTGTTTTGATCCGGAACCGTTGTCTTATGACTTATGTCCTGACTTCCGTCTTATGACCCTCTGTCTTCTGTCCGTTGACTTATGTCTTTTGACCTGTCCTCATATTGCCCAAAATGACAACCCAATACAAGTTGACTCTGTTATGAGTACAACACATGAGCATTAAATGTTCATGTTCCCAATAATATCAACTCCAACTCGTATACATAAAGTTCTACTCTTCACCTTCTCGCTTCCGCTTGTGAAGACATATTTTCAATGTTACATTAAGGTTTTTAAGAAGTTATTGTGTCCCCTGATTTGAGTTACTGTTCTTTGAACCAAATGGTGTATGCAACTCTTATGTGTTCGTTTTCCTGTTTGTTTGTGTGTTTTCTAATAAACTACAGTGTACTTAATTTGCTAACCTGTGTACGCGTTACTATTCTACTTGTGTGTATTCCTTCGAGCGCCGTAAATCGGTTTATTGTGGCTACAAATGTTTGTTATTCTTATTTATGACCACAATTCCGTTTCAAGATGCTCAAAGTATTTTCCCTATTTAATCTACTAAAATATAGCAGTAGCACACATAAAACTTGACAACACATTGGTTACACAGATTGACACAGACAAGTCATAACAAGACATTTTAAGCGGTGAACAAAACAATTTGCCGCTACCTTTCTCTCTCTCTCTTTCTTTCAATGTTTAGTATTGTATACATTCTCTCCTCTCATTTACACATCTTTCATCCAATTTCATACCATTCTTTTGCTAAAACATTCATTCGTCATTAAAATATGGTTCATAATATCACGTAAATGAACATTACATATTTACACTAAATGATTGGCTGAATTATACAAGCCTTCACGCCAAATGACTGTGCGATTTGTTTGCACGTGTCATGCCTATACCAAATATACAAGTTTGTGAGGATGGTTTGTTACCGATCCTGTAATACTAACTACTGTAATTTGGTGTGCTGTTCTAAATTATCCTAAGGGAAATAATCTAACTAATTAATTACATTTAAGCAAATTGGGTTAGTTACCTTAAAGTGTTATTGGTAAATGAAATGATGTTAATTCCTAAATGGTTGGGTTAGTTTAGAAATGATATTTTACATAAATGAAGTTATAAATAATTATGATTATGCGATGATAAGGTAAAGTAATATCTAACCATTGCATTTCTAATATAGGTGTTAAATTAAATGGGTTTTTAACTAAATGATGGTGACTTCTAACTATCAAATAAGATACATAAAGTTATATATGCACTTGAACATTTTGCAATTCAATTATTCATAGAAAAATGAAGTTATGCATACTGTTTATAAAACAATATTGTATACATATCACAGTTACATTTCTATATATAATTACACTAACTAATGTCGTCCTTTCAGGTGTGAAGATGGAGCACTGTTCTTTGTAGACTATATTCATAACATAGTTCATTTCGCCAAAGTCTTATATGCTCTCCTTCCTGGATAGTGTATAAATATATAGTTCCCTACCAATTTATGTAGGTTCACAGCTAACACTTCAACGTAAATATAGCTTATATATGTGTTAGCGCTGCAGACATACTACTTATGCGTCTGTTCGTTTCACTCATAATGGCACTGTTACTCTTACACAGTTTTATCAGCTTGGCGATGATAACGCACTTACAGTGTAACTTACTCACCACATACGGCACTGATCTAATTAGCAATTACAGTGTCACTGTTTCTGGTGATCTCTGGTCGATCTCTTCCTGTAACTCAGGTATTTCAATGGTTGACGGTCGACTCAAAGTGTCTGCCAACGAGTTCAATCTCCCCTTTAAATGCTGGATGGTAAATGCATAGTTCTGCAGTATCAAAGCCCATCTGTAGACTCTGTTGTTGTGGGGAATGCCAGACTGCATAACAGACAACGGAGAATTGTCGGTTTCGATCACAAACTGTGCTCCTGCCAAAAACCTATGAAGTTTTCTAACACAATAGATTAAGCTGAGGCCCTCCAATTCTGATGCTGAGTATCTTGATTCAGCTGGGCTGATTTTACGACTTACGTACATTACTGGGTGGAACTTCCCTTCGTAGAACTGTCCTAGTACTCCCGATATGGATATATCACTTGCGTCTGTACGTAAGAAATAGGTAAGATTTTGGTTAGGCAAACGCAGGATAGGTGGAACACTGAATAAATATTTCAATTTTGATAGAGCACTAATTAATCCTGCATTTTGCACATTTAATTTAGCCGAAGCTTTCAAAATGTTGGAAAAAACACTGGTGATTTCCGCCAGATTGGGAATAAATTTACTATAATAATTTACAAGACCAAGTAGACTTCGGACCTGTTTCTTGGTCGTTGGCATAGTCAAATTGAGAATCTTGGTCACGATTCTTTCATCTGTTCTGAGTTGGCCCCTGCAGATGGTATGGCCTAGGAAGTCAATCTCTTCCATGCCCAACTCTACTTTAGTGGGCTTGACTGTAAGCCTGAATACTCGCAACCTGTCGAAGACATGTCTTAGTTTCTGTAGGTGTGATGTCCAGTCTACAGTATGAATACATATGTCATCAATGTATGTAGAAGTATTGGTCACCCCGTGGAGAAGATCCCTAGTTAGACGGACGAAAGTCACTGGAGCATTACGAAGGCCAAAAGGAAGAAATCGCCACTCATAGAGACCTAAAGGTGTGGAGAAAGCTGTTAAAGGAATGGAATATTCTTGCATCGGGACCTGCCAATAACCTTTCGTGAGGTCGAGCTTGCTAAAGATGCGAGATGTAGACATATCAAGGATCACATCCTCGCATGCTGGGATTGGTTCAGCATCAATTTTGGTTACTTTGTTCAAACGTCGATAATCGATGCAGAGTCGAATAGTTGAGTCCTTTTTGGTGACAAGGACGATAGGGAAAGTATATTCTGACTGAGATTTCTGAATTATTCCACTCGACTCAAGAGATAGTAGTTAAATAGGTGCAAAAATACATTTGCCACATCTTTGGAGGTGATGTATTTTAGTGGAATAGCTTCGATCCACCTGGTGCATAGATCCACGAGAGTAAGTATGAATCGGTTTCCTTTGCTCGACACCTGATTCAGGGGTCCAACAATATCGACCGCTACACACTCAAATGGTCTAGATGCTAATAATGACCGTTGAACTTCGGCCGTCACATGCTTTCCCTTTCTTACAAGATGTTGACAAATAGTACATGAACGACAGAAAATTTTTTTATATCAGTACAGAATTCAGGCCAGTAGAAGTGTGACAAAATTCTGGCTCTGGTTTTGTCATAGGCCAAATGTCCAGCAAATGGTGACTCATGTGCGATCTTTAGCACATTTTGTCGGTATGTTACAGGTAACACCGTTTGCTGAATTTCATGGTTATTATTTGTGTAATAACGCATGAGAATTCCGTTGTGTTTTCTAAAATATCAAGATGCATTTTTAGTCACTTTCGCTCGCTCACCTAACAATTTACAATAAGGTGTGATAGTTTGGTCGGTGCTTTGTGCCTCAATAAATTTTTGTCGAGTACTGTTGGTATCGGCACCACTGGGTGTTAACAGCTGTAACATCTCATTTTGTAAGTCAGTATTGTGTCTGTGTATCTGACCTTGTTACAGCATTAGCCATATTGGTATGTTTCCAGGCTATTATGTCGTCGTCAGTACATTGCTTCAATGAAGCTAAACAGCCTAAAATCAGATCCATGCAGGGATCTTGCAGGATTGCGCAAGTAAATGTGCCGGTAAGGAACGGGGTATTAATATGTGCTTTTGCCAGTGGGTATTTCTCAATGGTTCCAGAGAAAGTACGGCATTTGACAAATTGACCCGTGTAATCTTCTGGTCCGACCAGTTCTTTTCTTAAACCAAGTAAAGTGCTGCCGCTATCAAGTAAACAATGGCATGGTTGATCATTGACCAGTGCATCGTAGAACTTCAGTTTACCTCTGGAGGCACTAACTGCGTTAGCATCTTCATTGAAGGATGGTATCACGTGCCGACATTTCAATATACCATCCGCATGAAACTGGTAACATGTGTCACATTTCTTAAAGTCTAATATGTCAGTAACTACTGCCACACTCTCACATTCACTCGCTGGTAATACATTTACAAGTTCCGAGTCAATTTCACTATCATCGTCTGATGACGTATCGATGAGCGCAGCATTATTTGCCTTCATTCGTTGCCTACCAAGACATTTATTACTATAGTGGCCATAGCTGGAACAAAAGTAACATTTAACAGCACGTTTAAATGAAGTTCTTCTACTTTCTTGCTTTAACACTGTTTCTAAGTGTGACGGATATGCCGGGTTCTTGTCGCACATAGAGTAGCTAGGATGAAACAAATTACAATATCCACATTGAGGTGGCTTCTGGTACGGTTTGTCTTTCTTATGGTACTCTTTCTGATTATAAGATCTACTCAGTACGTTCTTAACAAAAGCAGTGATCTCTGTATCATGTGTAGTGGACTTAAATATGTCACGATTAGAAGAAAATATGCCGACCCTCGTTTTTCTAGTTGCTCAATTGGTTCAATATCTGATTGTTGGAGAAACTTCGCAAAAGGGGTAGGGACGGTGGATATCACCTTGTCCATTACCATAGGATCTTGCAATTTATCAAAGTTTTTGCCCACTTTCGCCGCCTTAATCCATTTATTAAATGTGCTCTGCACGTTAGAGATGTAATCTAGGAAGGTTTCAGTTGCCTTTGGCTTTATTTGGGAAAACTAAATTTGGTACCCAGTGGCATCTAGAAGAAAGTGTTGCATGATCCTATCGTGAATGTACTGATAATTGTTCCTTAGTTTTGTAGGTATTGATTCTATAACCTTTAATGGCTCCCCAGTGAGATTTCTCATGTAGATCATTGCCCAGTCCTCCAATGGTATTTTCTGTGTCTTAAGTTGAAATTCTATGTTCTCAGTCCATGCTGAGATTGAATCCCCTAAGCTATATGGTTTGATCAGGCCTTTATATTTACTAAACTTATTCTGTTCTTCTTGGCTCTTTTGTTTGCTAGAGGCTATCTGTATGTTTGAATCTACCTCCATTTCCTTCATCTTTAATTTAGTTTCTGAATCTACCTGTATCTGCTTCTGTTTGGTGGCTTCCTCTAAATCTAGCTGTTTCTGTTTGGTGACATGATCTAAATCTAGCTGTTTCTGTTTGGTGGCATGATCTAAATCTAGCTGTCTTTGTTTGGTGGCTTCCTCTGCTTGTTTGTTGGCATGATCTAAATCTAGCTGTTTTTGTTTGGTGGCTTCCTCGACTTCTTTCATCTCTTTTTGATGTTGTCTTTCCAATGCTCTTTCGTCTCTCTCTAGAGCAGCCTTTCTCTCTGTTTTTTCCTTCTGTTGAGCTAATTCTTCTTTGTATCTTTGGTCTACCCACTTCTCTAATTTTTCTCCAGTATGGCCCATTTCTTTGCCCGCCTGGATACAATCATTTAATGACGCCATTATGTGGCTTTATGTTAGTACACAATGATATCACAGTAGTTTTACACAATGGTTTGTAGTTATGTGTTAGTTATTTACATTCTTACTGAAAAAAAAAAGATGCATGATTAACATAGTGAATATCAAAATAATTCGAAAATATACTCATCTAATTCTTTGGAAAATACGGCCCTTGGGATGTTCCACCGCTGTCTTCCCGACACACAAAAATGATCGACTTGAGAACAGAATGGATGCTTCTGTTTAGTAGAGCATCAATACTTTAGAAACATGCATATGCTGTAAATACATGTTTATATTTCATGCGGCTGATGAATGAAAAATGTGATCTAGATAGATGATGTTAATGAATGAATGTTATGATAGTATGAATGATCGTCATGATTCGTAATATGACAGTCAATGTCGTCTTGTCTTCACTTTCTCTCTTGTTTGTTATAACTACGTTCCAAGGCTTCCGTTCAGTAGCTAATATATTATCTTTGTACAAAAAGAACTTATTTTGCACAAATATCTACCTGACTATGATGAATGGTGACATTAATGGCTGTATCACACAAAATAAAATGTACACGATGGTTTGCTTGATAATTTAAATTCATATTTGTATACATTTTCATTACTTTCGGTAGAATAACACACTTTCATAAATTTTTCGTAAACTAACACAATTTATAACTTAAACTTCCTTCATTGTGGTTCAAGCTCCACAAATGGTATGATATTAATGATCACGTAGTAATGGTGTTAATCACTCACGTTATTCACAAAACAAAATCATTTCTGCCATTGTATGCAACATAATTTACGTTAGTTTTAGATATTTTAACAAAGAATAATGTCGAATGGTGCCTGTTGACGTTGGTTCAGGGACTTCTGACACCAATTGGGGTCCTGCCTGTCAGCAACTTGCTTGCGACAGGTCTTTCAGGACTTCCCTACTTTTGCACCACACGAAATAATATCTCGTGTCATTTGCAAAAGGAATGCAATTTATTTAGAGCTGGCGATAAACAAGCTCTGCGAGCAAAATACTTCATTGCCAATAAACAACATGGTACGTTACATAGATGCAATGAAGAGGTGATAATGATACTATTAATCACTGAATGAAATCTAAAGCCTAACAATCACTATTGTCTATAAACTTATAGCATTCGTAAGGAACACGTCTACTCTCTAGTCGTCTCAGTCCTGGTCTGTCCTCACGCTACCAATTGCGTGTTCAAACACGGACATTGGATCCTCCGTGCGCTGGCGAGTCTTACGTGCATGGTGTCCCAGCACGCTGGCCAGTTAACTTGAGTAACCTGGTACTCCACGGTTACTCGTTGAGCGAGTTTCCCAATGTCTTGGAAACCTCGCTCACTTGTACTCAATGCTCCCTTGGTTGACACAAGTGTGTCCCGTTGTGAAGCTATTTATAGCGCTGGTGTCTCTCCTGTCTGGTGTCGTCTACTAGACTCTGTCTCAGCTCTATTACTTATATTCTCAACTCTCTAAACTCTTATTGGGATTTTTGACAGATATGATATTCTCATTGCGACGGATGCAAGAAAAATGCAGGGAACAAAATCAGCCACTGTTTATTGCCTTCATCGACCTCACAAAGGCATTTGATTTGGTCAGTCGTGAGGGTCTGTTCAAAGCACTAAAGAAGATTGGCTGCCCACCAACTCATCTGTCCATTGTGGAATCGTTCCACACAGGCATGAAGGGTATAATCAAGTTTGAAGGCTCAACTTCAGAAGAGTTTGAAATCAAGAGTGGAGTTAAGCAAGGTTGTGTACTAGCCCCCACTCTCTTTGGGATATACTTTTCACTTCTACTGAAATATGCCTTTCGTGATCAGGATGACGGTATATACATTCACTCACGCTCAGATGGTGGCCTCTATAATGCTCAGAGATTGAAGGCCAAGACCAAAATTAGGAGGGTACTAATCAGAGAGTTGCTTTTTGCGGATGATGCTGCAATTACGACCCACTCTGAGGAAGAATTACAACATCTACTATCTGCATTCTCCAATGCTTGTTCTGAATTTGGTTTAACAATTAACAAAAAGAAGACACAGATTATGTCACAAGGTGCACATGGTGTACCATCAATCTTTATTGACGACGCCGAACTGGAGATAGTAGACCATTTTATATATCTAGGATCAGAGGTAAATAGCAAATTATCCCTCGATCAGGAAATCAACATCAGGGATTGGCAAGGCAGCAACAACAATGAACATGTTAGCTAAAAGAGTCTGGGAGAAAAGGAAGCTTACTGCCAAAACAAAAGTCCTCGTCTACCAAGCCTGTGTCCTTAGTACTCTTCTTTATGGCAGTGAAACCTGGACAACTTACTCACGCCAAGAGAAACATTTAAACAGCGTTCATATGCGGTGTCTGCGAAGAATACTTGGTATTAAGTGGCAAGACAAAATCACAAATACTGAAGTATTGGAAAGATCAGGTTGTGTGACAGTGTATTCCATGCTCAGTCTTCATAGACTTAGATGGATAGGACATGTTAGGAGGATGGATGATGGTAGAATACCAAAGGACATCTTTTTTGGTGAATTACAGACGGGTAGGAGATCTCAGGGTCGGCCTCTACTACGATACAAAGATGTGTGTAAGCGGGACATGATTGATACAGGCATTAGATAATGCACATTGGGAGCAAGTCGCCGCTGAACGTGTTGCATGGAGGGCAACTATCAGAAATGGAAAAAAGACAAAAGAGAAAATGATTGCAGATAAAGCACACACACAGCGTGAGAGACGTAAGATGGTGCACAATGGTGGAAATGACCATGTTTTCACATGCATCTACTGTGGGTAAACATTTGCAGCAAGAATTGGCCTTACCAGCCACACTCGCCACCGCCATGGGTCGTAGTTATTAAGCCTTTTTGAAGCACAATGTACCAAACTATCGTCTGTGAAAAGACGGAAAGGAGCCAATGAATATTGTATGTATATGAGGCTTCACTCATACTGTTCCATATGAAATAGAGTCAGTAGGGTTGATTGTTATACCACATATTGTATAATGCAGAAAACAAAGGGGAAATAGGTAGCTAATCTTTCCCTTACTTTGAGCGAACCTGCGTCTGATGGGGTAATTTTGACATTATCATCACAGTTTTTTTATCATCTTCGCTAACACGCCAACTAATTATGTAGGATGTATTTTTAATGACTGTGCAGTATTTGAAAATATTGCTGGTCCAAGCTTTGTATTCACCCTCAAGTTCATGCACCATAATAGGTAAACACAAAACTTGGACAGGCAATATTTTCAAACACTGTACAGTAATTAAAAATACACCCTGTATAATATAGGATCCTTTCACAGGTATTAACTGATTCAGTGCCGAAGGATAAAATATCACCAAACATCATATCCAATTTGAACTGAAGGACGACATATCGCCACACTAATGTCATTGTGTTATTTGTTTTGTTTTGTGGTATCTTCCGCAGTTTCAGTGCTCGGCGAACGGAAATTACATTATAATAATTGTTTATTTAATTGTGTGCCATGTTTGATCCAAACCTACATCAGTTAAGCGACCACACAGTACTGCACCCTTATTTTATAGAAAAATTAGCACTCGGTGGATGACGTGGTCACTATCACCGCGAACGCCAGGAAAATACCCCCAGGGAAAAATTTAATTCACTCTGAAACGCATCGCATAGCCACGGGACTACAGAGGGCGAGCATCTAGCCACTACACTACCACAAATCTTATACATATATATATATATATGATCATTAATACTGAAAAACAAAATACAGCATAATTATCCAATTTTAGATGCAGTCAACAGTAATTTATTTTCATTTACTTCGCCAGAGAGTGAATATCTGATTAATGACATTCACAATATGAATCTTCTTCTTCTGCTGCATTCATCCGGAGTTTTTTTGGACATGATTGCGTTGTGCCTGTTAACAGCAGAGCTGCGTGTAACCTTCCCGGGGAACCACATCATCATATAGCAGGTCCTCACTCTCATCACAAACCACATACAATATGAAATATATTAAATACATAAAACAAAAAATACAGGCGAAACTTGATCAGTTTATCTGAAATTTAAAAACAACATTAAAGCTAGAGAAATATCATACATTCTATATCCCAAAGAAACTATTTTCTAAAAACAGTAATTAGCTAACACTGATATATTTACTTTTAAAACATAACATTTCTGATATCAACATTACCATCAAGAATATCACAAGCAGTTTCTCCTATATTGGACGAGTAATACCAGATGATGGCAAAAGTGAAACACGAAATCAAAAAGAGAATAGGAATAGCCAGAAATGTTTTCAACATAATTAAATCAGTATTAACATCTAGAGAGATTAATAATGCATTAAAAATGAGAATAGCCAAATGTTATGTATATTCAACACTACTATGGCATTGATGCCTGGACAATGAACAAGCAAAATTAGAAAGTCAAATAGAGGCCCTGGAGATGTGGATATACAGAACAATATGTCGTATTTCATGGAAACAAAAACAATCAATTACAGATGTTTTAGAAAAACTGGGAATGAGAAGAGAGTTGATGAAAGAAATAAAAGAGGCAAGTGAAATATTTCGCCTATGTTAAAAGACATAACACTCTTATAAAAACCATATTGAAGAAATCAGAAACAGCTTAGAAGCAACAAAGAAGTGGTTTCTAAGACAAATGTTATGAATACCTTGTACTTCTAGAGTAACTAACAATGAGTGCCTGGAAGAGACCAATAGAAGTAGAACATTATAAACAACTATAAGAAAGAACAATGCTCTTTAGTCACTAAATGAGAACACAGGCACCGGAAAACATTGTGATGACTTGAAGAGAAGAGGAAGAGGCAGACTGAGAAAATTATCCATTTGGCAACACTGACCTCCGATTGAGAGACATGATATAGGGTGGCCTAAGACTGTGGCCTGGAGGAATATCATTACAAGAATTGATTCAAAGCACCAATTACCAAAATCTGCAGAGATATACAAATGCCACGCCGTGTGGCAGGGTATATGATAATGACAATCATCATCACTATACGAAGGTCAGCATGGCTGATGGATGCAAGTGCTTGCTCTTAAACTTCCGCTGTGCTGATGCAGAGGTCGTGGGTTTAACCCTTACACTGGTCAGTTGGACTAACATATCCTTAAAACTTGGGGATGTAAATTTCAAGTACCTCAGAAGTTGGAGTTGATTCATCTGATGGTGAGGGTCACTGGTAAAAAGGAAAGCTTATAAACATGCAAAAATCAGTCCAGTGCACCGGAAGTAGTAGCATGTGTATGGACTACGCTTGACTTCAAAGCGAGCGAACACAACAACAACAAAAGTCATCACTATACTAATCACTGTGTATAGTTTTCCTCTGATATTTTCCCATGAAGACAGAATCATCAATGTAACATATAACTGTTTACACGGAGGTTTGCACACGACCACCACCTTTACACATGGATACCTCCAGAAGTGCTCCAGTCTCCCCCAAGAGATATCGCCATCATCATCATGTGGCAGGACCTCTGCAGAACATCGCTCTCATCCTGACCGCCAAAGAGACTCTCGATCCGTTGCCAGTTTTCCTGCCTCATGCGTGTTCATGGTGTCTCCAATGTCTTGTATCCATCTTTGTGCTGGTCCACTTTTCTTCCAAGAACCTTGCCTTCCATCACTGCTATTTCCAAACCATTGTGATATTTAACAGAAGTAATAAGTAAGCTAGTTGCATATCATTTACAGGACGCCACAGTCAACCCCAGCATGTTTTGGCTGTCTGTGATTTCTTGGCAAGTTTACGTTCAGTAGTTTGCCATTGATCTCTGAACGACTGGCACCCATACCATTTAATAAAAACTAGCGCAGGGCGGTCTGCTGCAAAAATGACACAGCTGTGTTTCAAACTCTGTATTACGAACTGCGTCCGCAGCCCCTCGGCCACAGAGCCAATAAGTTAAGAACCCTTTGACATGCCTTAAGGCACAATGGGCATATGGTGCTAGAACCATATTTTTATACACCAATCGGAACTCAGCGGGGTGTGTAGTTCTATATCTCGCCTGCCACCTTTTACTTCCCAAGGCATTTCCTGTTATTCATTTTAGGCCGGGTCAACCTGGAAGTCCGGACCAATTTTAAAAACCTGCCCCGATATGGATTCAAACCCAAAACCACTAGGCCAGGAGGTGAGCATCTAGCCACTGCCCTACCGCGGCTCTCCAACATTTAATATAGCCTAAGTATTTTCTAAGACTTGATGCTGCCAATAGATCATGCAGCTGTTTATATTTATGACCACCAACTACAATTTCTGAAATGTTTATAATAGCCATATACTATAACATAAAGAAGTAATCATCTTATAATAACGGCAGTTATACATCTATATATTGTCCAATTACCACACTACATGGGGTTTCAAGTCAAACTGCTACATGCAATGTAAAAAAAAAAAAAAAAATTTTCATAGTTTGTGACAGATTAGAGATATGGTTCTAAGCTCACATTTTGAGATCAATCAACACCAGATGAGTGATGTGTGGGTGACGTGTAGATGCTGTGTGGGTGATTTGAGGGTGATGTGCGAGTGCTGTGTGAGTGATGTATGGGTGCTATGTGGGTGACATCTAGGTGATGTGAGTGCTGTATTGGTGAAATGTGGGTGACATCTAGGTGATGTGTGAGTGCTGTCTGAGCGCTGTATGGGTGAAGTCTGAGTGCTGTATCGGTGAAGTGTGGGTGATGTGTGAGTGCTGTGTGGGGGATGTGTGAATGCTATGAAGATTTATTGAAGCAAAGAATGCGATTTGACTGTTTACACAACAATTTTGACATAAGCTATGATAACCACCTCACTTATAAGAAATACAGAATCTTATTTATGTACACAACTTGCTACTGAGTAATGCTCTCACCTGTTTATAAAAACAATGTATATATACCTAGCTGTGGCAGATGGCATCTGATGGAAAATATAAATATAAAAGCATCACTGGAGCTGGAGATTCACAGCGAGGTAAGAAAATAAGCTACAGGCATCTGAAAATTCCAACACTTACTCCAAATGATGCAACTGCCTTTTGATAGGAACAAGTGAGCTATTATGCCCGACCAGCTAGACAACAGATAACAACACAGAATGAATGTCAAGGAATGTTTGTGAAACTTTAGATAATACGTGCAATAAAACTGAGCAAGAGCACCGGTTGTTAAGTAAAGTAACTTGGTCAAATGTACGCGAACAACTCTTGTGTTGTAAAAGTCGTACTATTGGTTTCACTGGGATACTGAAGTTTCCTTTTCTTTTCTTTGGAGACAGTATGTGCTGGAAAGAATGCAGGTTTAAGTACTTTCAGTAACTGCACTATATAGTCTCTTATGGGGGGGGGGGGTTCAAGTATTTCCATCAGTTTCACTATATCTTCTATAGGGGTTACAGTATTTAGATTAGTTCTATTGTAAAAAATCTTCTATAGGGATTCACGTATTTAGATTAGCTATACCATAACATCATCTAAAGAAGGTTCACATATTTAGCTGATTGACTGCCAGAAGCCAATAGATCGATGCAATGGAACTGCCATGGACTGCCAGAAGCCGATATGTCGGCTTGGTATAGACAGTGCGTTATTTGTTTAATTTATCTTATTTTCCCGCAATTTTTAGAACCCGGTAAATTAAAATTTACACACATAATAGATTGCCCTTCGATCTGTGTCAGACAAGACACATGAATTTGTTTTTTTTTTTAAAGGACAAAACAAGTTTTTAAGTAGTTTATTGTGATTATTTTAGAAATGGCAATGCCTTCTGGTTCGCGACTGCAGAGAGTTTCATCAAATTAGTGTTTTAAACAATGTTAGATTATAGTTATTCTGATTTAAAGGACTTTGTGAAAGATTCTAAAACTAATACCACGTGCAGTATTCCATTAAATTATTTAGCAGGCGGTCATAATGGAAAACAACAGTAACAGCGAAAGTTTGTCATAATGTGATGACACATGTCGAATTATGCTTGCGCTTATGGGCCACACTTGTGCCCCTAAATTTGCTTTGCCTATCAAATATTTGATAGCTTTTTGATGAAGGCTAATCGCCTGCAATGTCCTGTATGTGTGATAATTCTGTTATGCAAAGCTGCACTATTTTGTGTCATTTTATATTGTTCACATAATTATTAATACTGTCATGTTCCTTGTGCAATCTCCTTTAATTTGATATACAATACAATATATCTACAACAATTTTAACTATTGTTACATCATTATTGTAACACACTCTTACTTCCCTTTTTTTTTGGTTTGGTCCAAGCCCACTTTTTTTGGGCAGTGAATCAGTTAGATTAATTCTACTATAAAATCTTCTACAGGTGTTCAAGTATTTAGATTAGTTCTACTATAAAATCTTCTACAGGTGTTCAAGTATTTAGATTAGTTCCACTATAAAATCTTCTACAGGTGTTTAAGTATTTAGATTAGTTCTATAAAATCTTCCACAGGTGTTCAATATTTAGATTAGTTCCACTATATCTTCTATAGGTGTTCAAGTATTCAGATTAGTTCTACTGTAAAATCTTCTACAGGTGTTCAAGTATTTCCATTAGTTCCACTATAAAATCTTCCATAGGGGTTCTTCTTCTTCTGCTTTGTTCATCTTCAGTCGTCAATACAAATTAATTCAAAGTGGTTGAAATGTTTCCCAAAGATAAACTATTATATAATCTATACTTCTTCTTCTTCGTTCATCCGGAGTTTTTTTTTCGGATGTGATTGCGTTGTGCCTGTTTACAGCAGAGCTGCGTTCTTGCGCCGTTAGGCCGACACATCCGACTTCTGCGGATATAATCTATACTGGTTCAAGTATTTCCTACTGTTCCACTTTAAATAATCTATAGCGGTTCATGTATTTCCTATAGTTTGTTCCACTATAAAATAATCTATAGTTGTTCAAGTATTTCCTATAGTTCCAATATAAAATAATATATAGTCAATTGAGTCTTCTGTATAGTTCCACCCAAAAAATTATCTATAGTGGTTCAAGTATTTCCTGAAGTTCCAATGTACAATAATCTAGTCATTCAAGTATTTTGTATAGTTCCACCATAACATAACCTATAATGGTTCAATTATTTCCTTTACTTCTACAATAACATAATCTACAGTAAAGTATTTCCAATACCACTACTATGAAATAACTTCAGGGGCTGACATATTAAAAAAACAAAGCAAAAAAACTGTCCTTACTGCCTATAGTACCTCGTGGTGTAGGACAGGGACGTGTTGAGCCTGAGGAATTGAAGGCCACCTAGCTAGTGCCTGTCGCCTGTGAACTGTACAGGTTAGGGTTTTCTTTTTGCCCCTGACAGAAAAAAATCCACCCAACTTACCGAGGATTCAAGCCTGGGTCTTCCAAATAATAGCTTGGCATTCTAGCCACTCGGCCAGATGCTGCTATTTCATAATAGTTCCAATAACATTTATAAGTTACAAAATAAAGTCATTCATATAAATTCATTAAGTATTTCTGAGTTTCACTATAAAATCATCCATAGGTGTTAATCAAATATTCAGACTAGTACTTTATTATTGGATCAGGAGAAAGGTCTCCATACCAACCTCATTCCGATAGTTACAAGCCTCTTTCAGGACTCACATGGCCTGACCATCAATCCATCAGACTAAGAAATAGAGATAAAACTCAGTCTTTGAGAGGATTCACTGGCCGACCGTTACCATGTACTCAACTGCAATAATCTGAGAATTATATTTGTTCTCAACTTTGAAAAATGTTAACAGTTTGAGCTTTCATGTATGAATTCTCTGACTGTCCAGATTTCTGCAATTCAGATGTTTTTGAGTTTTACTGTACTAGAAATCAAAATAAGCATAAAAATAATTCATATTCTGGGAATAAAAATACAACAACTCTGTTTGAACCTGTAAATTATTACGATTCAGATGAGTTACACCACGATTGTATCTGCATATGTAGGTTTTGAAATAAAGCATTATCAACAATAACATAAAACATACATCATCATAGATAAACCCACTCTAATATATATAATAAAAATGGCACTTGAATGTAATAGAAATTAACATGTAGAATCAATGCTAGAGTAAACATATATACCAGAGTTAACATTTCTCTGAATGTAATGGAGGATTTCATGCTGGGAGTAAGGAAAAGCACTAGAACTTCATGATCTGTACAGTAAATTCAGTTAATATCAAATCACACAGAAACAACGTAAAATAGATAATTCTTTGTGCAAATGATAATAATAGCTGTGAAGAAGTATGATAAATTAGGGAGATTAAAATGCATGCACCATTTGGTTTACTGATTGTAGACACAGATGAATATCATGGGTTTGCTGATTAGTGGTTTCCAATATGGCAGAGTAAACAGCGTTTATTGAGATTCCAGGAATAAATGTGTGTTTTACATGTTTTCTAAAAATCAAAGTGTTCAAAATAAGAATGAATCTTTGACAGGTCCAGCAAATCAGTAGGGAATTTATTTGTTCAGGACCATCGCTCAAAACTTATAGAAGAAACTGAAGGAAAAGTGAGACTATCTGCACTCATATTGGAAACATTGAACAACAGAATGCAACACAATCAGTTACCAGTACTGGTGCTGCACCAAAGGACACTGACCATGTCATACAGAATGACACTATCCAGTGCTACACATTTTGCGCTGGAACATTAACCCTACCAGACCGCTGTACCAATTTTTCGGTAATTTCCAAATCTGCCGCTGTACCGCTGTACCTAATTTTCGGCATTTTGCCTAGTATGTGAAAAACATGCGCCACAAATTAAAAATAACCAACCAATCGTGGTCAAACCTCATGGTTAGCTATTGCAAATGTCTTCCCCCATAGGTTTGAATTGACTTTTTGTGGTTTAACGTGAAAAAAATCTGAAAATTCACAATGAAACGAGCAGCTGATGAACCAAGCACTTCAACAAGAAAGCGAAGTAGGTCTAGGCTTTTCAGTCCAACAGGTGATCGATACTTTGGTTTATTCAGACTGGATTGGCACACAAAGGTGGAATATTGGCGCTAGATGAAAGGTAGACCTATTTTCTACAATGTCTCCAAGTTACATCTTATTCTAACCACTTGTTTGCATGTAACTAACATTTTTCTATATCATGTTGGTTTTTTCTATTTAATGCTCAGGAGCCCAGGTATAGGGGACAGTTAAGTTCAGAGCCTCAGGTCTGGTAGGGTTAACTATTCCTCTCCACAAATGCATGATGGCAAAAGTGGCAGATGATGATCATGATGACTGATTGTAAACACTGATGAATACCAACCACTGCTTTCAGTTGATAGTACTGCCTTGTACTTTCACATTCAACATTACACAGGTAACACTTGTATTTCCTATAACTGCACTATAAAATAATCTATAAACATTATGCAGATAATACTTGTAAAAACAGTAAATGGACTATTTTACATGCCTTAAGGTGTAAAAGGTATATGGTGCTAGCTCCATATTTGTATAGACCAACTGGCAATTGATAGGTGATATGGTCTATATCATGCCGGCCGCCTTCAATCTCCAGGACATTTGCTGGTATCCATTTTGACCAGATCAATTCTTTAAAATATCTGCTTTGATTTGGATTCAAACACAAGGCTATTGGGCTGGCAGACAAACATGCTAGCCACTAATATCACGAGTCCCGTTTGATTGTGTGTAGCAATAATTCAATAAATGACAAGTCGCTTGGTAAAGTTGCTTGGGTGTGAGATGTGGACAATGAGCAGACAAGCTGAACAACATCTAATGGCTGTGGAAATATTGTTTCTGAGGAAAATGCAGAGAATACTATGCACAGACAGAAAACCAATGAGCAAGTCCCACAAGAAACAAATGAAAACCGTAAACTGATTAGAGAAATTAGATGTAGACAGTCAAGATTTTTCTAGCAAGTTATGAGAAGAAATAAACTGCAGAATTTGGTGACCACTGGCAAGATTGAGGGGAGGCAGAGGAGGAAATATCTGGATGGCCTGGCTACATAGCATAATAGAGAGAAAAACATAGATGGCGAAACATGACTATCCACTCTTAGCGGCATGGCACATGATGATGCGTGGTAAACCAAGTGTTAAAAATTACAATATTTAATACTAATCTTCTTTTGCCCTTCATCTCCTATTGTGGCAAAGGCCTCAACCAACTTATGCCAAACCGTTCTATCTTTTGCTATAAGCCTGCTATCCTGCAGTTCTGTCTATGTCCTTCCCATATTATTCATCTATATTTAACTCTCTTTTTCATGTGTTCTGAGGCATCCCACTATTTCGTTTGCCATGTGAGTCTCAGACAAAAACTTCATTGTGCTTATAGAAATTTGTCATGACAGTACTAAACACTTTGGGATATAAAGAGTTTAAGTAATTGTCTGGGATAAAAAGAGTTAAGAAAAACCAAAGATGTTACTGTGTATGCTGCAACTGTTTTACACATCATGAGTGTCTCTTGATTGATTGATTGATTGTTAGGAACCGACATCACAGCATTCAGGGCATTCCCATAAGCGCTCCCTCCCCATCCTCAGCAGCCAGCGAAGAGTTCCAACACCAATAGTTCCAGTAGCAATCTGATTATATGTCCGTCTCGCCTTTCCTCTGAGCATCGAGCATCGACTCTTAGTATGTGTGTCTCTTAGTATGAGTGTTTTATGAGGCTCTTAGTATGAGTGTCTCTTAGTATGTAAGAAGCAAAAGAAGTGTTTGATGTGTGTGCAGTAACTCTACAACATAAGCTGAATTGCTTGGTATAAGATTGAGTCAGGAAAATTGTGTCAGATTATATATGGACTTACTGTTAGAGATATGATGAGTTGCTTAGTATAAGACTGAGTCAACAAAATTGCGCTTGACTGTGTATGTATTTATGGTTGAAGATATGTTAAGCTGCTTGGTATAAGACTGAGCCAAGACAATTGTGTTTGATTGTGTATGAAGTAACACCACAACATATCATGTGTTACCTACTATGGAATCAGTTACCTAGTTTGTGGCATGCTTTCCAGAAACTAAACAATTAAATTATACACACTATATTATTTTTATGAGCAACAGAACCTGAACTTTAGAATGTTAATTAACTACACAGAAACTAAACAATTAAATTATACACATTATATTATTTTTATGAGCAAAAGAACCTGAACTTTAGAATGTTAATTAACTAAACAGAAACTAAACAATTAAATTATACACATTATATTATTTTTATGAGCAACAGAACCTGAACTTTAGAATGATAATTACTGCCTTCGTAAAATTTTTGGGAACATTTTGGTGTTGTAGAAATGTTCTTCAATGCTGGCAACAATTTCCTGCAGTTCTTTCTTCACTTGCTCAGCTTGCAACCTGTGCAGTGAAGAATAATATTCAAGTAAGTGGTCAACACAATAGTTGTAACATCAGTTTAAACTTGATGTCCAATTGTAAAAAAAGAATGAAAGACAGCTAACACATAAGTAGTTAGTATACCACAACCCCCAGGATCGCTAACCTGGTTTTAAAAAACGCCCGCTAAAGTCGGATGTGTCGACCTAAGGGTTTTGGTCCAAGGATGCATAACGAGACACATTGCAATTACATCTCAAAAAAAAAAACACTCTGGATGAATGCAGAAGAAGAAGAAAGAAGAAGTATACTACAATAACTGAGCACAAAACAGGGAGCCACAATAGTCCAGTGGCTAGCATGCTTGTCTGTCAGTCTGGCGGGCTTGAGGTCGAATTCGCATTGAGGTGGATTTTAACAGTTTACCTTGGCTCCCAAGTAAACCCAGCCTTAATGGGAACCAGGAAATGTCATGAGTAGTAAAGGATTAAATGCCCAAGCAATCACAAAGACTAGCAAGTAAGGAAGGGTTCAAGGCTTAATATGACTGGGGTCAGTGGCCTAGCCAGGTTCTAACATTAGGGAAAGCGAACATATAAAACAGCACCCAGGATGACTTTTATCGCACAAGTGAACTAGGCGCTTCTGTTATACAAACAGAGCACAGGGGTAGCAGTCCTTCCTCTTTGGTTCTCGCTGGTTGCAGCAATGACTGGGCTGGCCGCTTCTCGACATGTAACAAACTGTCAGTTTACTGTTTATTTAAGGCTCAAAATAGGCCCAGCAGGGGTAAAATGGAAAAATAATTTATAAATATAATGTGCACCTGTAACTGAAAGAGGAGATTATAATGTTTTAAAAAGTGTGCATTCGTCATTTACAGTAATAAACATCTCATTTTGTTGTATTTGTCGTCTGATTCTGGGGTCTTGGCGCTCATCAGTTTGTGTATTGCCATTGTCAGTTGCTGTGGATTGAAAAGGTAATCAAAAGCAAATACATTAACTATACCTA
The DNA here is from genome assembly GCA_014155875.1 of Cepaea nemoralis. Classification (NCBI taxonomy): domain Eukaryota; kingdom Metazoa; phylum Mollusca; class Gastropoda; order Stylommatophora; family Helicidae; genus Cepaea; species Cepaea nemoralis. The sequence continues at coordinate 75,884 of JACEFZ010027735.1, forward strand.
TGCTGCTTTACATTTCCTCTTTAATAGCATTTCATCTAGCTTCCTTGTTGCTGTGTCATGTTGATACTGGCAAAGAAGTTGTTGAAAGCATTATCTTTCTTGAAATCTGTTGATAAAGTGCTACTACTACCATCTTCGAAAGATGCGGGGCTTGTTTTCTTCTGACAGATTTTGATGTTGTGCGAGAGTTGCCTAACTTGATTCTATTCTCTGTTGACATTTATTTTCTTTTGCTTATAGTCCATTATTCTCAACATGCCTGAATGCCATACAAACACAGTTCATCCTCTTCCTCCTTTCATCTCCCAATGGAGCTTAATTCCTCATCCAACTCAAGCCAAGCCCTTTTAGACTAATTCATGTTGGGTTGAATTTTGCAGCTAAGTTTTTGACAGGCAGCAACACATCGTGTTGCATTGGTTTTTTACTAAATGGTTTAGGTGCCAGTCGTTCAGAAAGCAATGGCAAACTACTGAAAGCAAACTTGCCAAGACATCACAACAGCAAAAAATGCTGGTGTTGACTGCAACGTCCTGTAATGGATATGCAATTAACTAGCCAGTCTTAGCCAACCCTTCTTAGTCAACCCTTACCACAAGCACAGTAAGTTCAAGAATATTCTGTGCTTCCTTATATGTTCAAGAATATTCTGTGCTTCCTTATATGTTCAAGAATAACTATTCTGTGCTTCCTTATATGTTCAAGAATAACTATTCTGTGCTTCCTTATATGTTCAAGAATAACTATTCTGTGCTTCCTTATATGTTCAAGAATAACTATTCTGTGCTTCCTTATATGTTCAAGAATAACTATTCTGTGCTTCCTTATATGTTCAAGAATAACTATTCTGTGCTTCCTTATATGTTCAAGAATAACTATTCTGTGCTTCCTTATATGTTCAAGAATAACTATTCTGTGCTTCCTTATATGTTCAAGAATAACTATTCTGTGCTTCCTTATATGTTCAAGAATAACTATTCTGTGCTTCCTTATATGTTCAAGAATAACTATTCTGTGCTTCCTTATATGTTCAAGAATAACTATTCTGTGCTTCCTTATATGTTCAAGAATAACTATTTCTGTGCTTCCTTATATGTTCAAGAATAACTATTCTGTGCTTCCTTATATGTTCAAGAATAACTATTCTGTGCTTCCTTATATGTTCAAGAATAACTATTCTGTGCTTCCTTATATGTTCAAGAATAACTATTCTGTGCTTCCTTATATGTTCAAGAATAACTATTCTGTGCTTCCTTATATGTTCAAGAATAACTATTCTGTGCTTCCTTATATGTTCAAGAATAACTATTCTGTGCTTCCTTATATGTTCAAGAATAACTATTCTGTGCTTCCTTATATGTTCAAGAATAACTATTCTGTGCTTCCTTATATGTTCAAGAATAACTATTCTGTGCTTCCTTATATGTTCAAGAATAACTATTCTGTGCTTCCTTATATGTTCAAGAATAACTATTCTGTGCTTCCTTATATGTTCAAGGAATAAACTATTCTGTGCTTCCTATATGTTCAAGAATAACTATTCTGTGCTTCCTTATATGTTCAAGAATAACTATTCTGTGCTTCCTTATATGTTCAAGAATAACTATTCTCGTGCTTCCTTATATGTTTCAAGAATAACTATTCTGTGCTTCCTTCTATGTTCAAGAATAAACTATTCTGTGCTTCTTATATGTTCAAAGAATACTATTTCTGTGCTTTCGCTATATATGTTCAAGAATAACTATTCTGTGCTTCCTTATATGTTCAGAATACTATTCCTGTGCTTCCTTATATGTTCTAAGAATACCGATTTCTGTGGCTTCCTTATATGTTCAAGAATAACTATTCTGGTGTCCTTCCTTATATGTTCAAGATAAATATTTCTGTTGCCTTCCTTATATGTTCAAGAATAACTATTCTGTGCTTCCTTATATGTTCAAGATAACTATTCTGTGCTTCCTTATATGTTCAAGAATAACTATTCTGTGCTTTCCTTATATGTTCAAGAATAACTATTCTGTGCTTCCTTATATGTTCAAGAATAACCTATTCTGTGCTTCCTTATATGTTCAAAGAATAACGATTCTGTGCTTCCTTATATGTTCAAGAATAACTATTCTTGCTTCCTTATATGTTCAAGAATAACTATTCTGTGCTTCCTTATATTTCAAGAATAACTATTCTGTGCTTCCTTTATGTTCAAGAATAACTATTCTGTGCTTCCTTAATATGTTCAAGAATAACTATTCTGTGCTTCCTTATATGTTCAAGAATAACTATTCTGTGCTTCCTTATATGTTTCAAGAATAGACTATTCTGTGCTTCCTTATATGTTCAAGAATAACTAGTCTGTGCTTCCTTATATGTTCAAGAATACTATTCTGGTGCTTCCTTATATGTTCAAGAATAACTATTCTGTGCTTCCTTATATGTTCAAGAATAACTATTCTGATGCTTCCTTATATGTTCAAGAATAACTATTCTGTGCTTCCTTATATGTTCAAGAATAACTATTCTGTGCTTCCTTTATATGTTCAAGAATAACTATTCTGTGGCTTCCTTATATGTTCAGAATAAACTATTCTGTGCTTCCTTATATGTTCAAAGAATAACTATTCTGTGCTTCCTATAGGTTCAAAGAATAACTATTCTGTGCTTCCTTATATGTTCAAGAATAACTATTCTGTGCTTCCTTATATGTTCAAGAATAACTATTCTGTGCTTCCTTATATGTTCAAGAATAACTATTCTGTGCTTCCTTATATGTTCAAGAATAACTATTCTGTGCTTCCTTATATGTTCAAGAATAACTATTCTGTGCTTCCTTATATGTTCAAGAATAACTATTCTGTGCTTCCTTATATTGTTCAAGATAACTATTCTGTGCTTCCTTATATGTCAAGAATAACTATTCTGTGCTTCCTATATATGTTCAAGAATAAACGATTCTGTGCTTCCTTATATGTTCAAGAATAACATTCTGTGCTTCCTTATATGTTCAAGAATAACTATTCTGTGCTTCCTTATATGTTCAAGAATAACTATTCTGTGCTTCCTTATATGTTCAAGAATAACTATTCTGTGCTTCCTTATATGTTCAAGAATAACTATTCTGTGCTTCCTTATATGTTCAAGAATAACTATTCTGTGCTTCCTTATATGTTTTAAGAATAACTATTCTGTGCTTCCTTATATGTTCAAGAATAACTATTCTGTGCCTTTCCCTTTTATGTTCAAGAATAACTATTCTGTGCTTCCTTATATGTTCAAGAATAACTATTCTGTGCTTCCTTATATGTTCAAGAATAACTATTCTGTGCTTCCTTATATGTTCAAGAATAACTATTCTGTGCTTCCTTATATGTTCAAGAATAACTATTCTGTGCTTCCTTATATGTTCAAGAATAACTATTCTGTGCTTCCTTATATGTTCAAGAATAACTATTCTGTGCTTCCTTATATGTTCAGAATAACGATTCTGTGCTTCCTTATATGTTCAAGATAACTATTCTGTGCTTCCTTATATTGTTCAAGAATAACTATTCTGTGCTTCCTTATATGTTCAAGAATAACTATTCTGTGCTTCCTTATATGGTTCAAGAATAACTATTCTGTGCTTCCTTATATGTTCAAGAATAACTATTCTGTGCTTCCTTTATATGTTCAAGAATAACTATTCTGTGCTTCCTTATATGTTCAAGAATAACGATTCTGTGCTTCCTTATATGTTCAAGAATAACTATTCTGTGCTTCCTTATATGTTCAAGAATAACATTCTGTGCTTCCTTATATGTTCAGAATAACTATTCTGTGCTTCCTTATATGTTCAAGAATAACTATTCTGTGCTTCCTTATATGTTCAAGAATAAATATTCTGTGCTTCCTTATATGTTCAAGAATAACTATTCTGTGCTTCCTTATATGTTCAAGAATAACTATTCTGTGCTTCCTTATATGTTCAAGAATAACTATTCTGTGCTTCTTATATGTTCAAGAATAACTATTCTGTCTTCCTTATATGTTCAAGAATAAATATTCTGTGCTTCCTTATATGTTCAAGAATAACTATTCTGTGCTCCTTATATGTTCAAGAATAACTATTCTGTGCTTCCTTATATGTTCAAGAATAACTATTCTGTGCTTCCTTATATGTTCAAGAATAACTATTCTGTGTCTTCCTTATATGTTCAAGAATAACCTATTCTGTGCTCCTTATATGTTCAAGAATAACTATTCTGTGGCTTCCTTATATGTTCAAGAATAACTATTCTGTGCTTCCTTATATGTTCAAGAATAACTATTCTGTGCTTCCTTATATGTTCAAGAATAACTATTCTGTGCTTCCTTATATGTTCAAGAATAACTATTCTGTGCTTCCTTATATGTTCAAGAATAACTATTCTGTGCTTCCTTATATGTTCAAGAATAACTATTCTGTGCTTCCTTATATGTTCAAGAATAACTATTCTGTGCTTCCTTATATGTTCAAGAATAACTATTCTGTGCTTCCTTATATGTTCAAGAATAACTATTCTGTGCTTCCTTATATGTTCAAGAATAACTATTCTGTGCTTCCTTATATGTTCAAGAATAACTATTCTGTGCTTCCTTATATGTTCAAGAATAACTATTCTGTGCTTCCTTATATGTTCAAGAATAACTATTTCTGTGCTTCCTTATATGTTCAAGAATAACTATTCTGTGCTTCCTTATATGTTCAAGAATAACTATTCTGTGCTTCCTTATATGTTCAAGAATAACTATTCTGTGCTTCCTTATATGTTCAAGAATAACTATTCTGTGCTTCCTTATATGTTCAAGAATAACTATTCTGTGCTTCCTTATATGTTCAAGAATAACTATTCTGTGCTTCCTTATATGTTCAAGAATAACTATTCTGTGCTTCCCTTATATGTTCAAGATAACTATTCTGATGCTTCCTTATATGTTCAAGAATAACTATCTGTGCTTCCTTTATATGTTCCAAGAATAAACTATTCTGTGCTTCCTTATATTTTCAAGAATAACTATTCTTCTGTGCTTCCTTATATGTTCAAGAATAACTATCTGTGCTTCCTTATATGTTCAAGAATAACTATTCTGTGCTTCCTTATATGTTCAAGATAAACTATTCTGATGCTTCCTTATATGTTCAAGAATAACTATCTGTGCTTCCTTATATGTTCCAAGAATAACTATTCTGTGCTTCCGTATATGTTCAAGAAACTATTCTGGATTCCTTATATGTTCAAGAATAACTATTCTGTGCTTCCTTATATGTTCAAGAATAACTATTCTGTGCTTCCTTATATGCCCTGGCAACACAAAGGCAACAAGCAAGGTTACTTCACTTTACACTGTGAAAACTTTGACTAAAACAAGAGAATAAAAATTAAGCTGCAAGGTGAAGACAGAAAGTAAAATACAAGCACTTCTCTGAAGGAAGGAAAGTAAAACAGGCAAAATATATTTACCCCTTTTCAGGATCTGGTCTGTGCTCCGTGTAATACTTAATTTTTGGCTCTGTGCCGCTAGTTCTCAAAGTTGCCACACAGCCATTGGCAAACTTGAAAGTGATCATCTGACTAGATTTGCTTGTTGGAAGTAACTGTTACAAGACAATAAGATCAAAAGCATCTCTTACAAAAAGAAAGTAAAAGAAGAAGCTCACTTGCAAAGAAAGTGAGATATGAATATCAAATACACAGAAAGTGAGATATAATATTTACTACAAAGAAAGTGAGACATATCAACTACAAAGTGAGACAAGAATGTCAATTACATTGAGACAAGAACATCAATTACAAATAAGAATGAGACAAGAACATCAATTACAAAGAAAGTGAAACAAGAAGATCAATTGCAAAGAAAGTGAGACAAGAATATTAATTACAAAAAGAATTTGAGAAACAAATAAAAATATAGTTACAAATAAAGTGAAACAAGAATATCAGTTACAAAAAAGAAAGTGAGATATAAAGATACCACATACAAAAAGAAAGTGAGATGAAAACATCAAAGTTAATTATAAAAATATCACTTATGAAAAAGAAACAAGAAAAAAGAGACAAAACGATAAGTTAGATAACGACAACAAACCATGATGCATTGTTTTTTGTTGTTGTGTTTCTTGCTTTTGCTCACTTTGAATTCAAGTGTATCCTGTACACAGGCTACTATCTCTATTAGTTGCGATTTCCGGTGAGTGCACTGGACTGATGTTTATATGTGGATTAGCTTTCACTATTACATGTGTCCTCACCATCAGGTGAATCCACTCTGACATCTGAGGTAATTGTAATTTACGTCAGACGAGAAGTAAATGTTTTAGCCCAACTGACCGGTGTAAAGGTTGAACCCGCAACCTCGGCATCAGCACACCGAAAGTTTAAGAGTCAGTGCTCTTATCCATTTGACCACGTGGACCTCCATTCATTGGTGAAATCGTTAGGAGGTTATGCTGATAATGTAATTAGTGCAGCCAGACAAAAGTTCAACACCTGCACTTGTCGACTGCCAAGAGACTGGCCACCTATTCCTCCATGCATTCAGACCTACAAAATGTGATGGACCATGGTCAGACTGCCAGAACAGCAAGTTAAAAGAGGTGTGGCCACAATGCAGGAAGCCAAAGAAGATTAATAAAATCAGCACATAAGTGGTGTTGTTAGCCGCTACACTCTGCAGGACTTACTGAGGAGGGGATTTGAGCACTTATGGACTGAATAGTTCAATGTGCAATGAGGATGATCTGTCGACTAACTAAATGTGAAAGTCCTAACACTTTACAGACCAAAGCAGGTTCCTGTTTCATAACTTGTTTCTTTTGGGGGTAAGTGAACTATGAAACATCTGATTAGCTCAGCATCCTGGGTACTTGTCTTCCATGGTTCTTGATAGCCAACAGAAAGGCCAAGTTGTGGAATGACTTAGAAAATATACCTGGCTTTTCTGCGAGTACATGAATGATGCGGTAGTGAGTAAACTGGCTGGTCACTGCACCTTGTTAAAGCTATCAATCTAGATAATGTCATGTTATGGAAGAATGAAATACCACAATGTAATATATAAGTAAATGGGAATATTCTATAGCAAGTGAATCGGTACAATTATCTTGGAACAGTCATAACATCTGATAGGAGATGTCTTGAAGAGATTAGAACAAGAATCGCCATGGCGAAGGTAGCCTTTTTCAAGATGGAAAACATAATGACCAATAAAAAGATGTCATTTGTATCGAGAAAAAGTGTTGAAGTGCTACACAAAACCTGTGCTTTTGTATGGATGTGAAGCATGGACAAATGAGAAAACAGGCTGAAAAACATCTGATGCGGTAGAAATGTGGTTTCTGTGGAAAATGCAAAGAATACCATGGACAGACAGAAAAACCAATTTAAATATTGAGCACAACCCACTACTGGCAACGCCGATCGCACTCTGGTATGAACCCAAGGCCCATCCACGCCAATATGGAAGCACTAGACTCGAGTTTCGCCCTCATTTGAGCTCGTCAGTAGTGCACATCCCTGACCGGACCCGGAAACAGTCCCGGATCACGCGTGTGAAGCGGGTGTGCAACCACGCGGCACACACCGCGGACACACCAAACCATCATAACAGAACACCACAACGCCACCCATCGTAGGCTATGCTCAAGATCGCCCAATCGCCGCGACCGACGTCCGTCAATCGATGGGACCCGAACGATCAGGACTTCTCACTGGCAAGGAACACCAGGCCTCCTAAAATCCAGTGAGCAACAATCAAATTGATTATGTGGTTGTTTCGGGATTTCTTCTTCTTCTTCGTTCATCCGGAGTTTTTTTTCGGATGTGATTGCGTTGTGCCTGTTTACAGCAGAGCTGCGTTCTTGCGCCGTTAGGCCGACACATCCGACTTCTGCGGGCATTTGTTGACCGGTTAACCTTCCCGGGGGTTTCTTAGGACGTTTGACTCTCACTGTTGTGGTGTTATCCCCCATCCCAGCTGGTCCATATAGAACAGCCAAAGATCCTGGTCAGCCCTCAAGGGAAGGCAGGGGCAGACCATGGGCATTCCCCGCCATCCAAGGAGGCTTCCATACTTGCAGAGCCGATACATAGCGCTCTGGTACTGGGCTCACCCAAGGAATCGTCACGTCCTGCACATGGCTGCTTAGCCTCACTTCCGTATATTGGGCCTTCCGTTCACCATAGGCTGTTCTTCCGGAAACCAGAAGTATGCAGTCTGCAGATGACATCCACACAGTGAGCTTTCGATTCGGACTTTCCACGTAATGGATTTGCTAGCCAAGCAATATTCCATTTCGTGCCACTAGGACACTTTTCCACCTTTTATGAAGCCCACACAGTGGGCTTTTGATTCAGACTTTCCACGTAATGGATTTGCTATCCAAGCAATATTCCATTTCGTGCCACTAGGACACTTTTCCACCTTTTATGAAGCCCACACAGTGGGCTTTGATTTGGACTTTCCACGTAATGGATTTGCTATCCAAGCAATATTCCATTTCGTGCCACTAGGACACTTTTCCACCTTTTATGAAGCCCACACAATGGGCTTTTGATTTGGACTTTCCACGTAATGGATTTGCTATCCAAGCAATATTCCATTTCATGCCTCTGGGTCTTCATGCACCTTTAAATGTCAACCTGTATATAGTTAAAGTAATCTGCGGTCAACTTTAGCTTGTTGATATCTCCATAGAGCTTGTCCTCAAATGAAGCAGGTGTGGGCCAAAATATCTTTCTCTGTTCTGCATACGTTGGGCAATCCTGCAGCAAATGTTTTGCTGTCATTTTTCAGTTCTACAATTACATTCATCGGTATCTCCTATCTTTAGTTTATTGAACAAGTGGTATTTCAGCCTGTTATGTCCTGTGCGGAGTCTGAAGATTGCTACTTGTTCTCTTCGGTCGAGTTTGTAATATGCATCATCCTTCTGATGGCCTGGATGCTCTGATTCCCATTTGGTTCTATAAGTGCTTTTTATCAACCTCTTTGCCTCATTATAGGTTATGTCTATGTCAGGCTGTGGTAGTCGTCCGCCCTCCTTTGCCAGTCTGTCAGCCTCTTCGTTTCCAGGTATACTGCAATGTGATGGGATCCACTGTATTACAACTTTTTTGGATTTCTGGCTTAGACCATGGAGTGCTGCTCTTAGGTCAGTTAGTTCTGTGCTGTTATTGCTCTTCAGTATTGAGACAGCTGACTTTGCATCTGTGAAGATAGCTATTTGCTTCTCTTTATTTTCCTCCATCAGGAGCATTTCTGCTGCAGTTTTCAGAGCCTCTACCTCCGCTTTGAAGTTACTTGAAAATTTTCCAGTTGCCATTGAATGTGTTTTTTTCGCTCCATTTTTTAAATTTAGGAGAATTCCTCCTCCTCCATTCTCTATTGAATTTTTGGCTGATCCATCTGTATATGCATGGGTCCAATTCCTGCTTGGGTAATGTTCTTTTATGTAGTTTAGGGTTATTTCTCTTCTTTCGGTTTCATGCTGAGTGTTCTTTTTCTCAATACCAGGAATGTTTTCTATCATCTCAGGCAGTTGCTGCTGTCTCCAAGCTGGGAACTTGTGTGCATTGTGTATGGGCTTGACTGTTGATATGTTAAGAATAGGATCTGACCTAATCCTTCGTTTTGCAGTTTCTACAAAGTTGCTACGCTTCAGTCTTCCCTTTCCAAAACCATTAAATCTGTTGTACATAGGGTGGTCTGTCAATCTTCTAAATTTTTCTGCTTGTTGCTGGGCTCTGCTATCTCTTCTATCTTGCATTGGTTGTAAACAAGTGATCTTTTCTAATTCATTAATAGGCGTTGTCTTCAGGCTTCCAGTTATGATTCGCATTCCTTGATTTTGGACTCTACTTATTTTGTTAAAGTTTGACTTAGCTGCTGTTGCCCAAGCTGCAATGCCATATTCCAGTACTTTTTCATGATTGCCATTCTTTGCCTTGCTCTTGTTCGATTTTTCTCAACCTGTGTCTTCCATGTCAGGCGACGATCAAAGGTGACTCCTAGATAGTTTGGATTTTCTTCATGGCGCAATATTTTTCCATTCAATACCAGCTTAGGTTGCTGAGTTTTAGTTGAGAGGGAGAACACTGTGCATGTTGTTTTCTCCTCACTTATCTTCACTAGCCATGATTTTGACCAGTCCTCTAGCGCTAATAGGGCTTGCTGTATTCTGCTGTTAGCTGTACTAATATATTCTTCAGATGTCCATATGGCTAGGTCATCTGCAAAGGATGATGTGTGTACTCTGGCTGGAAAATTTTCCGTGATGTCGTTTATATATGCTAGGAATAATGTTGGTGAAAGAACTCCTCCTTGGGGGACACCTTGCTCCAACAGCATCATTTTGCTGGTTTGTCCTTGTACTTTTGTCCTGGCAGTTTCTGTTCTCAAGGTAGTGGCTGATCCATTTGTACATTTTCCCGCAAACATGCATTTTTTGCAGTTTTACTTTCAGTCCTTCCTTCCATACTTTATCAAATGCTTTTTCTAAATCTATCCAGACTGCTAGTGTGTGCTTTTTCTCTTGGAAGGCATCCTCTATTTCCTGAGCTATATAGGTTATTTGATCTTCAGTGGATCTGTACTTTCTGAATCCTGCTTGGTGAGGTGTTAAGAGTTGGTTTTCTTCCAGATGCCATGTTAGCCTGCCATTGATAATGCGTTCCATTAATTTTCCTACACAGCTAAGAAGACTGATAGGTCGATAGCCATTTGGTTCTTCCAGGTCTTTTCCTTTCTTTGGGACTGGTATTAGTATAGCTTCCTTCCATGCCTGTGGGACTATTCCCCTCTTCCAGCTGTAATTTAGGACTGCTAGTAGTTTCTTTTTTGCCTTAGTGCCTAGTCCTATTAGCATTTCATTTGTGATTCCATCCTTTCCTGGTGATGTCTTCTTTTTTAGGGTATTCATTGCCTGTTCCATTTCTTCCATTGTTAGATTTGCCATCATATATTCTGCTGCTGTCTCTGTATATGTATGATGTATCTGTTTATCTTTGATTGCTTTCTTCTGTTTGGCTGTAATATCAATGTGGTTTGCACTGGCATAGTGTTCCATTAGTGCATTTGCAGCCTTTTTTCCTGTAAGCAAGGCATTTCCTTGTTTAATTGTTATTTGTTTGTTTCTAGGTCCTTCATTGTTCATGGCTTTCACTAGTTTCCATAGTTTGTTTCCATCCCTGTCAAAATTCAGGTTTTCTGTTTTTTTCCTCCAACAATCTCTTGTTGTTTGATTTACTGTTCTTTTATATTTTGCTGAGATGGCTTTGAGAGAGATGTTCGCTTCAGTTGTTTGTTCTCTCTCTGCGGTCTTCCTAGCATCTTCAACTTTGTCCTCCAAAAATTGTAGTTCTTCAGTCCAGTATGGTTTGTAATTTTTCCTTGCTCCTCTTGGAATAGACTCAGTGGCCGCCTGTATTATTGCTCTGTTTAGACTTTCCACCATTTGCTTCATGTTGCCATATCGTGTATTTACGTTTTCACAATATTTGTCTGTTAGTATGGCAAATCTGTCCCAATCTGCTCGTTTGTAATTCCAACGGGGCAAAGGCTTTTGCTCCTGTGGAACATACTCCATATTTATTACAAGCTTGATTGGTCTGTGGTCACTACCTGCTAATTGGTCCAGCACATGGCGATCGATTTTGTGGAGGATGTCTCCTGTGCAGAAAGCTAAGTCTGGAGTAGAAGTGGTAATCCATCTTCTGGAGTAGAAGCTCGGTGTGTCATCCGCTTTGTTAAGTAGATGGAGATTTGAGTCTATTTCCCAGTCCTCCACTTCATCTCCTCTTTTGTCAGTATCTGGGTATCCCCATCTTTCTGAACGGCTATTAAAGTCTCCGACAACAATGCAATTTGTGTCAGTTATTTCCATGTTTGAGAGTGTAAGATCCTTATCTGCCGGGCTATATAGATTGTAAATTCTTATTTTCACGTCCTTTATCATTATATCAACACCTATAATTTCCGTTTGGTTGTCAGAGATCACAGATACTTCGCTGCAAGGTATTGTATTTCGTGTAAGTATTACAACTCCTCCTTTGTGTCCTTCGCGGTCGAAACGTGTGGCCTGATATCCCTCGACTGAAAATGTGCGATTGGCGTTGAGGTGTGTCTCTTGAATGCATGCCACATCTATTCTATCTTTATGAAGACGCTGTGTTAGGGAGGCTTTCTTGTTATAAACTCCTTCTGCATTCCATTGTAGTATGTTGAGTGTCCGGGGTGTTTGGTCAATAGCTCTTAACCTACTACTCTGTGCCTTGACTCCACAGCACAGGGGAAGGTGACCACCAGTAGTCATGGGTGGACCCCCTCGAGGCAGGGGGCCCGGCACTATCACCGCCTGATGGGACTTCACGGGATTAGCACCATAACGATTAATTTTCATCTGTGGCATCATGAAATGATAAAGTTACGTTGCACTTCTTTGTCAAGCCTGTGGCTCAGTACATCCGATTTCGACAAGCATTTGTTCGGGATGCTTTCCCTAGCCTTTGACTGTCCCCAGTCTACCTACAAGGCAGCAGGTTTGTGCGTCACTTCGTCTGGTCCCTCTCCCTTGACCTGTCCGACATGGGTGACCCTACCAGTAGCTGTGCTACCGTCGGCATAGCTCTTGGGATCATTGGAACGCTCAAGCCCCTCTACCTCGTCAAGGTGGACGCACGGCAGAGGGGGTTTTCGGGATTTGAAATTTAAATATTGAGCACAACCCACTACTGGCAACGCCGATCGCACTCTGGTATGAACCCAAGGCCCATCCACGCCAATATGGAAGCACTAGACTCGAGTTTCGCCCTCATTTGAGCTCGTCAGTAGTGCACATCCCTGACCGGACCCGGAAACAGTCCCGGATCACGCGTGTGAAGCGGGTGTGCAACCACGCGGCACACACCGGACACACCAAACCATCATAACAGAACACCACAACGCCACCCATCGTAGGCTATGCTCACACGCGTGATCCGGGACTGTTTCCGGGTCCGGTCAGGGATGTGCACTACTGACGAGCTCAAATGAGGGCGAAACTCGAGTCTAGTGCTTCCATATTGGCGTGGATGGGCCTTGGGTTCATACCAGAGTGCGATCGGCGTTGCCAGTAGTGGGTTGTGCTCAATATTTAAATTTCAAATCCCGAAACAACCACATAATCAATTTGATTGTTGCTCACTGGATTTTAGGAGGCCTGGTGTTCCTTGCCAGTGAGAAGTCCTGATCGTTCGGGTCCCATCGATTGACGGACGTCTGTCGCGGCGATTGGGCGATCTTGAGCATAGCCTACGATGGGTGGCGTTGTGGTGTTCTGTTATGATGGTTTGGTGTGTCCGGTGTGTGCCGCGTGGTTGCACACCCGCTTCACACGCGTGATCCGGGACTGTTTCCGGGTCCGGTCAGGGATGTGCACTACTGACGAGCTCAAATGAGGGCGAAACTCGAGTCTAGTGCTTCCATATTGGCGTGGATGGGCCTTGGGTTCATACCAGAGTGCGATCGGCGTTGCCAGTAGTGGGTTGTGCTCAATATTTAAATTTCAAATCCAGAAAAACCAATGACCAAGTCCTACAAGAAACAAATGAAAATCGTAAACTGATTTGAGAAATTAGACGCAGACAGTCAACATTTTTTGGTCATGTTATGAGGAGAAATAACTGGGAGAACTTGGTGACAACTGGCATGATCGAGGGGAAGAGAACAAGGGGAGGGCAGAGAAGTAAATACCTGGAGGGCTTGGACACAGTGTATGGTCAAGACAAGAACATTGAGCTGATCCACGACTGTGGTGATTGAATGAGATGGTTAGTCATGACCACCCACACTTACTGGCATTGCACATGATGTTGATGAATGTCATGTTTTGGCTGATTGAGGATCACATTTACATTGTGTTATTTATAGACAGTCTTGAGTACTTGGCCATATTTATTTCCCGAGAAATTTCCTGGTGTTCATTTTAGCTTTGGACAACCTAGCAGTCAAGATCAATTTAAACAAAATGCTTGCCACGAAGGCGATTCTGACACATGCCCACCAGCCAAGCATGCTATCCACTGCGTTACTGAGGCACACTGCTCCTCTAAGAAGCTTCTTCAATTTGTAATTGCTTAAAAGCCACCATGCCAGCAGGCATTTGACTACACCAGGCAGAGCGATCAACAACAATTTTCTACCAATGTTTAAAGTCAATACCACAGTTCTTCATTGAGACTTCGGTGTTGAATCACATTTACAAATAAATACTATCCATACTAGACAGAGAATCAATATATATCTAGTAAATAAAGTAAAGATAATCTCATAGTTAGACACTGTTTTTGGAAAGTGCAGTTAATAGACTTCACATATACTTGGTCATAGCATTATGAGGTGATATGTATTGGGCCTATCATTTTTGCTTCCCAGAGAAATCTTTACTATTCACATTCAGATCCCAAAGTTAAAAGCAGTTTGAAAAAAATATCCCTTCTAAACTGGTGTTTGAGCCCATACCATCATGCTAGTAATCCAATGCACTACCCACTGAGACAATGGCTCAGGAAATAAAAGTGGCAAGACCATCACAAGATGGGGTAAACACTGACTACAAGGACAATAAATAAATAAACTCACCGGCTTCTTGTCTTCGGTCTCACTGTCGTAGCCAACTGTCAGATCCCTTACATTGGCGATTTCAAATTTCCCACACTTTGAGGGGTACTGCAATTAAACAAAGTGGCATACTTTGAAAACCGGGCACACAACTTACCACTTCTTTATCTAAGTGTAATTATCATAAACAAGTCAGTAAGTCCATATTCTTTGGCCAGAGAATGAAGTCTGTATATACATTTATAAATAATATTAGAGTACAATATTTGTATAGAGGCATGTTCATCCATACCAATTGGCATGGGACTTGATGACGATGAGAAGAAGAAGAGGAAAAGTAGAAGCAGAAGAAGAGTTACACAATATTAAACACATGTTCTTCATAATCCCAGAGAATACAGTTTTATCACTAAATAAGGGGATGTAACAATCCCACAGAACACAGTTTTATCACTAAAAAAACAATCCCAAAGAACAGTTTTATCACTAAAACAAGGGATGTCACAACCCCAGAGAACAGTTTTATCACTAAAACAATCCCAGAGAACACAGTTTTATTACTAAAACAATCCCAGAGAACACAATTTTATCACAAAATTATCGCTAAAACAAGAAATGTCATAATCTCACAGAATATATTTTTATCACCAAAACAAGGGATATCACAATACAACAGAATATAGTTTTATTACTAAATTATCACTAAGAGAAGGGGATGTCACAATCCCAGAGAATAATATAAGCGTATTATCACTAAACAAGGGAATGTCACAATCCCAAAGAACACAGTTTGATCACTAAAACAATTCCAGAGAGCACAGTTTTATCACTAAATTACCACTAAAACAAGGGATGTCACAATTCCAGAGAACACAGTTTTATCACTAAAACAATCCCAGAGAACAAAGTTATTTCACTAAAACAATCCCCGAGAACACAGTTTTATCACTAATTATCATTAAAACAAGGGATGTCATAATCCCACAGAATATATTTTTAATCACCAAAACAAGAGATGTCGCAATCCCATTGAATATAATTTTATTACCAAATGATTACTAAACAAGGGATGTCAAAATCTCAGAGAACAGAGTTTTATCACTGAACAAGGGATGTCATAATTCCACAGAAAACAGTTTTATTACTAAATGATCAGTAAAAGAAAGGGATGTCACAATCACAGATAATAGAGCTGTCACTAAATTATCACTAAACTATCACTAAAACAATCCCAGAGAACACAGTTTTATCACTAAACAAGGCAATGAATGAATCACCCAAAAAAACGAGAAGTAGATTGTGAGCTTTACTAAAACACGACTACAAGAGACAAATTGGACTTGCGGCCAAAGCCTTCGTTTATCACTAAGCAAGGGATGCCATAATCCCACAGAACACAGCATTATCACTAAACAAGGGATGCCATAATCTCAGAGAACACAGTATTATTACTAAACAAGCGATGCCATATTCCCCTCCCAGAGAACAGTTTCATCACTAAACAAGGGATGTCACAAACCTACAGAACAGAGTTTTATCACTTTTAGACAGACAGGAAGGCATCCAGACAGACAGCCAGTGAAACAGACAACCAGCCAGGCAGAAAACAGGGCAAACACAAGTAATCTTAAATATTACCTTTCCTGGACCATCAAAATTTCTAAGCTTGTCAAACATTGCCTTGATAGTTTCGTCATCATGGCATAAGAAGTATGAGTTCTGGCTGATGTGATACCCATACCTATCAGAGACAACAGGAAGAAAAATGAAGATTGCTGCAGTCAAATAACTCAATTTACATGCTATCATTCAATCAGGTGCTGTCTCCACAATGAAGGTTGGCTGCAATGGATCTCCAACACCGTCTGTCTCTCGCCCTGACTGCTCATTCTGTCAGATTGATGTTTGTCCATCTTTTGATGTTATCTTCCCACTTATATCAGTTGTCTACCTCTTGCTCGCTTGCCCTCAATCTTGCCCTCCAGTAAGGTTTTTATAAGAGTATTATGTCTTTTAACGTGGCAGAAACATTTCACTTTTGTCTCATTTCTTTCATCAACTTTCTTTTCATTCCCAGTTTTTCTAGAACCTCTGAATTTGATTGTTTTTGTTTCCATGAAATACCACATATTCTTCTGTAAATCAACATCTTCGGGTCCTCTATTCGACTTTCTAGTTGCTTGTTCAATGTCCAGGCTTCCACGTCATAAGCAGTGTTGAATATACATCACATTTTACAATTCTCATTTTTAATACAATATGGCATACTAATAGTGGCACAGTGGTTAGTGCGTTTGTCTGCCAAGAAAGCAGTCCAGTTCCAATCCTGGCAGTAAGCATACCTTAAGGCACATTGAGTATATGGTGCCAGACTCATATTTTTATAGACCAAACGGCACTCAGTGGGTCATGTGGTCAGTACCACTTTTACTTCCCAAGACATTTCCTGGTACCCATTTTTAGAGGGGTCGAAATGAGAATCCGGGTCAATTGTAAAAATCCATGCCAATGCAGAATCAAACTCATGACCACTGGGTCAGCAGGTGAGAGTCTAGAATCCTTAGCACAGAGAGCATTACTTTTTTCTGACAGTACAGCACTTAGGCTGACCCACCTAAAAAAATGGGTACCATTTTAGTATGAGAAATCAAAATGGAGCAGGGTATGCACTGATAACTTTCAGCATGGAAAATGAACTGATGGCAACCAAAATGCAATGTTTCAACAACATCCTAGGAGGCCATTTGCCTGGACATCAACAGATAGAAACATCAGAAACTAAATAGAATATATAATAACACAACAGCAATGTAGAACAAGAAAAACAGTAGCCAAAACCCTATCAAGTGCTGATCGTGGTGGTGACAATGAGGTGTTAATGGCAAAACTAAAAAGTAAGCGGATTCAAATTTTAAAAATTGATCTCGACTCCCAGGATGGCCCAGCTTAAAATGGGAGAGAGAGAGAGAGAACAGCCATAGTTTTAATGAAAACTGACATTACAACAAAACTTACGTTTCAAAAATGATCTCCAGATGTTTAGAGAGTGAACTGGCAGATGAATACAAGTAACTGGCCAACTCTGCAACCACAGCGGCTGCTGTGATGCCATCTTTATCTATGACCTGTGAGCCACACATGAACCCTGACGTAAAAAAAAAAAAAACAATAATATCTACAGACCAATTCATTAATCCTGCTGTTTCAAACAAATCAACATATGCTGACCAATCATATGAATCTTTCTGTAAAAATTTTAACATCTACTGACCAATCACATGAATCTTGCTGTAAAAACTATCATCTACTGACCAATCACATGAATCTTGCTGTAAAAAACAGTAACATCTACTGACTAATCACATGAATCCTGCTGTAAAAACTGAAACATCTGAAACTGAATAATTTGACATGCTGGATGCAGTATAACATATCTTTCACACTCCATTATTAACTTTTCTGAATGTATACTAACTGTTCATGATTGAAACATTCTAAAACATTCACAGCTCTTTCTGCTTTCTACTAACAATAAATTGCTAAAATGACATAATTAACTGGCACCTCGCTGTCTTGACAGACGATAGTTTGTTACATTGTGCTTCAAAAAGGCATGATGATTACAACCCATGGCGGTAGCGAATGTGACTGATCAGGCCAATTCACGCTGTAAATGTCCGTCCACACATGGTCATTTCCACCATCACGTACCATCTAACGTCTCACATGCTCGGTGTGTGACCTATCTGCAAACATTTTCTCCTTTGACTTTATTCCATTTCTGATCTTTGCCCTCCATACAACACGTTCAGTGGCGACTTGTGGGTAAGGACTTGAGTTCATGGCCAGTGTGCCTTAGAAAATAAAACATCGGTTGTATGAATGACAATGGGCAACGGCATTGCACCAGAAACGACCTACATATTACGAACTCCTTTTTCAAAACAAAAGAGTGGCATAAGGTCACAGGGAAACACCCAAGATCCGACCAACTGACATAATACGTAGTTATGAAAAACAAGTAGTCTGATATGCAAGTGTGCACATTAAAAATACTGCAGCAGTGGAAATAGTAAAGAGCAGGCCTTCAAGTTGCTGCCATGGCAAAACTGTTAAGAAAGAAAACTACCCATGGGTAGACAGAGCTCTTTAATGGAATCTGTCTAGAGAAAACAAACTTTGCACAAATTCATGACGAAGTTGGACGCACTGACTTTTGAGGTGCATAACTAGGTCTGACACAATCATTGGTTATGTGGGGCAAACTGTACATAGAAAAGTTATTTGAAGTAATAATATGTATAGTTGTCATCATTCTTGATCTGAACATGTGTGTTTCTTCTTCTTCTTTGTTCCTCTTTTGAGGAATCTGTAAAGGATATGCAACTTTTTTAAAACCACAATATTGCCTAGTCTAGGCAAGGTTTTCTATAGCATTAATTCTGCTAGTCACAACTTTATGCTTTCTGGGACATGAACAAGTTTTCAAATTGTAGCCCAACATTCTAACCATTCAACGACCCTCTCGCTTATATTATATTTCATGTAATCTTTTTGTTTTTATGTTTTATCCTCTTCTGCCTCTTGAAGATCGGTTAAAAAAGTCACTTAAAAGTCAGCTTCATTGCACCGGGTTGTTATCCCATACAGCTCAGTCTCTTTTCGCAGCGTGGAAAGTGTCGTACAAAGCACGAACTCCTTAGCTCCAGTGACGACTCACAGGATTCTCCAAAAATAAATGCACTCATGAACTGAAGGACACGACCCAGATTCGAACCCACAACCTTTGAAGATGTCGGAAATCTCCCTGGCAAACTAGTCAAGCCATCTGCCTGTGCTCAGAATGTCATGGATTAACTTTCAGACTCCATATTTCAGTTTACTGTGCAATTTTTTTCAGACTCCACAGGGTCATCACTGGAGCTGCAGAGTTCATGCTCTGTGCGACACTTTGCGGCAGGCACTAGCAGCTCTGTAGCAAGAGATCAAGCAATACAGGATAAAACCTGGTGCAATGACGTCAATCAATCAATCAATTAATCATGTGCCATGCCGGAAAGCGTGGGCGGTCATGACTCGCCATTTCACTCGATCACCAGTCGTGGATCAGCTCAGTGTTCCTGTCTCGTCCATGCCATGTGGCCAAGCCACCCAGGTATTTTCCTCTCGGTCTTCCTCGTGGTCTGTTCCCTTTGATCTTGATCTTGTCATTAAGTTCTCCAATCCATTTCTTCTCACAACATGTCCAAAAAATTTTGACTGTCTACGTCTAATTTCTCAAATCAATTTACGATTGTCATTTGTCTTCTGTAGTACTTGGTCATTGGTTTTTCTGTCTGTCCATGGTATTCTTTGCATTTTCCTCAGAAACCACATTTCTGCAGCTATCAGATGTTTTTCAGCTTGACAGCTCATTGTCCAAGTTTCACATCCATACAAAAGAACAGGCTCTATACATCTCCTCAACACTCTTTTTCCTCGCTTCAATTGACATCTTTTTATTGTCAGAATGTTTTTCATCTTGCTAAAGGATACTTTCAGCCATGGCGATTCTTGTTCTAATCTCTTCAAGGCATCTCCCATCAGATGTTATGACTATTCCGAGATAATTGTACTGATTCACTTGTTGAAGAATATTCCCATTTACTTGTATATTACATTGTGGTATTTCGTTCTTCCTAGTCACTACCATAACCTGTGTCTTTTTACAATTTAATTCTAACCCTAGTTGCTCACTGTGTACAACAACCGCATCTACTAATTGTTGCAGATCCTGCGCATTATCTGCAATCAACCTCTTTAGTCAGTAAGAATAATACAGGTGACAAAAGACATCCTTGCCGCTGCTCCTGTTCTTAATTCAAATGTATCCTAGAGTGTGTATTTACCAATGGCCTCTTCAAAGGCAAACAGGACATGCTTGTTCATTTTGAGGAGCCTGTCACTTTCATTTCCCATCCACTTGAATCCTGTTAAAGTCTCCTAGCAAGGACAGCAAAATATTGAGTGAGATGAATAGTTACAACAACAACAACATAGCAAACACTAAACACTGTCTCATAAGATACTCTTCTCAGTCCTGGTCAATGGACACCAAAGCATTTCAGGCTAATGCTAAAAGGTAAAGTTAGTCCCACAGCAGATACTACCATTGGGGTATGAAGTGTTAGCCCTTGACATATGAAGTAGGTTGATCAGTTCCTTTCCTTCCCTGACAATTCATAGACATTTTGGAAAACTGGTTATTAGGCTGGGTTGACCCCAGAGCTGTACTTGTTGAAAAAAAATAATTGTGCCATGGCTGGGAACTTAACCCACAGTACTGTCAAACACTCATCACTATACCAGCATGGCTCCTAACTAGTCTGACAAAATACACTTCTTGGCCTCGGTCTCTAAGGATAAATATCATAGCATTCCTGGCAGAACCACAGATGCTTCTTCCCTCGCAGCAAATGTCATAATGTTGATTGTTCCAGTACCAAACAGGTTGTAATCTTGGATTCGTCCTCTCTTACTTCCCTCTTTGCTGGAAGCACACTTAAATGCAAAATCAGGAATCCTGAAATATGTTGTGTCATCTGTTATTGTATCTTCAACCAGCAGTCATTCATAGATAGTCTTCAGAATGTCTGCCTTGTGCCCACCATGAGTCTTCCAGCTACCAGTGCTCTTGCAGCCAACAGATCTGCTTGCTAGTTACCTCACACTCCAGCATGACCTGGACAGTATGTCCAAGTGAGTCCCTGCAAGACAGAAGTTTCTATACTGGGTATCCACTCATGCCACATATGTCCATTTTGACAGTATGTCCAAGTGAGTCCCTGCGAGACAGAAGTTTCTATACTGGGTATCCACTCATGTCACATATGTCCAGTTTCTTCTTCTTCTTCGTTCATCCGGAGTTTTTTTCCGGACGTGATTGCGTTGTGTCTGTTTACAGCAGAGCTGCGTTCTTGCGCCGTTAGGCCGACACATCCGACTTCTGCGGGCATTTGTTGACCAGGTTAACCTTCCCGGGATATGTCCAGTTTGATAGTATGTCCAAGTGAGTCCCTGCAAGACAGAAGTTTCTATACTGGGTATCCACTCATGCCACATATGTCTATTTTGAACTTTATCAAACATGGACAGGGAAGTCGAGTTCAGCATGGCCAAATGAATAAGTGCACTTGCTCTTCCAGCGTGCTGATGCAGAGGTAGCAGGTTCAACCCCATCACCGGTCAGTTGGACTCAAATGTTGACTACTCGTCATTGATTTGGGGATCTAAATTACAAGTATCCCAGAAGTTGGGGTGAGCTAGCCTGATGGTGAGGGACACTGGTAATAGGGAAAGCTAATCCACACACACAAATCAGCCCAGTATGCTAGACATATGAGTGAAAGTCAATAAGTAAGTCAGAAATAGCTGTGGAAAAATAACTAAATATGATAACTTGAAACCAGTTTATTTTTATACATATATTGTCCCTTTATATCTCAACATAACTTCCACCAACATTAATGCACTTATCCCATCGTTTTATCAGTCCTCTCAAACCAAGACATGGCATGGTGGTCTGCTCACCTCCTTGCCATGTTGACATAATGTGTATAAGCCAGGTTTCTTCAGATCTGTTCGTATGCCAGTATTTTTCTTCTTCTCGGTCTAAGATATTCCAAGAACTTTTCTCCAACATTTAAACTCTAAAGTCCCAATTTTCTTCTTTGAGTTGAGTTGAGCCAAGAACAAACATCATAGTACTCAGGACATTCCCATATGTGCTCTTTCCTAATCTTCAACATCCAGTGAAGAGTCCCAATACTAATCGTACCAGTGGCAGACTGAATATGTGTCCTTCTGGCCTTTATTTCCCAATGTGGCATGTCAACTCACTCATGCCGAGCCTCCCACAGCTCCTTCCGTGTCCCCTCATACAGCTCCTCCCATGTCCCCTCATACATACAACTCCTTATGTGTGTACTCCCACAGCTCCTTCCATACCCCCTCCCACAGCTCCTTCCATGTCCCCTCCCACAGCTCCTTCCATGTTCCCTCATACGGCTCCATGTCCCCTCCCACAGCTCCTTCCATATCCCCTCATACAGCTCCTTCCATGTCCCCTCCTAAAGCTCCCTCCATGTCCCCTCCCACAGCTCCTTTCATGTCCCCTGCTAAAGCTTCCTCCCACAGCTCCTTCCATGTCCGTTCCCACAGCTCACTCCGTCGCCTCCCACAGCTCCTTCCATGTCCCCTCCCACAGCTCCTTCCATGTCCCCTCCGACAGCACCCTCCATGTCCCCTTCCACAGCTCCCTCCATGTCCCCTCCCACAGCTCCCTCCATGTCCCCTTCCACAGCTCCCTCCATGTTCCCTTCCACAGCTCCCTCCATGTCCCCTCTCACAGCTCCCTCTATGTCCCCTCATACAGCATCTCCCAAGTCCCCTCATACATACAGCTCATTCCATGTCCCCTCCTACAGCTCCCTCCATGTCCCCTCCTACAGCTCCTTCCATGTCACCTCCTACAGCTCCCTCCATGTCCCTTCCCAAACTCCTTCCATGTGCCCTCACATAGCTCCCTCCATGTCCCCTCCTACAGCTCCTTCCATGTGCCCTCCCACAGCTCCCTCCATGTCCCTTCCTACAACTCCTTCCATGTGCCCTCCCACAGCTCCTTCCATGCCCTCTCTTACAGCTCCCTCAATGTTCCCTCCAACAGCTCCCTCCATGTCCCCTCCCACAGCTCCCTCCATGTCCCTTCCTACAGCTCCTTCCATGCCCCCTCTTACAGCTCCCTCCATGTCCCCTCCTACAACTCTTTCCATGTCCCCTCCCACAGCTCCTTTCATGTCCCCTCCCACAACTACTTCCATGTCCCCTCGCACAGCTCCCTCCATGTCCCCTCCTACAACTTCTTTCATGTCCCCTCCTACAGCTCCTTCCATGTGCCCTCCTACAGCTCCTTCCATGTCCCCTCTTACAGCTCCTTCCATGTCCCCTCTTACAGCTCCTTCCATGTGCCCTCCTACAACTCCCTCCATGTCCCCTCCTACAGCTCCTTCCATGTGCCCTCCTACAACTCCCTCCATGTCTTCTCCTACCCTTCTTTCATGTCCCCTCTTACAGCTCCTTCCATGTGCCCTCCTACAACTCCCTCATGTCCCCTCTCACAGCTCCTTCCATGAGCACTCCAACTCCCTCCATGTTCCCTCCTACACCTTCTTTCATGTCCCCTCTTACAGCTCCTTCCATGTGCCCTCCTACAACTCCCTCCATGTCCCCTCCTACAGCTCCTTCCATGTGCCCTCCTACAACTCCCTCCATGTCCCCTCCTACAGCTCCTTCCATGTGCCCTCCTACAACTCCCTCCATGTCCCCTCCTACACCTTCTTTCATGTCCCCTCTTACAACTCCCTCCATGTCCCTCCTATAACTTCTTTCATGTCCCCTCCTACTTCTTTCATGTCCCCTCTTACAGCTCCTTCCATGTCCCCTCCTACACCTTCTTTCATGTCCCCTCCTACACCTTCTTTCATGTCCCCTCTTACAGCTCCTTCCATGTGCCCTCCTACAACTCCCTCCATGCCCCCTCCCACAGCACCCTCCATGTCCCCTCTTACAGCTCCTTCCATGTGCCCTCCCTATATTATTAATTCCCGTCTTTAATTCTCTTCTCCGTGTGTTTTTAGGTCTCCTATATATTTTGTCTTGTGGCTTCTAGAGGAAGGACTTTTTAGCATACTAATAATAGGTTTTCTCATTATGTGTCATATCTAGCACTGATATTTTTTCTTTACCTCTTGATTCTCTGGTATGTATTTAGTTATCTTCATGAGCTTCACATTGATGATTTTGTCATACCTTTTTTGTTCCCCTATTCTAGCATTGCTTTACTGATCCGATAGCTTCTGCAACTTGGTTTGTTCCAGGCATATTGGTGTTACCTTTCCTCTGGAGTAAACTAGGCAGGCTGTGAGAAGGATCATGCTGCATAGGCAACATAGGGTCAGCTGAGGCTTTGTGCTATGGAAAGGTAAAACTCCATCCCTCATCCTCGCTAGTGGGTTGTAGTTATTGTGCCTTTTTTGAAGCACAGTGTAACAAACAATCGTCGGTCAAGACGCAAGGTGCCAGTAAGTACGTAATTCTGTGCAGGCACTAATCAATGAATGTTTGTAGTTTAATAGTAACTGTCTTAATCCATCTTCCATATTTCTATCTGGAAACATCAGATGTTATACACACAAACTCTTGTGTAAGGAAAATCACATATCATTATTTCTCAACTTATCTTTACTTACAATAAACTTGAAACCCTCTTTCTTGGCTAGTGCCTCCAGGATCTTTGATGACACAGTACTGCTCAGCATGTATGCGTCGCTAGCTGACAGGAGAGGAGGAATATTAAACACATTTTATACCCGATGGGGCGCTGTGACTCAAGGGCTGTGAACATATTTAACAATTCCCCAACATACTGAGTCCATGGATTAAAATAAGCTGCGAGTAATTTGGAAGTAGACCGCTATGCATTGATTTTCATGGTATGAGGTGTCAGTTTTTCAGAAAGCAATGGCAAGCTACTGAACATAAAATTGCCTAGTAAATCACAAATATTAGTCAAAAAATGTTGGGGTTGATTGCAACATCCCCTAAAGGACATGCAACTAACTTTAAAAATAATACCTGATGAGATTTATCTGTGCCTGGAAATTTCTGCCTACAGTGGCGGCAGAGAAATGATGATTGTTATCAGGTGGAGATAACCTGATTTTAATTTTCATAAAACACACCACTAGTTAGCTATCTTCTATTGTTAATGCAATGAGTGAATTAAGGAAAACGAGAAGCAGAATAGGTTAGCTTTACTAGGACACAATCATACGTGACAAAATGGACGTCAGCAGACAAACAACAAACATACACAGATAGAACTACATTTAAGAAATCTACATAACAAATATAGATAAAAGTTACTGAGCTGATGTTAATGCTGCCTGGCTTTTGTCTTGCCATGTGTGTTGCACATGCTTAGCAAGTAGGTGAATGAGATCATGCTGACAATGTGTACTAAACCATTTCATTTCATGTCTCAATTTTTAATAGCTCAAAAGTCAATGCCAACAAAGACCTGATTGGCAATAAAGATTGTGTTCTTACAGTCTTCAAAGCTAATACCTCCTTTCAGTTTCACCATAGCAACAACATTAACAACAACAATCATCAGCATCATGTGTCTTGCCAACTGGCACAAGCGTTCAAGCGTCTACTGTGATCTCGATACCTGCTGTTATGGATACTCCACTGATATTACTCCTTGCCACCACCCGTCCATCCAGCATAATTTCTCTCTGTCTGCCTCTGTCTCCTATACCACTGATCCTTGTGGTCACTGCGATGTTTTCCAATGCTTCTCTTCTCATTACATGATCAAAGAATGCTGTTTGTCCCCTTTGTATATAACATTCTACTTTCGCTAACCTTATCTAGGCACTCATTTTAGTTACTCTAAGCTACATTGCAGCATACACCTCAGAAACCACATCTTCACTGCCTCCATGCACTTCATAACTGTTCATTCATGTTCCACAACAACTCTATTGCAAAACTTACCATCAACAGTCGGATGTTTCTCCCTCCATGTCGTCCAACACCACCAACCTAAAAGAGTTCCAATCTCGTTGCCACTGAAGACACGCCACCCACTGAAACACAATAATTGTCTAAACTTCAGATGCTTGCTTAAAGTATTATTATAGAATTAAAGACTGTTTCAGGCTACTACATTAAGAAATATAATTACCCGGAAAGGTTAATCTGGTCAACAAATGCCTGCAGAAGTTGGATGTGACGGCCTAACAGCGAAAGAACGCAGCTCTGCTATAAGCAGGCACAACGCAATCACGTCTGAAAAAACTCTCCAGATGAACTAAGAAGAAGAAGAAGAAGAAGAAGAAGAAGAAGAAGAAGAAGAAGAAGAAGAAGAAGAAGAAGAAGAAGAAGAAGAAGAAGAAGAAGAAGAAGAAGAAGAAGAAGAAACATAATTTTTGGAATTCCTGGCATGGATCAAATACATGATATTAAAGTATCCTTAAAGAATTAATGACTTGAGTCAGGTAACACATAGAGAAACAGAATGTTGGGAAACCCTGCCATGGATGAAAGACATGATCATTACTGGGAAACCCTTAACTAATTACCATCATGTAGCAAGTCCTTCAAAGAACACTGCTCTCATCACAACCAGTCGGACAGATTCTTGATCCTTCGCTAGTTCCCTTGCCTCACGTATTTCCATGCCCAAGATGTCTTTATTTCCTGTGTCCACTGTCACACTGGCTGACCCCTGCCTCTGCTCCAAGAAAGTCCTGCCTTCCTTACAGGTCATTCTAAACAACTGTGAAGTTTTTTAACATGGAATTACAGTTTACAAGACATCATACTTTTTTGATCCAGTTTTCTTCGATATTTAGATCTTGTAAAATGTCAATATGTTTCTTCTTCTTCTTGATACATTATATTCTAAGAATTGTTTTGTAGTATTTTAGTTCAAATGCCCTGATTGTGAAATAATCTGACTGTTACCATATTGCTGTAATTGACTATGGAATAAAAACAAGATGTTGGAGATTTCATTTACTTGCATTTTTCAACCACAGGCATGGCTATCCTTTCAGATGTAAAGTAAGTAAAGGTCAAGGATCCTTTTTACACACCTTGAGGTGTACTGGGTATATGGTGCTAGTCCATAATATCCAGTATTCATAGTACCAGTATCCATAATACCAGTATAACAGTCTGGGATTCTGAGATAAGTAGCAACATGTTTGTAAAATTTTCATGTTCTCTTCATCATTCTAATTTTTTCTTCTCCGTGATTGTATGTTGTGTTTTGTGTATATATTTGTTTGCTGATGAAGGCTAGACGCAGCCACCTTCTGTGTTTTCCGCAATTGTTTTCTGTAAAGGTGCATTACTTTGTGTTATTTTATATTATGGAACCAAGCCTGACCACATAAATGATGGACGCAGGGAATAACAGAGTCCATGGGAATATCGATACAAGAAGCCCATAAGCGGACACTATACCGCTGTTTATACTTCACCTTGACACCGCAAGGTACAAGAGGAACATGAGATAAGATGGGCCAAGTGACACTTGATGGTTAATGAGTTAAAACCACTGAAGTAACATGAGAAATACATTCACAATTAATTGATATTGCACTTATGGAAGCCATGTGAAAGAACAATCAGGGGACATTTTAGACAATGAAAAATTGAAAACAAGGCACACTATGACTCAACCCTGTCACCTCCTTAAGCCTGTCTAGCTGTTGATGTGTCGAAGTACACTTCTCTAGTGAGGTTTTGCTTTCATTTGCAGGTGACACGTTCGTATCCCGATGTGCCTAAAAATATTGTGTTATCATGTGGCGAGATGCAGTAATGAAGCAAAATGTGCTGCCTTGATGGGAATTTGAATCTATGATGTCCTGGGTCAGCAGGCAAGAACCATGGCCAATGTGATACCATGACTTCCGTGCATGAAGGAGGAACAACTGTCCTAAACTTAGATTAATCAAAAGCCCGGGAAGGCAACCTGGCCAACAAATGCCTGAAGAAGACGAATGTGTTGGCCAAAAGGTATCGCAGCTCTGCTGTAAACAGGCACAAGGCAATTTCGTCTAAAATAACATTCTAGACGAACGCAGCAGAAGAAGAAGATTAATCAAGAATCAAGGTGTTTTTTTCTTGACCAGGTGTGATTAAGTCTATCCATGTCTGCAGCTTGATGATGTTTCCTTTGATAGCCTGTCATTCTGAGTTAGTTAAATAAAGGTCCCTTGTACATGCCACAAGGCGTAATTAAGTATATGATGCAAGACCCATACTTTTAAAGACCCGCTGGCACTTGGTAGGTGATGTGGCCAGTATTACGCTGGCCACCTTTACCACCTTTACTTCCCAAGACATTTCTTGGTACTCACTTAAAGCTGCATTGACCTGGGAGACAAGATCAATTGTAAAAATTCAAATCTGTTTACCTTTTAGTATTACCATTAATACAATTTTAATCTGTTTACCTTTTAGTATTGTCATTAATACAATTTGAAACTGTTTACATTTTAGTATTGCCATTTAAAAAAAAATTTAATTCGCACTGATGTAGATCGAAACCATGTCCGCCGGGCCAGCAAGCAAGTGTCTAGCCACTATGCTACCACAGCAACCTATTCTGAGTTAGAGTAAAGCCGAAAATCTATTTTACGACTCAAGAGTTTTATGAGGTGAAGTGACCAATTCCCTTCCACTTGTTCCTTTTACCAAATGTGCTAGTAACATGACAAGGTCATGTACCCATTTTATTACAGCAAGCAGCATAGTCCTACAGTCATCTGTAAAACTGGTAATGGAACTTCATGATTGTGGAAAGGCATATTAGGATGTAAACCAGGTCATGACTCAGTATAGCACATATAGGTTTGTTGAAATCAGATCTAGTTTGATAACGTTTCTTCCACAGGTTTGAGGTATTTCATTATTAATAGGCTCAAACCAATGGCAATAACAATCATACAGGGATAGAAAGAAAGTAATGAATATAAAAGTTACACTAGCAACCTGGACAAACACATTTTAAGTAACAACTAGGACAAAGTTATTAAAAGTAATAACTATTTTGAATTGATAGAGAATAGAAAACTGAAAGGTTTTGGGCACATACTGAGTAACTGATATCGCACAGCGTGTAACCTAGTACACAATGAGTTAACCAACCTTTCAGTCTTTTCAGCAACTGCCAGCCGGTCTGCATCAGGATCGTTAGCTAGAATGATTTTACTTCCAAACTTGTCTGCTGTTTGTATAGCAAGTTTCTGCAAAGATATATCAGTTTGTATATTATTGTTCTAAGTATGTAGTCTGACTTCATCATGTTTTAAGTATGTAGACTGACTTCATGGTGTTTCAAGTGTGTAGACTGACTTCATGGTGTTTCAAGTGTGTAGACTGACTTCATGGTGTTTCAAGTGTGTAGAATGACTTCATGGTGTTTTAAGTGTGTAGACTGACTTCATGGTGTTTTAAGTGTGTAGACTGACTTCATGGTGTTTTAAGTGTGTAGACTGACTTCACAATATTCTAAGTGTTTAGTCTGACTTCATCATGTTTTAAGTATGTAGTCCGACTTCATGATGTTTTAAGTGTATAGTCTGACTTCATGATATTCTAAGTGTGTAGTCCACCCGGGAAGGCAAACCCAGCAAAAAACGCCTGCTAAAGTCGGATGTGTTGGCCTAAGGGCGCATAACTGGACACACTGCAATTACGCCTAAAAAAACACTCCGGATGAACGCAGAAGAAGAAGAAGAA
The DNA here is from genome assembly GCA_014155875.1 of Cepaea nemoralis. Lineage (NCBI taxonomy): Eukaryota > Metazoa > Mollusca > Gastropoda > Stylommatophora > Helicidae > Cepaea > Cepaea nemoralis. The sequence goes on from JACEFZ010027735.1 coordinate 105,851, forward strand.
GTATGTAGTCCGACTTCATGATGTTTTAAGTGTGTAGTTTGACTTCATGATATTCGAAGTGTTTAGTCTGACTTCGTGATATTCTTAATGTAAATCTCCAGATAAATCTGCTGGAATATGGCAGTTCGAGTGGAGAATCAAGTATGGGATTATTCGTAATGAATACAGGCAAGGAAGACTCTAATCTGTAGCTAACTAGCTCTCATCAGAGACAATCACCATCCACACTCTTCAACCTCTATAGAGAGAGAGATGGAGTACTTATGGGCCTGTCCTGAGTGTGGTGATGTGGATTTCTCATCATAAGAGAACAGGAGTTTTAAAAAAGATATAGATAATGCTAGAGAACAGTGACTTTTAAATGGCATAACTGCCCATGTCAGTAAGATATCTGATGATTATTATGACAGTATCTTCTATGTGGTGCCTTGAAAACCTTTGATGAGTAACTATGCACAACAAAAACTAATGTTCAATCCATGTGCTAACATCTTTTCATGCCACACTTCTCTCCAGCATCTTCTCTCTTTGCCTTCCTTGATCCCCTTTCCAGAAACTAACTCATTTGTTTTTCAATATCATCATTATGTAGCAGTCTTCAATTGCAGTTTTTGGCTTCATAAATCATCATGTCTCAGGAAACTGAAATATTAGGGCCGTTTCATTTGAAACCCTGTTCTAATGGCTTTATTACAAAATCATGAAAGAAACATTAACAGGCATGGTAGAATTAAACAAAGCATTAATTTTGAATGAATTATGCACCATGGGTTGGTCAGAAGAAGTCACCGTAGGCATTCAGGCAAGCATCCCATTGCTTAGGTAGGCAGCGAATGCCGTTGCAAAAAAAAGATTGTGGTTGCTCACTGAACCAAGTGTTTACCGCGTTCATTACGTCTGCATCTGTGTGAAATAAGTTGCCCCTTGAGAGCTTTTTAGAGGTCCAAACAAACTGAAAATCACATGGTGATAAATCAGGACTATAGGCTGGATGTTGCAGAATTTCCCACTTCTTCCTTTGCTAATGATTCCTGCACAATCTTTGCGACATGCGGATGAGCATTATCGTGCAACAAAATCACACCACGAGAAAGCATGCATCGTCGTTTATTCTTGATGGCTTTTTGCAGCTTGTCTAGTGTTTGCAAGTAGTGGGTAGAGTTAATGTTGACACCAGGTTCTTTAAAGTCGGCCAACAATAGCCCTTCATGGTCAAAAAATGCGCTCAGAATAACCTTACCAGCGGAAACCTGTAACTTGAATTTTTTGACTTTTGGTGATCCAGCATGCTTCCATTGCATGCTCTCTCTTTTGCTGCATGGTTCAAAGTGGTAACACCATGATTCATCTCCTGCCATTAGGCGGAAGAGAAATGCATCACTCTCCACTCCGTAACGCAGCAAGTGGTTCAAACATAATCCCATGCGCTCCTCTTTGTGGTGGTCGGTCAACATCCATGGTACCCACTGTGAACACACCTTCTGAAATAGCAGTTTCTTACGAACGACCTTAACAATTGTCCCAATTCTGTACTGCTGTATCAATTTTGGCGATGGTTTTTATCTGTTGCGACAATATGCGCTTGACCCGGCCGTCAAAGATCTATTGTAAACTGACGTCCTTTCCAAAACATTTGTGCCCAGTCTGTCACTGTTGTCTTCGACACACATTTTTTACCATAGGCTGCCTGCATTCTTCGATGAATGTTCACTGGTCGACATCCTTCAAATGAAAGAAACTGAATCACTGCTCTTTGAACAGATTTTGGATCAACCCGGAAATTTTCTCAACAGTCAGAAACAGAACCTATGCATCATGGGACGATAAGCACATGCTCTTTTATTCATTGTTCAACGTACGCAATTACACACGGTGCGGCACGAACGGATTTCAAATGAACGCCCCTTATACTTTGGCCGTATAATATGTCTGCCATGGAACAGAAGCTGATGGTGTGGTTTAGATATTCTCGCCATGATTATTATTATGTTGTTGGCACGTTAGTTTGCCAGTGGTAATATTCTGCCATTATTATATGGCTCTGGTTCTAACTGGTTTACACACGGTTTGACAGGTGTGTCCTCATGTTGATATGGCTCGTTCGTGTTTGTGTTGGCGGGATACAAGATAGAATTATTATGACTGGCTGCTCGTTACACTTTTGTGTTGTTATCAATCAGGAACACCAATAGTTGTATCGGGACATGACTCCTCACATTGTCCAGATTAAGTCTGATTGATTACTGACCAGAATTAGCGCTGGTCTAAGTGGGTTAAGTCATCATATTATATTTAAACCACAATTGCCATTCGATGCCACAAAACATCTTACACGTAAAACATAAGACTGGTTCGTTTTATATATATAATTCACATCTGTCCCTTCTCACAAGTTCACATAATTATGAAATGTACTACTTAAAATACTCAAGAACTATCACACTTATGCTTAACTCTTGAAATGGTACAACTAAAATATGTGTGGCCAATGCCTCTGCTCAGTCTCGACCTGTCTATGCTTGACCGCGGTCCTGCTACGGCTGTCTAGTCCAGGAGAGACCTCTATTTTCCTGGACCTGGTCAAAATTGTGCTTCTCGTACACAACAATTGCCATTTCGATCGTGAGCTCTTGTCACAAACAATTAGTCCATGACATGTCGCGGTGGTTGGGAAAGAACCATGATGGAAGGCATGGTTCCTGGAAAGAGAAGCAGGGGTCAACCATCATGAAGATGGACACAGGATGTGGCAGACACCTTGGGCATGATGGTGCAGGAGGCAGGAGAGCTGGCAAGAGGCCAAGGCCTGCCAAAAAGTTTCTCGACATTGAAAAAAAAAATTGGTAATTGCTGTTGAGCTGATACTGAAAATGAATGAACATAAAAACCAACAAGAAGCTCAACAAACAGAAAGACAGAGATACAAGTGAACATTTCCACTAAAACCTTTAATAACAACAAAAAATACTTCACTAGAAAGCTGAAATATTACAATTACAAATAAGTAATATGCATGTCTGAACGAAATAACATACATTTGATTTCTTTCCAGTTTATGTTATTACATTAGGACGTGCATATTTATGATTGTGATGTTTAAGTTTTCTAGCAAAGTATTCTTGTTTTTTTTTTAATCACTGACAAAGAAATTGGTCAAAATGTTTGCTTGTATCTGTGTGTCTTTTTTGGTGAGCTTCCATGCTATATTTTGTTAATTCATTTATTTTGTAGCTCAGTAGGTTGAGGCATTTCCAGGACCTGGTTTTAAACTAACCTTTGTCAAACATTCAAGTGGTTAAGTATAAACTCACACTGGAGCTATGTAATAAGTAAAGGTATAAGTAAAGGACCCTCTTATGAGGGTCTCAGGCATATAAGGTAAATGGTGCTAGCCACAGATTTGTATACACCAAGTGGCAATCAACAGATTATGTCAATATCATACCAGCAGTCTTTCCTTGTTAGGCTGAATGTCAAGAGCCAAGGTTAGCTCTTTGTTGCATTTTGGGTGCACAATATGCTTTGAGCAAATTGCACACTTTGAATGAACACAGGAGAGAAAAGACTTGAAAAACGATCACTCATGCTGAGACCATGGCAGGAAATGCATGGCTCAGAGTCAGAGTCAGCAAAGGCAAAATATATATTGCTGCAGGCGTGTTATTGTTTTAGTAGTAGTAGTAGTGATTGATAGTATGTATTTTACTGTGACTACAATCGTCCATCAGAGTGATAACAGAAGATATGAAATTGCACGGCATTATGTTAATTGCTTATAATTTGTGTGTTATTCATGGTAATGAAGGAAGATGCGAAAAGGCCCATATGGCATGTGAATGGCAATTGTAACTAGAAAAAGTAATCAATAAGAGATTCAACTTTGGAAGATTCAAATACCTAGACAATGAAATAGAGGAGTGCGGTTACAGGGTAGAAGATTTGAAGATGCAGAGATTAAACTCCTGGATGACAAACCAAGACCAGCTGGTAACAGTCAAACCATTTTCCAACTAGGTCACGTCGATCCTCACCCCTGACACTGGGTTAACCTGGGAACCTAAGCCAATAAAAAATAATCTGCAGCAATGGAGATTTGAACATACAACCACCTGTGCTGGCAGCCAAGCCATGCAAGCCATGGAGCTACCACAGCTCCCTGAGCTATGTACCAGTACACAGAAAACTGACAAACAGTTTGCATACCAATGCTCCTTCCCCTTCTTCTGGGTTAGGGTACTTTACTGTAGGAAAGTCAGGATCTGGTTGAATCTGTTGACAGAGTGGATGCTTCATATATTAACAATTTCAACAGATGATAATATTTGTTAAAGTAAATGCAATTCAAGGCACATACTGCCATTATCATCATGTGGCAAGTACTCCTCATAACATCACTCACATCACAGCCCACAGAAAATATTCTTGAACCTTCACCAGTTTTCCTGTCTTATGAATTTTTATGCCCAGGATGTTTTTATGTCCAGTGTCCACTGTCGTGTTGGCCAACTCGTGCTTCTTCTTCCATGAACCATGTCTTCCATTCATGTTCTTTCGAAATCACTGTGACATTTAATGTCGACACAATATTTTTGTTTCCAAGATATGAAGTCGGATGTGTCGGCCGAAAGGCACGCAAGTATCGCAGCTCTGCTGTAAACAGGCACAACGCAATTACATCTGAAAAAACACTGCAGATGAATGCAGTAGAAGAAGAATAAGTTTTCAAGACATGTTGCTGATTATAAGCCAGCTGTCTTTGATGAACTGGTCTAGGATCGAAGCTGACAGGCGGACAGTTTGAGCATTGCTTTCCTGATCCAGCAGCTGGTCTAGGATCGAAGTTCTGACAGGCAGACAGTTTGAGCATTGCTTTGCTGATCCAGCAGCTGGTCTAGGATCAAAGCTCTGACAGGCAGACAGTTTGAGCATTGCTTTCCTGATCCAGCAGCTGGTCTAGGATCGAAGTTCTGACAGGCGGACAGTTTGAGCATTGCTTTCCTGATCCAGCAGCTGGTCTAGGATCAAAGCTCTGACAGGCAGACAGTTTGAGCATTGCTTTGCTGATCCAGCAGCTGGTCTAGGATCAAAGCTCTGACAGGCAGACAGTTTGAGCATTGCTTTGCTGATCCGGCAGTTTCTGCAACTTGTCTGTTCCAGATGTATTGGTGTTACCTTTTCTCTGGAGTAAACTAGGCAGGCTGAGAGAGGGATCAAGCTGCATGGGCAACACATGGTCACAATTCAGCTCAGGATTTGCGCTATGGAGAGGGATAACTCAATTCCTGGTCTTACCGCCATGGATTGTAGTTATTACACCTTTTTTAAAATACAATTAGCCTGCGCTGTTATGAAGGGGTAGGGGATGTGATTTGCAATCCTGCATTCTTCTTCTTCTTCTTCTTCGTTCATCCGGAGTTTTTTTTCGGATGTGATTGCGTTGTGCCTGTTTACAGCAGAGCTGCGTTCTTGCGCCGTTAGGCCGACACATCCGACTTCTGCTGGCATTTGTTGACCGGGTTAACCTTCCCGGGGCAATCCTGCATTCGAAATTAACTACAGGCGATTTGGAAACAGATCACCTTATGTTCATTTTTATCATTGGTATGAACATTGGTCATTCAAAAAGCAATAGACTCACATTTAAATGGGAACTTTGCAACTTTTTCTCAGATATGACTAAAACTGAAAAAAGTATCTATAAACATAAATCTGAAACATATTTTTAATGAGGGCCAAGCAGAGTGACAATATTTACAGCAAAGAATGGCAAACTCAGACTGTCCTCACCTGCTCTGGCACAGGGATTGGGTCTTTGAATCCAAATTCATGCATAAGCGACTTGAAATACTCGTAGCCGACTCCATGCATTGCTGTGTATGTGAACTGCACTAGTGAATCATGATTTTTCTCTCTGAGAAACATACAAACATACTGCTGAGCACTGCATTTCATCATACGTTTAAGTTTATCTACACTACACATTAAATGGCAAGATAAAGATTACCAAATTATAGAACAATTGGGTGGTGTGATGGTTTTGGTCCATGCAAGATCCTTGTAGACCATGATGGATAGGACATATTAGGAGGACCTGTCCAGTGTAGGGGTTGAACCCCTTAACTTGGCATCAGCACATCGGATGTTTTTAAGAACACACGTTCTTATCCATTTGGCCATGCTGACCTACAGATGATAATATAGGAGAGGTGTTGAGAGCGAAGGACTTTGATGCCAGTGAATCTACATCATTGTCCAGAATGAGAAACTCAGGAGTAAGAAATAGTATGGCCAGACACGAGAGGGCCCTTGACAACCAACACAGAACTGGCACTAATAGCCAGAAAGGAACATGAGTTCAGAAATCAAGATCATTGCATTCTGGACATTCCCAATGTCCCCTTCTTCAGCAGTCAGTGAAGGGTTCCCATGCTGATAAAGCCAGTGGCAGCTGGCTTAAATGTGCGCCTGCATTTTCCCCAACATGTTGAGTGTTGTCCAGACACTGCTCACTCCCCGCTGAGTCAGCCGCTCCAAGTATGGATCCTCTTGTCTATTTTGCTGCACTTTCTGCTCAGTTTCATAGTCTTCACTATAGTCAACCTTGTAATAAAGTAGTTGACCACCCAAAAGAGCAGCCAGTATCTGCCTGTTCATTTCTTTAACATCCATATTGGAAATTGATTGTGCCTAAATGTGCAATTAAAGTACAGGACGTTATTTTGGGGCAAGTGCAGGAATTCAAATATCTTGGTACATGGATAACATTAGATGGAAGATGCATGACTGAGATAAAGAACAGAATAGGACAAGCAAAAACTACATTCTATCAAATGAAGAACGTTTTGTGCAATAAGTCATTGTCCTTGAAAGTTAGAAAACGAGTTCTTGCATGTTTCATAGAACCAGTTTTAACATACGGCTGCGAATCCTGGACAATTAGTAAACAGGCAAAAAAATCCCTGGAAGCCTTGGAGATGTGGTTTTATAGAAGAATGCTGAAAATTAATTGGACAGCCAAAATGAGCAATCAAGATGTTTTAAGGGAAGCTGAGTAGCAAAGACAACTTATGACAAACATCTGAAATAGGCAGTCAGTTTCTTGGCCATGTTATGAGAAGACAAAAACTGGAACATGTGATAACTGGAAAGATTTGTGGAAAGAGAGATAGAGGAAGACAGCGTGAGAAAATTCTTGACAGTCTTGTATCATGCATGGAAGGGAGTCAACACACAAAATGATCCATGACATCTTAGATCACAATTTGTGGAGAGGCATGATCGCCTGTGCCAGCCAGCAAGGCACTGGACGATGACCACCCAAAGGAGCAGCAGCAGCCAGTCTATCTGTCTGTTCATTTCTTTAACATCCACATGGAAAAACAGCAGAAACACCTCAGTTATAACAACTTGTGAACACTGGATTGAACAGCAAAACCAAATATCTTCAGTATTAAGCCAAGTCGCAAAGGTCAGCATAGCCGAATGGACAAGAGCGTGTATTCTTAAACATCTGGTGTGCTGATGCCAAGGTAAGGGGTTCAACCCCTACACCAGGACAGTTGGACTAAAATGTTGACCCAATGTCCTTGACTTGGGGATGTTAATTACATGTACCTCTGAAGTCAGAGTGGGTTTGCTTGATGGCAAGGGACACTGTTAATAGGTACAGCTAATCCACACTCAAAATTCAGTCGAGCACTACTAGAAGTAGTGTGTATGGACTACACTTGAGTTCAAAGCGAGCGTGCACCCAAAAATAAAAAAAAATAAAAAAGTCAAGTCACCTCAAATAGCAGTTAGCCAAGGCTGCGGCATTGTATTTGCTAATAATCTGTTCCAAAGGATCAATGACTAGATCTGTCATGCTAGCCAGAAGCTCGATCTGCCAGGATGCTTCTTGTGGCTCCAAGCTTTCCGCAATGGCCTTGCTAATGCCCTTGTCATGAGGGGATATGATCTGGCAGACAGTAATGAGAAAATTATATTGCTTTACAAAGTAAAATGTCGGTATCAATTATAAGTAATATGACTTCTTCTTCTATTGCCTTTTATTCCTCAATAGAGCATATGATCCGAACTTACTCATGTCAAGCTGTCCTATACTTTGCTATCTCATTCAGCTCACTCCATGTCCACCCCAAATTATTTATGTTTCTAACTCTCTTTTCCGTGAGTTTTTAGGTCTCCACTATTTCGTTTGGGAGCAGCTATAGTGTCGTGGCTGGTTGCTTGTCTGCTGGCCATGGGTTTGAATTTGCATGGAGGAAGAGTTTTAAAATTGACTTGTGCTTCCAGGCTGACCCAGATTAAAATGGGTACCAGGAAAGTGAAGATAGCCAGCGTGATATTGACCAGATCACCCCCTCAAGTGCCAATGGGTTTATACAAATATGGGTTTAGCACCATATGCCCAATAAGCCTTAAGATATGTGAAAGGGTAATTTACTTACTATTTCATGTGCCTAGTGGGGTCCAGTCAAAGGACTTTCTAGTGATACAAATATCAAGTTTTCTTACTATGTGTCCTATCAAGAATCAGCACCTTTTCTTTAGCTCTTGGTCTTCTGTCTAGTTGGGGACAATATGCCTGCTTTGTCCTATATATTTTTAGGGTTTCCAGGGGGGAATTAAGATTATTTCAAGATCGCGTTAATACAAGAACTGATTACTTGATATTGTTTTTCCCTCCATACTTTACAGTTCTGTACTTCTTGCCCTTCTGAATGTTGTTTTAAGTAGATCTGCAAATTACGTTTTATGTAGATGTCTAGACTTGTTCTAGTATATGTTATTAAATTTAGCTTCCACTTTTACGTATACTGTCTGGCAGAATACGTTCTGCTGTCTCTTCTGTCTCTCCACACACGTACATGTTCTGGTACAGAATAGAACAATCTTTTGTGCTCGTACAAGACAGTGATACTTGTCTCAATATTAACTGACTTTTTTCTAATAGCTTGGATAAGCATTTTCTTTTCATGGAAGATGGTTAATTGCTATGTTATTTGATTGCTGTGGAGTAAACATTATATAATAGGGACAGAAAGAGTTAAAATTTACTAACCCTTTAGAAATGTCAGGAGAAATAAACGTAGGGTGTATTTGCAATGACTGCAGTGTTTGAAAATATTGCTGGTCCAAGTTTTCTATTCATCCTCTGTAAAGTTCACGCAACATAACTGGTAAATAAAAAACTTGGATCGGCAATATTTTCAAACACTGCACAGTCATTAAAAATATACCCTGTATATCCTAGTTCTTCACAATGAGCATAAAGTATGCAGGCTGAATATAAACACCGATGAAAATACTTTACTTGCAGCAGGTTGAGAACGAGTGCCTGGAAAAGACTAAGGAAAGAAGAACATTATACACAAATATAAGAGCGAGACAGTGTTCTTTGGTAATATAATGAGAAGAGACACTTTTGAAAACATCATCAGGATTGGAAAGAACAGCTGTAGACGATGCTAACAGAAATGTGCTGGATGGACTGGGATAGTGACATGGATGTATATCATCAACAGAAATGCTACTGGATGGACTGGGATAGTGACATGGAGGTATATCATCAACAGAAATGCGCTGGATGGACTGGGATAGTGACATGGAGGTATATCATCAACAGAAATGTGCTGGGTGGACTGCGATAGTGACATGGAGGTATATCATCAACAGAAATGTGCTGGGTGGACTGGGATAGTGACATGGAGGTATATCATCAACAGAAATGTGCTGGATGGACTGGGATAGTGACATGGAGGTATATCATCAACAGAAATGTGCTGGATGGACTGGGATAGTGACATGGAGGTATATCATCAACAGAAATGTGCTGGGTGGACTGGGATAGTGACATGGAGGTATATCATCAACAGAAATGTGCTGGATGGACTGGGATAGTGACATGGAGGTATATCATCAACAGAAATGTGCTGGATGGACTGGGATAGTGACATGGAGGTATATCATCAACAGAAATGCGCTGGATGGACTGGGATAGTGACATGGAGGTATATCATCAACAGAAATGCGCTGGATGGACTGGGATAGTGACATGGAGGTATATCATCAACAGAAATGCGCTGGGTGGACTGGGATAGTGACATGGAGGTATATCATCAACAGAAATGTGCTGGGTGGACTGGGATAGTGACATGGAGGTATATCATCAACAGAAATGCGCTGGATGGACTGGGATAGTGACATGGAGGTATATCATCAACAGAAATGTGCTGGATGGACTGGGATAGTGACATGGAGGTATATCATCAACAGAAATGTGCTGGATGGACTGGGATAGTGACATGGAGGTATATCATCAACAGAAATGTGCTGGGTGGACTGGGATAGTGACATGGAGGTATATCATCAACAGAAATGTGCTGGATGGACTGGGATAGTGACATGGAGGTATATCATCAACAGAAATGTGCTGGATGGACTGGGATAGTGACATGGAGGTATATCATCAACAGAAATGTGCTGGATGGACTGGGATAGTGACATGGAGGTATATCATCAACAGAAATGCGCTGGATGGACTGGGATAGTGACATGGAGGTATATCATCAACAGAAATGTGCTGGATGGACTGGGATAGTGACATGGACGTATATCATCAACAGAAATGCGCTGGATGGACTGGGATAGTGACATGGAGGTATATCATCAACAGAAATGTGCTGGGTGGACTGGGATAGTGACATGGAGGTATATCATCAACAGAAATGCGCTGGATGGACTGGGATAGTGACATGGAGGTATATCATCAACAGAAATGTGCTGGGTGGACTGGGATAGTGACATGGAGGTATATCATCAACAGAATTGATCCAGAACAAGGACAGAGATCTGTGGAGATGCATGAATGTCTATTGTCAAGCACCTGATGGTGATGATAATGGGAACGTTGGAAACAATGCCATAGAATTAATATAAAACTATAAAAGATACTAATTATTTATTACCTGAGCTCCATTGCTCCAATATACCTGGACAGAAAACAAAAATTGAAATAATTAAAATGTACATGAAGGCAACAAGCAATAAAGACATCTGTTATCAATCTAATTAACACATATAAAGATGAATTTTGAAAAAAAATCTGGCTCATAAATAGCATCATATCTCAGATACTGAAATATTTTAGTCATGTAAAATGTCAGTGGTTTAGAAAGAACAGTTAGTTAGTTAGTTAGTCGTGGCTCCAATTTCACAGCATCCCCCATAGTTTTCCGTTCCTGTGCCAGTGAATATCACACAAAATGCTCTTCACTGCCCCATGTCAAAAGTGGAACAGACAGGAGTCTCGACAAACCAACAGAAAGAACATGTTGGAAGGCATGATTACCGGAGGAAGAGGCAGTGGTCAACGACACAACAGTGGACACATGACATTAAATACACCTGGACATGAAAATGCACAAGGAAGGGGAACTGGTAAAGATTCCAGAATATTCTGGGCTGGTTGTGATGAGGACAAAGTTCTGCACAAGACTTGCTATATGATGAGGATGACCATGAATTAATTTAAATATTCTAGCATAAGTTGAAGGGTTGTGTTGAGTTGAGTTGAGTTGCCTTGAGTTGAGTCAAGAACCAACATCACAGCACTCGGGACATTCCCATATGTGTTCTGTCCACATCTTCAACAGCCAGTGAAAAGTCCCAATACTAATTAATGGTACCAGTAGCAATCTGATTATGTGTCCGTCTGGCCTCTCCTCGGAGTCCTGAGCGTCGGTCAGATCTTCTGGTCACTCCCTGCAGCACCATTCTCTCCAGGCCATGGCGATCCATCGATTCTTTCACATTAAACACATGATCCTGAAGGGTCCCGACCACACCTGCTTTATCATGCACCAATACCCCACCCCACCCAGAGATGCAGACCCAGCCAATCTGTCTGCCGGCCAATTTTCCTGCTTACTTAAAGCAATTTAGCATAAGTTGAAGGGAAAACCACCTGAAGTGATTGCCCCAGGCTGCTGAATAAGTCTAAAAATATATGTGACAATAATGATGATACTATACACTTACTTTATACCTATTATCATTTCTATGGGTTTTGGCTAGCTAAAAATAAATATAATGATGGCAATAGAGAAAATGATGGTAATAGAAGATGATGTTGCATACTTACTTTATACCCGTTGTCATCTTTTGGGTTATGGCTGGCTGTGATCATGATTCCACATGCTGCTTTCAAAGCACGAGTGCTGAATGCCTTCAAATGAAAACAGGCAGAAACTTAATTATTTTTAAAGATTTCAGAAAAAAAAATACACTGATAAAAAGACAAGAAATTAACAGAAAAATCCAGAAAAGTTAACCTGGTCAACAAATGCCAGAAAGAAGTCGGACATGTCGGCCAAAAGGTGCAAATATTGCCACTCTGCTGTAAACAGGCACAACACAATTATGCCCAAAACAACATTCTGGATGAACAAAGAAGAAAAATAGAAAAATATATTGTAAAACTCATAGTGATATGGGTTGCCAGATGAACATTTTGATTTAAAGCCAAACATTATTAGACAAAAGCCAGCCTAAAAAGGCAAACAACTGTAAATGTGTGAATACTGTGTGAATATGTGTGTTGTATATTTCAGCTTAAAGGATTTATCTAATTACTTTAATTTATCTTGTGTGATTCCTGCAGTATGTACCTGATGAGATGCAGCAAAATATGCCAGGCAATAAATCATGCAATCTACAGTTTGTGTCTGTTATTCAAATTCACTATGGGAAAACATTGTTTTGAATTGTAAATGTGTTTTACTTAAAGATGTCACATGAAAAGCTGATTTAGCTCACCACTGTTGTCCTCACTGAAATCGGTGGAACCTAAGGTATAAACCTTGTCAGATGTCAATCTTTTAGCATTTGTGAGGATAGAGTTAAAGGGGGTTAAAGGTTATGTTAGTTAGTTAGTTAGTTAGTCATGGTTCCAACTTCACGGCAACGGGTTGTCCCCATATTGCTCCGTTCCTGTGCCAGTGAATATCACACAAAATGCTCCTCACTGCCAAAAGTGAACAATGGAACAGACAGGAGTATCGGCAAGCCAACAGCCAGCACAGGTACACTGTGCATAATGCCGCCGCCAGAATGCCAACACAAAAGTCCTCCATGAAAAATACAGTTCATCGTCGATGGAAATGGCAGTCACCAGAAAGACTTCATTGACCCGGGTTTTATCCCATATGGCTTCAGTCTCTTTCCACAGGATGACCCGCCAAAAGTGCCGCACAAAGCACGAACTCCGAAGCTCCAGCGGCGACTCCCAGGAGTCTGCTGAAAAATGCACTCATGAGCCGAAAAGGCAAACCAGTCAATCCAGCAATAGCCGGCCACCATCGTTCCGAACATGCAGTTCATGCTACACACAACCGTGGACAGATGTAAAAGCATTCCACGCGAAACTCACAGCTCACAGTGTCGCGCCACGCACTCACTCAGTAGCAGGGCGACGGTACCATATCCTCCTTAGTCGCCTCTTACGACATGCATGGTTAAAGGTTAGAGGATCAACTTCATTGCCCCAGGTTCTTTCCCATATGACTCAGACTTCTTTTTGCAGAGTGACCTACTTAAAACTGTCACACAGAGCATGGACTGCATAGCTCCAGCGAGATCTCCCAGGCGTCTCCAAAAATACTGCATCAGAAACAAATGTTAAAAGTCCAAAAATGACCTTGCAACGTTCCAAGCATAAGGCAGACTGTTTAAACACTTTGTCACAGAGAATAGAGTGAAAAACATAAACCTTGTTGGATGTCAAGGTTTTCAGAATTTATGAGGTTATAGCTAGCAGCATAAATCTCATCAGCTATTAAGTCCTTTAGCATTTGTGAAAATAAGTGAACAGCTTAAACCTTGTCAAATGTCAAGACATTTAGCATTTGTGATAGTACAGTTAGTTAGTTAGTTAGTTAGTCGACAGATCATCCTCATTGCACATTGAACCATTCAGTCCATAAGTGCTCGGATCCCCTCCTTAGCAAATCCCGCAGCATGTCGCGGCTAACGACACCAGTTTTGTGTTGGTTTATCAATCTTCTTTGGCTTCCTGCAGTAGTGTTCTTGTTTGGCCAACCTCTTTTAATTTGCTGTTCTCAGTCTGACTATGGTTGTAGATTCACAGTCATCACTTGGTTCTCGCAAAAAGTCTTACTTCTCGTAGAAGAACAGTAGCGAACAGCATAAATCATGACAGATGTCAAGTCTTTTAGCATTTGTGAGGATACAGTGAACAGCATAAATCTCATCAACTATCAAGTCTGTTAGCATTTGTGAAAACTACAGTGAACAGCTTAAAGCTTGTCAGATGTCAAGACTTTTAGCATTTGTGATTAAAGACTGAACAATTGAAGAAACCATGTGTTGCTCGTGCAGCATGATTCCTCTCTCGGCCTGCCTAGTTTACTCCAGAGGAAAGATAACACAATACATGTGGAACAAGACAAGCTGCAGAAGTTGCTGGATCAACAAAGCAGTGCTCTAACTGTCCACCTGTCAGAGCTTCGATCCTAGACCAGTTGCTGACCAAGGCTTGAAGCCTTTTCTTCCCTGCCATGACATTTAGTCTTTAGGTTGCATTTCCTTGCACCAGGATAAGGCTTGTACCCTTCCAATTCACCATTCATACCCTCCAACACCATTTCTGTCAACAATATTTGTAGCACATCTTCATATTGCTGCTAAATTAAAAGTAAGTAGAATATCCTTTACAGGACATCACAGAAAAAAATCCATCACCTTACAAAGGATTTGAACTCAGGTCTCCGAAATGGGAAACCCGGTGTCCTAGCTACTAAAAATTAAACTAAAAAACCACTACAAATAAATAAAGCCTGATGACATAGAATGTTCAAAGCATAATTACGTACCACATATGGAGTTGGGCATATCTTGGAAAATAAATACACAGGTATACCAGCATTCACAAAAACAGTGCAGACAATCTTAGCCCACCTAAACGGAAAAGATAAGTCAAAATATATTAGCTAAACATCAAATGAAAGCGAGGTAAGGAAAACAACAGAGTAGCTACTCAATGAAACATCAGATTTCTGGGCCTCTTTATTTCATCATCATCATGTGACATGCTGATAAGTGTGGGATGATCATGGTTTGCCATCTTGTATGATCGCTTCAGGTCTCGGAACAGGTTCTTATCCCGATCATGCCACGTGACCAAGCCATCCAGGTATTTATTTCTTTATTCCCCCCCCCCCCGCTTTACTCTTTCACCATCAAGTTTGCCAGTTGTTGCTCAATTTTCAAGTTTTTTCTCTCCTCACAATGTGCCAAAAACCTATCGCTTACGTCTAATTTCTCTAATCAATTAACAGTTTTCATTTGCTTCTTGAAGGAGTCAAACACGAATAAAGTCAAACATGGATAAGTCAAACATGGATAAGTCAAACACAGATAAGTCAAACATGGATAAGACTAAATGAATAAGCCAAATATGGAGATATTAAACATGGATAAGTCAAACACGGATAAGTCAAACATGGATAAGACTACATGAATAAGACAAACATGGAGAGGTAAAACATGGAGAGGTAAAACATGGATAAGTTAACATGGATAAAGGCAATGAAAACACATGGACCAGTGCATACTTGCAGGAATTTTCATGTATTATAAAATAGTGACAACTCTTTGAAACTTTTAAAATTAAAAAATGTTTTAAGGTACATATTCTTTGATGTGGCATCAGTGCTGGTAGTTGAGGGTGTTGCATTCTGATGAGATGGCTGAACCATTTGAATCTTCCGCCTTTCAATATGTGTGGCACAAGGTGCTGATCCCATTGTCTGTCTGATAACATTATTTTTTACTCAGCCTTGGTGCCATGACCCATTATGGGAGCATGGAGTGCTGAGAGTATAGAGTACTGAGCTTCATGCAATTTAGAGTGAAGATCGACCCAATTCAAAGATTCACAGCTTTGCATGAAGACAGCAACCAAGTCACTGAGCAGGGGACAGCGTCTCCTCCAAAGCGTCATTCAAGTTTAGACCGAAGTTCGGGGTCGGACCGGTTGAAGCCGAATAATGGCTATGGCAGAATTTCACCTTGCGGCCTTGAGTTTGAATGCAGATGTTGTTTGCAAGTATTCTATGTCGACAAAGTTTAAATGCAGATGTCATCTGCAAGTATTCTACGTCGACTGAGTTTGAATGCAGATGTTGTTTGCAAGTATCTTATACTGACATTGTTTTAATAAGATCACGAAGTGTATAAAGTGTTGTGAAGAAATGACAATACAATGTATCACACTTGTATCGATGTTATGTTATAATAGTTCTTTGTCGAGTGGTGTCAATCGTCACATAATGTGTGTACAAAGATTAACATTCAATGAGCCACACAATAAAAGCTCCTTAACAATTGGAGCGAAAATCAAACTCAACAATCAATCAGCCATGGAGAACTTAATAAGTGTTACTATGGCCCAGCTGAAACAGCTAATGGGTTATGTCATCTATGGTATTATGTCAACCACAAATTTCAATACTACGGATGAGATAACACCCATAAACTCCATGGCACTTGGATAGTTAAGCTGGCAGCTCTTCTGAATTCATGTGCTTAAATTTCACTTTAAAAATGTGTTTACATTTGCTCGCTTTGAACTCAAGCATAGTCCATACACGTGCTAATATTTCTAGTGCACTGGACTGATTTTTACGTGTGGATTAGATTTCCCTATTACCAGTATCCCTCACCATGAGGCGAACCCACTCCGACTTCAGAGGTACTTGTATTTACATCCTAAAGCAAAGTGTGAGAAGTCAACATTTTAGTCCAACTGACCAGTGTAGGGGTTGAACCTACCACCTCTGCATCAGCACACCAGATGTTTAAGAACACACATTCTTATCCATTCTGCCATGCTGACCGTCACTAAAATGTTATTAAATTCAAAACCCAGAAAAGCTCACCTCTGGCTATTGTGTCCGCCCATCATAGCCAACCACTACGCCTGCATTGACTATTTGAGGCAAGACTCCTTTGCAGTACTTAACCATTCCCTTGAGAAAATCAAGAAAGAAAGCCATATGTTTGTGAGTGTATGCACATGCATGCACGTGTGTATATTTAAAGAAATAAAAAGTCCCGAGGCAGGAACCTGTTATGTCTGAATCCTTGGTGTTCTGGATCAATTCTGTTGATATTTCTTCAAAACATCATCTGTCCATCTAGCATAATTTCTTTCTACACCAATATCACTCTGATAGGTTCAAGCCCTTTACACTGCTTAAATGATCAAACATAATTTAATTGGACTTGAGTTAAAACTCAGTCTTCCAGAGGATTCACCAGCCGATCCACCAACCAGCCGATTAACCAACCAACCAGCCGACCAACTAACTAGCCAGCCAGCTGACCAACCAACCAGCCAGCCAGCCAACCAGCTGACCAACCAACCAGCCAGCCAGCCAACCAGCTGACCAACCAACCAGCCAGCCAACCAACCAACTAGCCAGCCAGCCAACCAACCAACCAGCCAGCCAGCCAACCAGCTGACCAGCCAACCAGCTGACCAACCAACCAGCCAGCCAACTCACCCACCAACCAACCAATAAAGTATAATTATGAAATGTAATGGCAAGATATATAAAAATATATTTCTTTTTTTACACAGTGCTCTACAAAAATTATATTGGGTACAATAATGTAATACATTATTATTTGTAAAATATTCCTAAAACATTTAAAAACAAAAACCACAATTTATTTTAAATTTGAACTGATGATTAGCAGATTATAACATATGAAAACCATTACGACATACAGACCTGTGTTGTTTGTATGATAGTTAAATCATTCATCTGAGAATTTCCAGGACCCATTTTTGCCCTCAAGCCTAGAATTATAACAGAAATTTGTTAATGACCACTATTTCACAAAGCAATGACTTCATAAACATAAAGACAACTTAAACTTCACATATTTCACTATCTAATGGAATTTACAACAGCAGTCTCTCAAAGGTTTGACCATTAGAGACCACAATATTGTCGGACTCTGAAAATGGCTGGAAACCAAACCAAAGACTATTTTGCACGTACAATAAATTGATCATGCTTCTCCATATCTTCCAACTTCCAACGTCATGTAACACTTTGTCTGATGACACCCATCTGTGCCATGACCCGAGACTGTCAAGAATCTTCTCCCGTTTGTCTTCCTCTCTCTCTCTTTTCACATGTCACAAAATGTTCTAGTTTTTGTCTTGTCATAAGGCAGCCAAAAATTGAAGACTGCCCATCTGATGTTCGTGATAAGTTATCTTTGTGCCTCAGCCTTCTTCAAAATATTTGGATTATTAATTTGGCTATCCACGCAATTTTCAGCATTTGTATATAAAACTACATATCCAAAGCTTCAAGGGATATTTGTGCATGTTTACTGATTGCCCAGGATTCACAGCCATTTGTTAAAAGCAGTTTCATGTTGTAACATGCAAGCATTTTTTTCTAACTTCTAATGACAGAGGTTTAGTGCATAAGATGTTCTTAATTTGATAAAATGCAGTTTTTTCTTGTCCTATATGGCTCTTCATCTCTGTGATGCATCTTCCAGCTGATGTTACCCATGTGCTTAGATAATCTGAATTTCTGCACCTGCACCAAAATAACACTATTTACATTAATTGTATATTTAGGCATTTGTTTCTTTGATATCACCATTACCTCTGTCTTCCTAGCATTCAAACTAAGGTCCATTTTGTTTAACCACTTTCTATAACAACTGTAACTATAATTTTCTGTAGTTCCTTCTAACTTTTTGTTATTGAGATGGTGTCATCAGAATAATGTGAAGTTATTTATACTATATCCACCAACCACAATCTCCGACATATCCTTATATAGATCTCACGACATGCTCACTGTGCAATGAAAACAAATCAGGAGGCATCACACATTCCTGTAAAATGCCCTTACTCATGCACTGAAATGTTCCTAAATGATTGTTGAATCTTATGGCTACCGTTTGCTGTCAATATATTTAAACAAAAAAATAAAATATGCCTTGAAGCAGTTTTCTTCTATGGGTTTGTGATGTTATAGCACGATCTCATTTTGTAGGCAAGAGAGAAAGGAGGAACATGTGACCAATGTTTCCCTACTGTTGACAAGCGGCGAGCTCATTTGTTGAACCCAAGTCCAACCATACACATGAAATTAACAGCTCAAAACAATGCATTATCACTATTAGTGAATTTAAACAAAGACGTGCTAAATAAAATATTGTATGATTTCTTGCCTGGCATATTGAGCTGCATCTTGACAACGGGAAAAATACTGTAGTTATATTTTTTTAAAATGTGTAAAATTAATAATACTTTGCCTGAAATATGATGTACATCGTCGCTAACATTGTGCAAATGTGTAGAACGTTATATCCACATAAGTCTAACACTTAGCAGGAAGTTCTTCTGTTTACATAGCAATGGCTGGAATCAACTAATATATAATGCTTCAATATATATTTGAACAATTGATTATTGTTCGTCGAATACAGTATACAAAATTAGGTCTGCCTGTTTTTTGTTTTTTTTTTAATGGTGTGATTGGTACTCAGCAAATGTTCCATGATGGCCAAATTCAATGTTTTATGACCTGTTGACTGCACAGGGATTACTGAAGAATTGTTAACTCTCTTTTCCACCCACACTGGTATATGTTCGGCTACTTGATTTGCTAAATGCCTTTCCATTCTACCTCTATAAGTCGCTTGGCATTCACACTGGAATTAATAAATGCAGTTTGATTTGGTGTATGGAGATTTGGCATCTCTGTTTAAATTACCAGCTATCAACTCGTTAGCACACCTGTTATGCTAATATATGCTCTTGATTGTTTAAAGATCTTTGCCATCAATGTTTAGTTGTTCTAGTAGTTCCATTATTTCCTCATCTCAACCCAAGGAACAGACAGATGCTTCACAAATACTCCATATAAATAAACTACTAAACTTTATCTGCAGTAACTTTTGAGTTATGAGATTATTAAAACACAGAACTGAATGAAATAACACAAAAGTTTACCACCAAAAACATATATTTTTACCAGCAGTTCCAAATTCCATCCTTTGCAATAGTAGCTTCTTCAGTTCTGGAATGTTATTTTCATCAACTAATGTCTTTATTGCCAAACGGGTTTTTTCATTCTGTTTAACATTGAAAACAATTTAATTATACTATAAACATAAATTATTTTGCTAAATTTGTAATTTAAATAATGAAGACACAAACCATAGATTGTACAATTTATTGCCTGGCATATTTCACTGCATCTCGTCAGGTACATACTGCAAATCACACAACATAGAGTAAAATAACTAGAAACATCGTTCAAGCCGAAATATACACGTTCGCACAGTAATATCAATTGTTTACCATGGTAATTTTAAACTGACTATCATGTCTTTCTGTTTGCACAAAATTGGCCTATGTAGAAGAATCATTATGGCTTCTGCAAACTTTAACAAACGTCTACAGGCCCGGCTCATTACAGCAGTCGGCCGAACATTCTGTGCTGCAACTCCAGTTATTAGGTACAGAACCACACCTATTCCCAGCCCAGCAGTAAAAGAATCTACCCCTCTGTACGCCACATCCAACTGCTTTCACCAATTCACATGCAGGTGCAAGTCTACCTACATTGGCAGAACAGAGCGGCAGTTACACAGCAGGGTTGTTGAACACATACCAAACTGGATTGACAATATACTACACACAGGTGATGGGATCATGGGAAGGCTGACACACCACAATTATAATCTTCTGGCATCGTCCATTGCACGTCATGTCTTGGAAACCGGCCATGTCTTGGAAACCGGTCATGTAATTGCTAGAGACAAATAGTTGTTTGTTAAAGTTTGCAGAAGCCATAATAATTCTTCTACATAGACCAATTTTGTGCAAACAGAAAGACCTGATAGTCAGTTTAAAATTACCATGGTAATCAATTCATATTACTGTGCTAACATGTGTATATTTCAGCTTGAACGTGTATCTAGTTATATTACTCTATGTTGTGTGACTTCAGCATTATGTACTTGACAAGATGCAGCAAAATATGCCAGGCAATAAATTGTACAATCTATGGATTGTGTCTTCGTTACTCAAATTCACTATGGGAAAACACTGTTTTGATTTTCTAAATGTATAATTATAATTTCATTATATAGAATAAGCCAAAATTAATAAAAACAGATGCACCAAAAAATTTTAAAAATAAAATACATATGGATATTTCAGAAGAACAATTTGATTTTCAAATGAAAAGTGGAACATGAGAAGCAATATTTTGTTTCAGAACACTGCCTAAAAATAGATAAATGCTGAAAAAAAGTATTTATCTATGTGTCATGGACTATTAAAAGGCATTCAATAGAGTTGTCCATGACATATTAATTAAGTGCCTGGGTGAAATAGGTATAAATGGCAAAGGCAGAAGATTAATAACGAATTTATACTGGAAACAAGCAACAGTACAATCATGAAAGTGTATGTCACTTCTTATAGATATAAACAGATGTGTGTGAGACAAGGGTGTGTATTACTGTCATGCACATACAATATTTAAACAGAACAAATATTCAAGTTTATGAAATGTGATTATATAGAAGAATTGGATACATTTCGCAATAGAAGAAAAATAATTAACAAATAAAGAAGTATTACAAAAACTGGGTTTGAAGAAACCAAACTGAATGAGATCAAGAACAGATAAGTTAGGTTATTCAGTCATATAAAGAGATACAACTCCTTGTTAAATGATGTGCTGGAGGAAAAAAAGAAGGGGAATTGTGGAAGAGGAGGAAATCAATACAGGTGGGTGGACATCATCAAGAAATGATTTGAAAAAATAAAAGCGTGTATTAATGCATTGTAAAAATGTAGTACTGAGAATTTGGTCACTAATTATAGCCCACTTGCATTGCGGTGATGGCACCTGTTGATGATGATGATGATGATGATGAACATACAATTATTCAGCTGACAGCTGACATTAAATCTAGCAGTGTCGGGAAAGAGCCAACAAACAAAACATCAAGGAGAATTTTCAGAGCAAACAGCCGAAATGGTAATCAAAGAAATTACTGTGATGTAGACACAGTTGAGGAAGACAAAAATAAAGTCACGAAGCAGGAACTTGTTATGAGTCTGTGATGTGCCAGGACCATCAAATTTTGTAGGCCTGAATGCACGGAGGAATAGGTGGTGTCCCTCACTTAGCGGACAACAAGTGCAGGCATAGAACACTCATGACATCATCAGCATAACCTCCTTGTGATTACACTAACATGCCCGATGAAGAAGACAAACTAGAACACAATTAAGGGAATGCAACAGCTGCAGGTCTATGTATCACTAGGAACACAAAGACTAGAGTGATATGAAGACATTGTTCACAAATTTATGGCAAACATAACAATTTCTCGTGGATGGAGTACTCGTGTAATCAACAGCGAGTTATGCTGATAATGTTATGAGTGTGATCGTCCGACAACAGATTTATCTACAAACCATCGCGAGCATCACAATAGATTAAAGCAACATCCTGATACTTTTACACACCTTGAGGTGTACTAACATATGCTCTTCGACCCATATATGTATAAACCAATCTGCACTCTATAGGTCATGTGGTCAATAGCATACAGGCTGCCTTTACTTCCCCAGACATTTCCTGGTATCCATTTAAGACTCAAACTACTGAACGTACACTTGCCAAAAGATCACAAACAGCCAAAAAAGGCTAGGGGTTTACAGTGACGTCCTGTAAATAGGATATGCAACTAAATTTTAAACATTTTAGTCTGGGTCTACCTGGGAGCCTGAATAAATTTTAAAAATCCACCTCAATGAGGATTCTAACCCATGACAACTTGGCCGGCTTGCAAGCATCTAGCCACTACTTTACTGCAGCTCCCAGAAAACAAGTACAGAAATGGAACAAGATAGTGAAGAGTAGAATATCAGTCACATTTACAATATGATACAATTTGGGCTTTCAATCCCCCAATTGTATCAAACTGGGTTGGGGTGAGTGTTATTATCCAAGTTGGATGTTGGATGGATCCTAACATATGTGATTGTCTGCCTAATAGGATGTTGAGATGAAGGGGTGGGTGAGCAAAGTTTGCACAGCTCATAGATAGCACATGGACCTCACGGGTTACTGAATTAAGACTATCCATGTAGTAGGCTCATGATCATTCAGCGACCAGATGTGGTAGATCTTTGGGCCCTGTCTGAGTAATCACAGCGACCCTACCAGTGTGAAGATCTTGCTGAAGTAGAGATTTAATTAAATTAGATAACAGAAAGTCTAAAGATAGTTAAGCTGGCTCAGAGTTTTCTTCCACTTCTTCTTTGTTTGTTCACTTAAAGTTTATTGTTTATATCTGCAATGTTGTCTCATGTATAAACTTCACTGTCTTTTTAATTCACTCAGGGATCCATAGAGTTCCACTGTTTTTTCTCTTGGCCAGAGTTTGCCTAAATATGTCGTATTGGGGCAATCTTGGAGTGTGTGATCTGTTGTCTGTGGCGTCAATCCACATATGCATTGCATACGGCTAATTTGTGAATCTTGAATTTTTTATACATGTGGTTGTGTATCAATTGTGTCCTGTTCTACGGTGCAGAATTATGATTTTGTTCTGGTCTGTCCATAAAATGGTAATCGTCTTGTGCTGATGTTTGTGGTGTTTTGATTGATTTGATTATTCTTTTCTTTTATTTGTCAGGTGTGCACTAAGTTCGAGTAAGTATAATTACATAGAACAAAATATATTCATTATAGAAGACTTTCGACTGTCTACTCTGATTTGCGAAATCAAGCAATGCTTATGTAACAAAACAAAGATTATGAAGCTGAGGGAGAGAACGGAAGAAAGCAGTAACTTTCAGCTTTAGCTAAGTAAACAGAACACACATGCGTGCGCGCACGCACACACACAACAATGCACATTATCAAGCGCCTGTGTGCAGATAGGCACACATACACCACATACTAACCTTGTCCCATTTCAACCACTGATTAATCTCTGCATTCAGCAGCTCATTTCCTCTAATTATGTCTGACATCTTGATCACGCTGAGGTAGCACCTTTGTATTAAGCTTGATGAAAGATTTTTCTTCAACAGCATAAGCTGGGAATACTGGGATCAACACAAAGAGAAACATAGTTATTTATAATAAATTATAAACATTACAAAATCATATATGAACCTAACAAGATCAAACATGCAGTTATCAACCTAACAGTGATTAAACATGCATTTATGAATGTTACTATGATCAAACATGCATCTATGAACCTAGTTATGATCATCCGTTTATATATGAACCTAACTGTGATCAACCACACATTAATGAACCTAATTGTGATCAAACATGCATTTTTAAGCCTAATAAAACTTAACCTGTTATCAAACATGCATTTATGAACCTACCTGTGATAAAAATGAATTTACAAACCTAACTGTGATCAAACAAGTGTTGTTGTATATATATATTAACAAATAGGCATTTATGAACAAAACTATGATCAACCATTTATTTACGACAGATAAGAAACAACGGCTGAGAGAGGATATGACAATATGAGATGAAAACAGGGGCATGTGACTCCTGCAAAAAACTGAGAGCTAATAAACTCAGATACAATAAACATAATTTATAATTAACTCAAACCTGGTTAACAGAAATTCACGATGGGGAAAATACCAATAATAATAAAATGAAATTAACATCAATTTTTAAAACATGTTAAGATAAGTTAAAACACAACACAATGAATCTGACATTTTGATCTTAGTGGTATTCTTCAGGAACAACACAAATAGATCTAAATGAAATTAAATAAGATAATAAAAATACTAACAATGTAAACAAAAATAGTTTGGGGTAACTAACAATAGTAGGCCATTGTGCACCTTTCATGCACAGGAAGGCTAGGTAGGAGTTTAGGTGTAAAATTAGAAAATGAGAGGAAGACTCCATGGTGATCCGTAAATTAAATGGTTAGAGGCGTGTTGTGTAATGTCCCTAAGGCATTTCCTAAAGTGGCAACAGGGGGGTCTAACAATCTGTCCAATATATTTCATGTTACATATTTTGCAACACTGCCAGGTCTTAGTCAGATATGACTGAGCTACTGTATAACATTAGATGGTACTACATGCTTTCTGTTAGCGCCAAAATGTTGGGCGCAATTGGGAGGATGCAAGCCTTATTATAGTGCAAGGAAATGCAACCTAAAAACTAAATGTCATGGCAGGGCATACTAGGCCCTAAGCCTTGGTCAGCAATTGGTCTAGGATCGAAGCTTCTGACAAGTGGATAGTTAGAGCATTGCTTAGTTAAACTGGCAGCTTCTGCAGCTTGTCTTGTTCCAGATGTACTGGTGTTACCTTTCCTCTGGAGTAAACTAGGCAGGCTGAGAGGGATCATGCTGCATGGGCAGCAACACATGGTCTCTACCATTCAGCCTAGGCTTTGTGCTATAGAGGTATAACTCCATCCATGGTCCCTGCATGGCTTGTAGTTATTAAGCCTTTTTGAAGCACAATGTAACAAATTATTATCTGTCAAGACAGCATGGTGCCAGCACTAGCACATATTTTGTAAATAATAACATATATCAGGTTGCAGGATGTGCATGTAAAAAAAGTCTTTTAGGGAAAGAACACAAGCAGTGTTAATGATAAAAGCTGGTGGATGCCTTCAAGTGGATTTATGTGGTAAACTGGTCAATCTGTCTGCCAAGAGGTCAGCAAGGCTGAATGAAGAGCATTTTCTCTTAAATTTCAAGTGTGTTGATGAAGTGGCCATTACAACCCCTACACTGGTTAGTTGGACTACATGTTGACTTCTCATCCTTGACTCAGGTAAGTAAATTACAAGTTCCTCATTAGTCAGAGTAGGTTTGCCTGATGGTGAGGGTAACTGGCAATAGGAAACGTAGCCCACATGCAAAAATCAGTCCAATGTGGACTACACTCAAGTTCAAAGCGAGCGAATGAAAGAAAAAAGCTGCCTGCCTCTGCTTCACACTCAGGTCATAGATTTGTTTTCAGACTGTATCATTCAGAACAGGAGTGCAATTTTTGGGAGACCCAAGGGGGTTGTGATAATAGCAATGGAGTTGGTGCACTGTGTGACTTTCAGCAGACACTTATCTGATATGCAGAGAGAGATAAAGCTATATGGAATCTTAAAAAGCCAGTGCGATGGAGGAAATCTTGTTTTTTTTCCAACCCTTTTTTGAATGAAAATCACTAATGTAGTTTACCCATTATCACATGCTTTATGATGACGCAGCAGTTGATTTGTTTATTTGTTTGTTTGCTTTGAACTCAAGCGTAGCCCACACAGATTCTACTAATACTAGTAACTGCTACTACTCGACGACAGTGAGGGCCCTACGGGCCCAAAACTAAAAAACATCCATCGATCGGTCTAGCAGTCCATCGAACACTAAACCGGAAAATGATTGCCGGACCGATGCAAATGAGGCTCGAAAGGATTCTTCTTTGTTTGCGGTGAATTAAAATTGAAGTACCACCATTTTTTTAAAATGTATTTTATTACAAAATATTATGTTATTAAATATTTTATTTTTCACAAAATACAAATGAGGTCAACAAATTGGCATAAACATGAACAAAACAAATTCAATCATACACAGAAATAAACTTTAGTTTATCCTCTTTAAGTATATACTTGTATATACATAATATATATAGTAGGGTTCTAATTTTTTTTTTTGAATTTATAAAATTGTCACTTCAGTCATTTCTGTACTCCAAAAAAATGGCTCCGTCTTCTTCAGAGGGAAACCTAACTTTGGCCCAATGTTGTTCTGTCCTATAAGGGTTTTTTAATAGAGTATGATGAAACATAACAACCCGGTAACCGGGTCGGGCATCATTCATCATTCATATCATAACAACAAGATTCAGTCTTGCAACAATCTTTCAAATGTCTACTCTGATAATGCAATGAATTTACTTGTTATGATAATAACATGCCAAACTCTTGCAACAGTTTGATTGAAGCATAAACATAACTCATGAACAGATATATATAGTATAATATAGTATACTGGGATATGCCCAAACTAAATGGTTTAGTAAACCCTTACTTACATCGGCGTCGTGTCGGCGAAGAGTTGTCGTTTCTTCGTGTATTAAGGTCAGGGTCGCTTAGGCCAATACAGGTCGCATTAGCAGTAGGCGTTTGCAATTATCTGTGCCAATGTTGAATTAATTAACTCCTTATGCCCCAATCTTTTGTTACTTCAACAAACTAGGTCCCAGTTACAACGTGGATTCCTGCAGTTTCGAGTACATGTTACTTTAACGGACTTTAATCCAGTTGCTCTATATATATCTTTGCATTTAATGAGTCCCAGAAAGGACATCTCAATTGAGTGTGTGACTGTACTGTGTCCTCATTCATTTGGCGCGCTACACTCGACATTTGAGGACAAACAACTCTATGAAGGTGTCAACAAGCTCAGGTCGACTGCTGCTTTCTTTAAATATGTTCAGGTTGAGGCAGGAAGGTGAACGAATGAGTCTCCGTCAACAACAGCTGTTCTGTTTCTTCGTGAGACATTCGTACAATAAACAATGTGCTTGTAAAATGGAAGCTTGAATAATGAGTTATACAGATAAATCAGTTATTATAAATGACAGAAGAAGGAAACAAACAAAGAAGTATTCAGAAAACTGGGTTTTAAGAAAACATTAAATATCTCATAGCAAAATACTAATACAAAATATCTGCACGTAATGTAGCCACCAGCAGAGACGGTCATCCGAATGACACACAAGGACTTGGAACTTCATGGGGCAGCTCTTGTCTCTGGAGAATCTTGAGGCCCCCCCCCCCCCCCCCCCCCGAAAAAAACACGAAAGGAATTAAAGATTAATAACACTGCAATCTACCAAGCATGTCATAAGAGGCTACTAAAGAGGGTTGTCTTGAGACTGGCCACCTCATGCCGTAAGCAATTTAGCAAGCATCATGCAAGTCTATTGTATAAGGGTTAGGCGTGTATTGGTTGAGGGTCTATGCTCCATGGAAGATGGAGGGCTGAAGAAAGTTTCCACTAGTGGACAGACAGACAGAAGACATACAGACAGGCGCAGACAAACAGATAGATAGACTCATCATCATTATGTATCATGTCGATAAGCGTGGGCCGTAGCGTTTCGCTATCTCACACGGTTACCAGAGTCGTGGATCAGCTCTGTGTTCTTGTCTAGACGGTGCCATGTTGCCAAGCCATCCAGATATTTACCTCTCTGCTTTCTCCGTTTTCTTTTCCCCTCAGTCTTGCCAGCTGTCACCAAGTTCTCTAGCTTATTTCTCCTCATAACGTGCAAATAATCTTGACTCTCTACGTCTAATTTCTCTAACCATTTACAGTTTTCATTTGTTTCTTGCAGGATTTGCTCATTGATTTTTCTGTTTGTCCGTGGTATTCTTTGCATTTTCCCCAGACGCCACATGTCCATTGGCATTAGATGTTTTGCGGCTCGAATGCTCATTGAGAAGACATTTATGAGAAGACAAAAACTAGAACATGTTATGACAACCGGAAAGATTTGCGGAAAGAGAGATAGAGGAAGACTGCATGAGAAGATTCTCGACAGTCTTGTGTCATGGCACGAAAGGGAGTCAACACACGAATTTATCCATGACATTGGAGATCGTAATTTGTGGAGAGGAATAATCGCCCACGCCAGCCGGCTAGGCACTGGATGATGCTCGGTGTCCACGTTTCACATCTATACAAAAGTCCATATTCTATGTAGCACCTGATCACTCTTGTTGCTTGTTGTTGCTTCTTGTTGCTATTGACATCTTGTTATTGATCAATATGTTTTCAATCTTGTAAAAGGCTACCTTTGCCATCTCGATTCTTGATCTAATCTCTTCAAGGCAGTCTTTTAGGGATCATGTGGAGGATTTAGTGGTGAAGGTTGGTAGGGGACTAAATACATTGAGGGCGATGGCAGCAAACGGCAGTTAATAATATCTGTCATTGAGTATGGTTTAGGGCTGCTGACAGTATCGAAGAGCCAGCTTGAAAGGTAGGAGCGCATACAGAATGCGGCCATGCCGGTGATCCTGATGTGCACAAAGGACACACCAGTTATATGCATAAGGCATATCCTGGAGCTACCAACAATGGCGGGTATGCGCATGGTCCTTCAAGCCAAATGGTACCTGAGATAAGTACCATTGCAGGTAGGGCTACTGTGGAAGGCGGACGAGCCATGGACCAGGCAGACATTCTGTATGCTCTACGAGAAGTAAGTCGTTTACGAGAACCAAGCGATGACTGTGAGTCTACAACCATGGTCAGGCTGCGAGAACAGCCAGTTAAAAGAGGTGTGGCTAACTAACTAACTAACTAACTAACTAACTAACTAACTAACTAACTAACCGACTAACTAACTAACTAACTAAATGGTACCTTAGAGTTGCTGTAGATAGGGATCACACCCTGCATGAAGCCATGGATATGGTCAAGGGTCATAGTCTAAGACGAGGCAGGTCCTGGATGGCACATGCAGAAATTTCTATACGTCAGGTGTGTGATCTAGAGACAATCTGTCAAACTATCATTTACTGCCAATATAGTACCTTGCGGTGCATGGGAAAAAAAAGGGGGGGGGGGGGGTCTTTGAGCCCGAGGAATTAAGGCCGTCTGGCTAGTGCAGTCGCCGCGAATTGTGCAGGTTAGGGTTTTCTTTTTGTACCCCAACAGAAAAAAAATCCTACACCTTACCAAGGATTCGAACCCGGATCTCCTGAAGGAAAATCCGGCGTTCTAGCCACTCGGCCAGAGACTATCAGTCGTGAAAAAATCGTTGGAGTACCGGAAGACATGACGGACTGGCACAATGTAATAGTGACACTGGCCGAGAGTGCAGAGACTGGGCAGCGGGCCGCAGAGTTTGAGGTGCAAAAGCTGATCCAGAGTAACAAACATCAAAGTGACATAGTGGTATATACTGATGGGTCAGTGGTGAGAAACAGACGGAGTGGTTGGGGTTTCATTGCGATGGCTAATGGACGATTCTTAAAAAGGAGAGTGGCATATGAAGCTACGAACTTCAGCATGAGAATGAAGGTGGAAGAAGTCACAGAGGCATTCCGTTGGTTGGAGGAGACCACTGCAACACACATTGTCTTCATCACGGACTCAAGGAGCATGCTTAGTTAGTTAGTCGCGGTTCCAACTTCACGGCAACGGGTTGTCCCCATATTGCTCCGTTCCTGTGCCAGTGAATATCACACAAAATGCTCCTCACTGTCCCGTGTGAACAATGGAATAGACAGGAGTGTCGGCAAGCCAACAGCCCGCACAGGTACACTGTACATAATGCCGCCGCCAGAATGCCAACACAAAAGTCCTCCACGAAAATACAGTTCATCGTCGATGGAAACAGCAGTCACCAGAAAGACTTCATTGACCCGGGTTTTATCCCTTATGGCTCGGTCTCTTTCTGCGGGGTGACCCACCGAAAGCGCCGCACAAAGCACGAATACCGTAGCTACAGCGACGACTCACAGGAGTCTCCTGAAAAATGCACTCGTGAACCGAAAAGGCAAACCAGTCAATCCAGCAACAGCCGGCCATCGTTCCGAACATGCAGTTCACACTAAAAACAACCGCGGACAGATGCAAAAGCATTCCACGCGAAATTCATAGCTCACAGTGTCGCGTCAACGCACTCACTCAGTAGCAGGGTGAAGGAACCATAGTCGCCTCTTACGACGTGCATGGAGGGCGACAGTGTTACTATTCTTTGCTCCCCTGTATGGGCCCCGGCGACACTGGAGAAAGGAAGGTTTCGTGTGGAATGGCTCAATTCTCTTCAGAAGTCACAGATTGTAAGAACTGTATGGATTTTGCTTTTTGCTCTGGCTAAACGGGAGTGAAAAGGAATGAACAGGCTGATAGGCTGGCAGGGAATGCACATCTTGGTGGTAGATTACTTATTATTGACAAGGAGGAGGTGGTCGTGCGCCTATGGGACCGTGTGGGGGAACAGATTGAGAACCCGTATGTGGAAAGGATGAGATTGCAGGGGATTGGCAGGGGTTCTGGTAGAATCTCAAAACTGAGAGGGACGGTAAGGATAACTTTCAATATATAGCGATGGGAACGATTAGTAGTGTGACTCTTCGCTGGCTGTTGAACGAGGAGACGGAGCGCGATTGAGAATGTCCTGAGTACAGTGATATCAGTTCTTAGCTCAACTCAACTCAACTTTTCAAGGCATCTCCCATCAGATGTTATCAGTATAACTTATGACTGTTCTGAGATCCATCCATCATGTGCCATGCCGATAAGTGTGGGCGGTCATGTTCTGCCATCCCACTCGATCACCAGATTCGCGAATCAGCTCCGTGTTCCTGTCTCGACCATGCCACGTGGCCAAGCCATCCAGGTATTTACTTCTCGGTCTTCCCCTTGGTCTCTTCCCTTCGATCTTGCCAGTCGTCACCAAGTTCTCCAAGTCATTTCTTCTCATAACATGCCCCAAAAAATGTTGACTGTCTACGTCTAATGACTCTAATCAGTTTACGATCTTCATTTGTTTCTTGAAGGAATGAAGTTCCGAGATAGTTGTACCGATTCACTTGTTTAAGAATAATATTCTGAATATTCCTTCCTATTTACTCACATATTATAGCATTGTGGTATTTCTTTCTTCTTAAAGACGACCATAATCTCTGTCTTCTTACAATTTAATTCTAACTCTACAAAAATTGTTCACTGAGTGCATTAAATAACCGCATCTACTAAAACATGTTGTAGATCCAGTTCGTTAGCCTATATATTACTATATTAGTTATCTGCAATCAATACACCGTTAAAAAAAGTCGCTTAAAAGTCGACTTCATTGCACCATATGGCTCAGTCTCTTTCCGCAGCGCGGAAAGCGTCACACAAAGCACGAACTCCGTAGCTCTAGCGACGACCCACAGGAGAGGTTCACTCGTGAACCGAAGAGCGCGGCCCGGAATTGAACCCACAACCTTCGGAGCCCGAGTCAAACGGCTTGACCACTTCGCCACGAAGTCTCCCTAATACACCGTATCACAGTGTATCAATACTCGGATACTGTGAGTACTCTGTACTCACTACTGTGACTGACTCAGTCAGTCTGACTGCCAGGGATGTTATGTCCCCCCAATGCCAATGGCAATTCCTCTCATATCTTCTAAATATCTTATTTTTTCACTGTATACAGAAACATTATCTGGAGATATTACAATGATTACACATCCCTGCCGCACCGCACACCTCTCTTAATTGGCTGATACACACTGACCTACTTCATTATCAATCTTTACCGCAGCTTGTTGTTTACAATATATAGACAGATTTAAATTACTACATGGCCGAGACGATAGTCTTGAGTGTCACATGATCGTTCAAAATGGTGTCACTCACCAACTTTCGATGTCAACAACTTCGTACACATAACATATCCACACTATCAACATTACATTTGTTGCTATTATTACACGTCTATTTAATTACACTGATTGTTCACACGGATTGCACACCAAAATTACAAGGACCATTAAATGAGCAGTTTTATGATTATGCAGTTCGTTATAAAAAAGAATACTTGACTAATTCTTCAGAATTTCTGAAAAGATTTGAAATTTTCAAGGTAAATCTTTTTTTTTATCTTTAGTTCTTTAGTCTTTCTGTGACTTTACTTCACCGCTTTATGTTGATATACTCGCTTATTAATAACATGGAATCATAAAGTCATTGAACGAATGCATATGTTTTATTTTAAACTATATAAAAAGGTTGTTATTAAATATTATTCAACGGCTCCGGGCGGAAGAGCGCAATTGGGAGGGTACAAGCCTTACCCTGGTGCGAGGAAATGCAAGCTAAAGACAAAATGTCATGGCAGGGCAGACCAGGCCCTAAGCCTTGGTTGGCGGCTGGTCTAGGATCGAAGCTCCAACAGGCGGACAGTTAGAGCATTGCTTTGCTGATCCGGCAGCTTCTGCAGCTTGTCTTGTTCCAGATGAAGGGGTGTTACCTTTCCTCTGGAGTGAACTAGGCAGGTCGAGAGAGGGATCATGCTGGATGGGCAACACATGATCTCTATATTTTAGCCCAGGCTTTGTGCTATGGAGAGGTGATAACTCCATCCCTGGTCTTAACCGGTCTCGGAATCAAAGCGAGAGGCAACTGTTATGGGTTATAAGTCCCTGTCAGTTGACATAGACATGGGGCGCCACGCGTTGCCTCTGACGGTGGGAGACACCTACAGGTGTCACTGATCAGCTACCGCCCGCCTCAAGCTGGGCAGCCCCCGGCTAATTGGGTACTGATCTGCCACAGCCTGCCTGCTTCAATGAGTGCTTGGGGCTAGGACAAAATCTGAATCGCAGGCTGTAAAACCAATGCACCAGGTACTAATAAAAAGAAAAATAGAAACCTCAAGCTACGACTTGCAACCTGGAACGTGAGAACCATGTGTCCAGGATTTTCCACTGACTTGACCAATATTAACGATGTGAGAAAAACGGCTGTGATTGATGCCAAACTCAATCGTCTTAACATTGATATTGCTGGCCTGCAGGAGACTCGCCTCGCTGAGGAAGGGTCACTCAGGGAAAACAATTACACCTTTTTTTGGAAGGGTAGAGAACAGGCAGAAAAAAGGCAACATGGTGTGGGCTTTGCAGTGAAGAGTTCGCTACTGGGAAATGATTGAAATTCCAGCAGGAGGAAATGAAAGACTATTATCATTGTGCTTGGCAACCTCTTGTGGTTTTGCCATCATTATTACTGCACATGCACCGACACTCGATTCTTCTGATGATGTGAAGGATTCGTTCTATGAGGAGTTAGACTACGTGATCAAGGCAGTTCCAAAATCTGACTACATTTATATGCTCGGTGATTTCAATGCTCGTGTGGGCAAAGACTCGAGTTCATGGCTGCCAAATAGCGAGTACGACGGAATGACATAGTATAAATAAGGTAGAAATCCTTTACACCAAAAATGCTATGAAATCGAAGAGACAACATGACAACAACAAAACGTCACACGGAGATGACAATAGCAACGCTTGCGGGAGATTTGGACAAGACGGCGGTGCATTTTAATATCGGAAAACTTTAGTTGGCTAGGATTGAATTGGCATCAGACCAGTGGCTTGAATAGTAATAGCAGATGGAAAAGAATATCACCACGGATAAACGAACCTGCAAACGGAGAAATTAGTATATTGTTGCAGATCGGCGAGACACATACTTGATGGATAGAAAGACGAATCCCAAAGGACGAGTAGGGCAACATGTAAACATTTTGTGATAGCACAGGTTGGTGATTCTATACTAATATTAATTTCAATAATACTTACTGCCGACCCTGGCGACATAGGCCCTGTAAGCGTTGAATGTTATTATGTGATAAACAAACCTTGCACACTGTGAAAGAAATTAAATGGCGATTTTACTTGCTAAACGTCCAGGAATCGACTTTCATTATTCAAGTTCTGATTAGCTCGC
Organism: Cepaea nemoralis; assembly: GCA_014155875.1. NCBI lineage: Eukaryota > Metazoa > Mollusca > Gastropoda > Stylommatophora > Helicidae > Cepaea > Cepaea nemoralis. The sequence goes on from JACEFZ010027735.1 coordinate 140,474, forward strand.
AGAGCTCATGTTACTGTTAATTATTTTTGCGAGCTGAAGTTCATTTCGTTATATATTGTCTGTTGGAATTGATGAACAACCCGTTAGCAGTAATATGGCAATGGCCAGTGTGCTTTGGAAAATACAACATCGATCGCATGAATGAAAATGGGACAAAGGCTGCTGGAGCATTGCACCAGAAATGACCTATGTATTACAAACTCCTTTTTTAAAACAAAAGAGCTGCATAAGGTCACATGGAAACATCCAAGATCCTGCCATTGGCAAGAGCTGGACTTCATCATCACACGGAGACAACATCTGAACTATCTATCATTGACTCGAAGTTACCACAGTGCTGACTGTGATACGGATCACTCTTTGGTTGTTGCAAGGGTTAGACTGAGACCAAAGAGAATCTACACAGCTAAACACAAATCTAGCCCCAGGATTAATATTATTAACACTCACGATCCTGAAAAGTGCTTTCAGTTTCAACAGCAACTTGAAGACGCTTTCACTGATACACCAGAAAATTGTACAGTAAATGAAAAGTGGGTCAACTTAAGGAAACTCTTTATAAAACTGCCGTAGAGGTTTACGGCACTGTGGATCATAAGAGGCAGGACTGGTTTGCGGCAAACAGCCAGACTCTGCAGCCCTTGATTGATAAGAAGAAGATAGCTCTCTTAAAAAACAAGGAAAGACCAACGCGTTACACTCTGAGTGAGCTAAAGCAAGCTAGGAAGGATGTGCAAAAGGCTGCCAGGCAGTGTGCAAATGATTACTGGATCAAGTTATGTGAGTCCATTCAAATCGCAAGTGATAAGGGAAACATCAGAAGCATGTATGAAGGAATAAAGAAAGCCTGTGGTCCAGTGATCAAAAGAAGTGCACCATTGAAAACCTTGACTGGATAAATCATAACTGATAAGAAACAGCAGATGGACAGATGGGTAGAGCACTATTTGGAGCTTTACTCAAGTGAGACCAAACTAGCGGATGATGCCCTCAACGCCATAGAGGCTCTACCAACTCTTGACCACCTGGACACACTTCCCACCATAACAGAAGTTAAGTGTGCTATAAATGAACTTGCATCTGGCAAGGCTCCAGGTAAGGATGGGATTCCAATAGAGGTTATCAGGAGTGGGCAAGACACACTCACTCTACAGATCCACCAGCTAATAGAGCTATGCTGGCGAGAAGGACAAGTCCTACAGTATTTCAAAGATTCAAGCATCATAACACTGTACAAGAACAAGGGCGATCGGAGCGACTGCAACAACTATAGGGGTATCTCACTTCTGTGTATTGTTGGAAAAGTATTTGCCAGAATTGTTCTGCGCAGACTTCAAGTCCTAGGAGATCAAGTCTACCCCGAATCACAGTGTGGCTTTCGACAGAACCGGTCTACCATTGATATGATATTCTCATTGCGACAAATGCAAGAAAAACCGTGAACAGAATCAACCACTGTTTATTGCCTTCATCGACCTCACAAAGGCATTTGATTTGGTCAGTCATGAGGGTCTGTTCAAGGCACTAAAGAAGATTGGCTGCCCACCAACTCTTCTGTCCATTGTGGAATCGTTCCACACAGGCATGAAGGGTATAATCAAGTTTGATGGTGCAACTTCTGAAGAGTTTGAAATCAAGAGTGGAGTTAAGCAAGGTTGTGTACTAGCTCCCACCCTCTTTGGAATATACTTTTCACTTCTACTGAAATATGCCTTTCGTGATCAGGATGGTGGTATATACATTCACTCACGCTCAGATGGCAGCCTCTACAATGCTCAGAGATTGAAGGCCAAGACCAAAATTAGGAGGATACTGATCAGAGAGTTGCTTTTTGCAGATGATGCTGCAATTACGACCCACTCTGAGGAAGAATTGCAATGTCTACTATCTGCATTCTCCAATGCTTGTTCTGAATTTGGTTTAACAATTAGCAAAAAGAAGACACAGATTATGTCACAAGGTGCACATGGGGTACCATCAATCTTTATTGACGACGCCGAACTAGAGATGGTAGACCATTTTACATATTTAGGATCAGTGGCAAATAGCAAATTATCCCTAGATCAGGAAATCAACATCCGGATTGGTAAGGCAGCAACAACAATGAACAGGTTAAGAAAAAGAGTCTGGGAGAACAGGAAGCTTACTGCCAAAACAAAAGTCCTTGTCTATCAAGCCTGTGTCCTTAGTACTCTTCTTTATGGCAGTGAAACCTGGACAACTTACTCACACCAAGAGAAACGTTTAAACAGCTTTCATATGCGGTGTCTGCGAAGAATTCTTGGTATTAAGTGGCAAGACAAAATCACAAATACTGAAGTATTGGAAAGATCAGGTTGTGTGACGGTTTATTCCATGCTCAGTCTTCGTAGACTTAGATGGATAGGACATCTTAGGAGGATGGATGATGGTAGAATACCAAAGGACATCTTTTTTGGTGAATTACAGATGGGTAAGAGATCTCAGGGTCGGCCTCTACTACGATACAAAGATGTGTGTAAGCGGGACATGATTGATACAGGCATTGATAATGCACATTGGGAGCAAGTCACCGCTGAACGTGTTGCATGGAGGGCAAAGATCAGAAATGGAATAAAGACAAAGGAGAAAATTATTGCAGATAAGTCACACACCGAGCGTGTGAGACGTAAGATGGTGCATGATGGTGGAAATGACCACGTGTTCACATGCACCCACTGTGAACGAACATTTACAGCGCGAATTGGCCTTATCAGTCACATTCGCTACCGCCATAGGTAAAAGTTATTATGCCTTTTTAAGCACAAACTATCGTCTGTCAAGACGGCAAGGTGCCAATGGATGGATGGAGGATTCTGCTACACACACACACATTTATAGCATGTATTATTCTACTACACACACACATTTATAGCATGTGTTATTCTGCTACACACACACATTTATAGCATGTATTATTCTACTACACACACACATTTATAGCATGTATTATTCTACTACACACACACATTTATAGCATGTATTATTCTGCTACACACACACATTTATAGCTTGTGTTATTTTGCTACACACACATTTAGATCCTTGCCAGTGCTATGGAGTTCTTGCACTGTGCTGAGACTGCTTGTGTGATCTATAGGAGGAGACTGGGGCACATATGGATATAAGAGGGTTTAAAAGGCAAGGGGTTCAACTTCATGTTACCAGGTTTTATCCCATGAAGCTTGGTCTCTTTCCGCAAGGCATCCTGCTGAAAGCGTCGCACAAAGCACAAACTCCGTAGCTCCATTGACGACCCCCATTAGTCTTCAAGAAAATTGCACTCGTGAACTGAATGACATTGTCCAGAATTGAACCACAATCTTATCAGGGCTCATAAGGGAAGGAAAGAATAGTAAGACCGTAACCTGCCATGCAAGTTTTAAAAGGCAACTAAAGAGGGTTGCCACTAGGCTGACTACCTCATCTCATGCAAAACTTTAACTGCAAAAGTAATGAACAAGTCTTTAAAGTGCTTGGCGCAAGTTGCTTGAGGACCTATGCTTCAATTGGAGGGGAAAGGAAGAAGAAGAACTGTCAAAATAAAAACTGTCATCTACTGCCTATAATATCTTGTGGTGTAGGACATGGGGCCTTGAGCCTGAGGAATTAAGGCTGCCTGACTAATGCAGTCACGGTGAACTGAAGTTAGGGCTGTCTTTTTTCTCTAGACAGAAAAAAATCCACCACCTTACAGAGGATTCGAACCCAGGTTTCCCAAAGGAAAGCTCTGCATTCTAGCCACTGGGCCAGCCGCTTCCCAGAAGAAGAACAACAACAACAACAATAAGAAAGAAGACTGCATACAGTTATTGTTTCATTCTCATATTTATTTATTTCAGGACAACATTATCCATGCTAAGTATTTGAATTTAGACTACAATGTTAGTCATCAAGCAGTCTATGGAGTGAATAAGTTTGCAGATCTGACCCCACAGGAATTCAGAGGTAAACTTTTATATTTGAAGTTATCATTATGTGATGGTTGATGAGGCCCCTCGTTCTCTGGATGCGTCTCTTGTGTCTGGCCATGCCAATTCTGACTCCAGAGTCCCTCATGCTGGACAGTGATGTGGATTCACTGGCGTCAAAGTCCTCCAGTCTCGACATCTTTTTAAGAATAACATCATCATCTTAAAATGCCTTGCCAGTTAAATGGGCGATAACGCCTCTCCATAATTCCCATTCTCTAGTACAGTTTATCAACTCATTTGCTGACATCTTTGCATGCCATGATGCAGAATTGTCCAGTATCTTCTCTCTTTCTATAATATCTTTTTCCATTAACCCTTTACAGGGCAAACGCTTGTCCGTTTTCTAGCCCTGAACGGGGAAGATTTTTTCAGGTTCGGTAAAATTTCGGGTCGCGATAGTAAAAACATCACAAATAAGGTGTTAGTCAACCGATTTTAGTTAAATAAACAACACAATGAAGGGAAAAGCATGCAGAATATGTTACTCACGTGATTGTTGTCGGTAATCCATATATGAACACAAATATTTACGAAATACGGCATGTTGTTTGTGATTTTCCGTCATCTATACGGCAATTTACAAACACATTTTCAGAATCATAATCACTTTCTTTAAAGTCCGACTCAGACTGCTAATGCAAAGTAACGCTTTGCACTGATATCTAGCGCCGATTAATAGTCAACTTCGTGCCCTTTAAAGTCATTTAAATTGAACCTAGCGAAATCTCGGCTATCACTTGAAGAATCGCCAAAATCCATTTTGAAAAACAGCGTAAAAATCCCGAAAACTATCAAAAATTGTCCGTAAAAGTCCGTTCAAAGTCATACTATCGCGTTTACAAATGGCGGCCACGTTGTCAAGCTGTCGGCGAAAGCAAAAGTAGCCATCGGAAGTGTCGGAAAGCCGAGAGATCGCGTTTTTACAATGCATAATAGTATCGGCCGGAATCGGACGCTATGATCGTTTTATGGCATCGGCCGGAATCGGACGCTGTGACCTGTAAAGGGTTAATCTTGTAGGTCATCACAGTATGCTAAATTTGGTTTCTCTGCACATGATTATAAGTGTACTTTTCAATAATTATTGTAAGTTATGAAGAGATGTTTACATTTGTACCATGACCAATATTTGTTCTAATTATTTTTATCAAGAGAACCGAACTTGTAAAGGTCAATTTTATCTAACCACTTTAGTAACATTTTCTAAATTGCTTTTTAATTATATAATCTGCATAGTTGGATACCTCTTGAAAAACAAATCCATTGGGACCTTATTCAAGTCTGTAGGTCAATTCTAAGCCGAGGTATGAATGTTTGTGTGTCAGTTTATCATTTAATATGAACAAAGAGCAAAATACTATTTTACCCTTTGACAAAGTGTGACCTACATAGTCACACCACTGTCGGTAACACAGACGCCAAGGGAAATTACAACCGCAGATGTTTTCTAATTAAAGGGGAGATAACTGCTTCCAATTTACACACACACACACAACTATGTATACAGTGACACGCCATGCTGTGATGATGTCAGTCAGCAGGCACTGACAGCGCTATATGACAGTTAATGCTGTCTATCAGCGCGAGGCCGTGAACCTAGATTCATTTTGACCAGAGAATTCGTGTTAAAAAGTTGCAAAATTATCAGTGAACTTGTCCTTGTAGAGTTATGAAAAATGACACATAAATACAATAATGGGTGTTGAATGTACAAATGCATTCATTATCATGTTAGTCGCTCTGAATACTCCATAACAATATTAAATGGTCATAGCTAGAGAATGACAAGGAAAACTGCTAGGAAAACTGCTATCTCCCACTTAAATGGTCGAAAATGACAAAATACAAGTAAAAATGGATGCTAAATTTAATAATACATAGTAGAACAATGTAATATATCTCATAAAACGGTATTTAAGGGCTTACTTACCACTTAGAATAGGTAGCCTGGTTCTCTGGTATAACAAGGATTCCTGAAGCACCAGAAATGCAGAACAAAATACAAGTAAAAATGAATGCTAAATTTAATAATACATAGTAGAACAATGTAATATATCTCATAAAACAGTATTTACGGGCTTACTTACCACTTAGAATAGGTAGCCTGGTTCTCTGGTATAACTAGTATTCCTGAAGCACCAGAAATGCAGAACAAAATACAAGTAAAAATGGATGCTTAATTTAATAATACATAGTAGAACAATGTAATATATCTCATAAAACAGTATTTACGGGCTTACTTACCACTTAGAATAGGTAGCCTGGTTCTCTGGTATAACAAGGATTCCTGAAGCACCAGAAATGCAGAACGCAAAACGGGGAGGGAAAAACTATGTCAAGTAACCGGTGTCTGTTTTAACGCAATCTTGAAATAATCAGGGAATTCAACATCATGAGTATGCATAACGTCCTCGTATCAAAGACACAAAAACAAATAACCAAAGGTCACCACAAAAAACAATTCCGGTTAAATTCGGCAAACCTGAACCGTAGCGCCTAAGTTTATCCTATGGCAGATATTGAGTATGTTACTCTGGCAGTGTATACTTTTGTGTTAAATGTTGTCTCATGGGTGATGGGTGTGAAGTATTAAACTTTCACATGTTCTACAAGAGGCCGGATCTGCACTGCTTGGTGGGATATTGGTGAATGTTAAGGCAGACATGATCAGGGTCCTTTGGGTTCATGTGTATAGTGCAGAAGAATAGAGAGATCATCATGGTCTGGAGAGAATGGTGCTGCAGGGAGTGACCAGAGGATCTGACCAACATGCAGGACTTTGAGGAAAAGCCAGATGGACACATAGTCAGACTGCTACTGGTAACATTAGTATTGGGACTCATTGCTGGCTGTTGAAAATTAGAACATAGCATGTATGGTAATGTCCTGAGTACTGTGATGTCGATTCTTGACTAATCTTAAAGAACCTGCTATAGCAGTGGTTCTCAATATTTTTTGGCCCATGCATCACTTCACCATATGTTCAGAATGTCATTCCCCCCCTTTCGTATTTCCTCCCTATAAATCCCTCCCCCCTTTCACCACCCCCTACACAGTATGCGTAGAAATGAAAGCTAAATTTAATAACAAATACTAGAACAAATTTACATGCCTACATAAAACATGATTTGCGAGTCTACTTACGTTATAACAAATTTTAAAAATTTCAGAAGAGCGAAAAAGTACAGAACCATACAGTATGGAGGGAAAAACAATATCATGTAATTGGTTCTTGTATTAACGCGATCTTGAAATAATCTCAATATCTCAACCTGGGGGGGGGGGGGGGGGGGGGGGGGGGGGGGGGGGGGGGGGGGGAGATTTATCTAGGTATATAAACTGTTGGGACCATCACATGTAGTAGACCTGAGTGCATGAAGGAATAGGTGGCCAATCTTTGCCTCCCACATGGAATGATAAGAGCTGGCGTCGAACCTCGTCCAACTGTGCTCATGCCATTGTCAGTGTATTGTCCTAGCCACTACACCAGGGTACCTGCAAAGTCTAGCCTGCAGCATAATGATATGGGATGGCCAGTTCTCTTATTCACCATTATTTCTTTCCAGAACATTCTGAAAATTATCCGGTGCCAATGTTATGAGACCAAGTCAACCCCAGTGCTGTACTCGTCGGGAAAAAGAATCCTGTCACTGCTGGGGGTTGAACCCAGGAAGGTAACCCGGCCAACAAATGCCTGAAGAAGTTGGATGTGTCGGCCGTAAGGTTCAAATATCACAGCTCTGCTGTATACAAGCACAACGCAATTACGTCTAAAACAACATTCTGGACGATTGCAGAAAAAGAAGAAGAAGAAGAAGAACCTGGGTTACTGTCATAGTGGGCAACTGCACTAACCACTTAACCCACTGTAGGTACCTCTATCTTTAACTAGCGATATCAGTGCATTATACCTGCTGTCCTATGGTAACCGGCTAGCTGGTAGCTGGCTCTGTGGTGAAGGGGTTACGAATGCCATTCATAATCCTGCATACCGCCATCGAAACACAGCTGTGGGTGATTTGGAAGCAGACCGCCAGCGTAGGTTTTCCATACAATGGTATGAGAGCTAGTCATTCAGGAAGCAGTGGTAAACTACTGAACGTAAGCTTGCCCAGGAATCACAAACAGCCAAAAATTGCTGGGGTTGACTGTTACGTCCTGCAGAGGATATGCAACTAACTAACTTATGGTAACTGACTTGTTGTTGTTTCTTCAATCAAGCGCAGTATTTGTCAGGTTTCAAGAGAAATGGATGCTTGAGTAAAAAACTGTCATCTCCAGTAACCCCAAGTGGGTATAGAAGTCTGAAAATTCCACAAAAGGTTGACTGGTATGTACCTTCTGAAGATTATGTGTTATGTATTATATGTGTTTGAATCCTGTGTCAAGAAAGACCTGACGGTGGAACTGTATGTTTGACACACTACATCCCACAACTTGACTTTGTATGTGTGTCTAATATTTAATTTCTCTTACCCCCAGGCTGTGGCTTGGGGACAGTGAATGCAGTTTTACAATTCTGCATACCGGGTTCAAAATCAGCTGCAGGCAATTTGGAAGTAAATCATCTTCCAATTATTTTCACATTGATATGAGCGTCTGTCATTCAGAAATCAACGGGAAACTACTGAACGTAAAATTTCCTGGAAAATCACTAAAAGTAAACAAATGCTGCGGTTGGTTGTGACATCCTGCAAAAAAAAAATACACACAACTAACTATTTTTAACCCCCATAATGGAAGGGTTAAATTTTTTTCTGACCACATGGCATTGGAGTTAGCCCAGCCTCATAAAATGCGTGCCAGAGTTCTAGGAAGGGAAAGATAGAAAAGATGGCCAGAGTGTAGTGACAATGTCACTTCTTGTCTGCCAGTCAGTCACTGACAATGTTTGTTCCTCAATACGCTTTCTTTTTTTTTTCTGCCCTTTATTCCCCATTAGAGCATATACCCTCAGCCAACACATGCCAAGTTGTAATTTCTTTGGCCATCTCCTATAAATCCTTCCCTGTACTCCCTATATTCAATCAATCAATCAATCAGGTGCCATCTCCACAATGAAGATTGGCTGCAATGAATCTCCAACACTGTCTGTCTCTCACCCTGACTGTACATTCTCTCAGAATTATATTCGTCCATCACTTGATGTTATCTTCCCACTTGTATCATTGTTTACCTCTTGCTCGCTTGCCCTCAACCTTGCCCTCCAGTATGGTTTTTATGGTATTATTATTATGTATTTTAATGTGGCCAAAATATTTCGCTTGCTTCTTTTTTATTTCTTTCATCAACTCTCTTTTCATTCCCAATTTTTCTAGAACCTCTGTATTTGATTGTTTTTGTTTCCATGAAATACGACATATTCTTCTGTATATCCACATCTCAAGGGCCTCGTTTCGACTTTCTAGTTGCTTGCTCAATTTCCAGGCTTCTGCGCCATACAGTGGTGTTGAATATATGTAACATTTGACAATTCTAATTTTTAATGCGATGTTAATCTCTCTAGATGTTAATACTGATTTCATGCTGCTGAAAGCATTTTTGGCCATTCCTATTCTCTTTTTGATTTCTATTTCACTTCTGCCATCATCTGTTATTCTATGTCCAAGATAGGAGAAACTTGTTATTTGTTCTACTATATCCCCGTTTACTGTGATGTTCATTGATGACCTTAACTTTCCACTGCTAATTATCATAGTTTTTTGTTTTTTGGGTGTTAATATCTAAGCCACATTCTGCACTATGCCTGTTTACTTGTTCTACTAGGTATTGTAACTCTTACTCGTTTTCTGCTAGTAACACGGTATCTTCAGCACACCTAAGACTCCCTATATTATGCATCTCTGTTTCTAAATTCTCTTCCCCATGTGTTTTTAAGTTCTACCTCTGTTTCATTTGTCCTGTGGATTGCAGACAAAGAACTTTCTAGTTACACTATTAACAGGTTTTCTCAATGCTATCCAGCGTCCAGCGCTAGCAACATTTCTTCATCTCTTAATTCACTAGTATTAGTTTAGTTCTCTCCATGAGCTCCACAAGATGATTCTGTCATACCAGTTTATTCTTTTTATTCTGCTTCACACTAATTATTGAATGTTTGTATTTTATTAGTGTTTGGTTTAGTTGTTCCCGTATTTCTGGTCTATGCAGTAGTGCCGGCTCTGTGGTGAAGAGGCTATGGACGCAATTCGTAATCCCACATACCTCGTTCAAAAGACGGCTGCGTGCGATTTGGCAGCAGACTGCCTTGCATTGTGTTTTCATACCATGGTATGTCTGCCGGTTGTCCAGAAAGCAATGGCAAACTACTGAACGTAAACTTGCCAAGAAATCACAAACAGCCAACAGTGCTGGGGTTGACCATGCTGTAAAGGATTCATTGGCACCTTGCCATCTTGACAGATGATAGTCTGTTACATTGTGCTATAAAAAAGGCATAACTACAACCCATGGCGGTAAGACCAGGGATGGAATTATACCTCTCCATAGCATAAAGCCTGGGCTAAAATATAGAGACCATGTGTTGCCCTTGCAGCATGACCCCTCTCTCGGCTTGCCTACTTCACTCCAGAGGAAAGGGAACACCAATACATCTGGAACCAGACAAGCTGCAGAAGCTGCTGGATCAGCAAAGCAATACTCTGTCAGCCTGTCGGAGCTTCGATCCTAGACCAGCTTCCAACCAAGGCTTAGGCCCCGGTCTGCCCTACCATGACATTTTGTCTTTAGGTTACATTTCCTCACACCAGGATAAGGCTTGTATCTGCCCAACTGCGCTCCTCTGCCCGAAGCTGTTGGCACAATGTGGGGTGTCGGTTTGGTAAACACCAAAGGATATGCACCTATTTAACATTAGTACTGGATTAATGTTTGAGTAAATTAATCTAAGTTTGGTGCTAAGTTTAATTTCTGTTGACTTCCACAAATTTCCTAGCGCTATTTAAGCTGCTCTAGCCTTTTAGAGTCATATATCATTGGAATCAATTTCTTTTACCTTGGCCTCAGCTCCCTCATTAAAAATAATTAATTCTAATGTTATGACTCCGAGGTGGACTCAACCTTACAAAAAAGACAAAGGTATAGCTGTTTCAAATAGATAATGCCGTTAGCATGTGTGTAAAGTGTCATGCCTTTACCTATTCTAGGCCACTGCATATGAGATGGGATGGCCTCTTCCCATCCTCATGACCTATCTTTCCCAAACAGTTCCCAGAAAATTATGAAAATTGTTATCCATTTTTGTAAGGCTGCGTTGACACACACATGCACGTGCACGCACATGCACACGCACGCACATGCGCACGCACGCACACACACATGCACACGCACGCACGCACACACATGCACACGCACACGCACACACACACACACACACACACACACACACACACACACACACCCCCCCCCCCCCCCCCCCCAAAAAAAAAAAAAAATTAGTTCTGGGGATTGAACCTTACCCACTGTCATGGCAGACAAGTGTACTAATCACTATGTTACTGTGGTTTCATAAAAGGGGTATAAATGATGTTTCTTGGAAGGAAAGGCAGTGTAGAATGGAGCAGGTCCATTCACTTATGAATGTTTTGACTTATCATATATGAAATTCTGATCACTCTCCATCTGCTCATGGTGGCGAGGACTCGGAGGTTTGACGCTATGCCGCCAGCGTCTGCAGCCTACCTTGTGCCAGACGTATTGGTTACCCATTCCTCTGGAATACACAAGATTAGGCTGAGAGAGGGAACATGTCGTTTGGGCACCACATGTTTCTCTGAAGCTCTGCCCAGGCATTGTGATGGAATATTGGCCACATTCCAACTCACATACTTTGGTCTGTCAAGACTGCAAGGTGGCACTCATATGAAATTCTATTGCTTCACATCACTTTTCTGTTCTAAAAAGTGGCAATATTTTATTTTGCAGTGTTGTCTATATTTATGATGTTAAAAAAAGGAAGCATTGTAAACTTTTGGCTTTATGTATTGTTTGTATTTATTAATAACCTGTTTAAAACATTCATTTTTCAGGCGTGAAAAAGGTGTCCTAACTGGCATTAAAGATCAAACAACATGTGGTGCTTGTTGGTATGGAAAGGCAGTTTTTAACTTTATTATTTTTGTTGTTCATAAACAGGATATGATAGCCCATAAAATAAAGAGCCATATACAATAAAAAGTTCAAGTAAAATTTCTGAGAACATGCATCTTTCCTGTTAGTTATTCGCGGTTCCAATTTCATGGCAACAAGTCACCCCATAATCGCTCCATTCATATGCCAGTAAAAAACCACAGAAAATGGTCCTCATTGTCCCATGTGAAAAGTGAAACAGACAGCAGTCAAGACAAAACCAACAGCACGCACAGGGCATGCATGCATGCATAGTAGTAGACCTCTTTCAGTCCTGTAGGACTATAGAGTTGTGCTGCTGGGGAGGCACCTGACAGCACCGCTGGTGACTGTATAGTCCAATGCGAGAGTGACAATCTCTGTCACAGTTTCCGCATCTGTAAGACGAGGCAGGTCCCGCAGTAAGTGACTGCATTTTATGCCTGTGCCTCCTATCCTTAGTTTGTTGGATCAGATTGCGCTCAAAGAGCACCAGTCTGTTTCGTACATCTCTTCTCCAGGAACATCTGTCTGTTGCAACTCTTTCCCATGTATCTGGATCTATGCCAAGGGTTTTCATATCTTGTTTACACACATCCTTATATCGCATTTGGGGTCTTCCGGTTGGCCTCTTCCCTGTGGCTAGTTCTCCGTATAGGAGATTCATGCAGAGGACCGTTGGCAAACTGCCAAAACAACATTCTGCCATTAAAATTACAGTCCACTGTCGATAGAAGTAGTGGTCATTAGAAAAACCAACATATGTACACACATTACTGCATAAGGCAAAGCAGCCAGCTTGGCAACCAGCCACACACCATTTTTCTGAACATGCAGTTCACAACACAAATCACCATGAACAGAAGAAAAAGCATTCCACATGAAATCCACAGTGCAAACGTTGTACCATAAGTCCAAATAAGAAAAATACATAAGCAAACCAAGACCAGAAGCAAATAACAGTTCAAGACCTTAACGGATCGTCTGTCTATCCACTGGACTTTATGTGGCAATGTAAAGATGTGAGTCATGGATATTTTGCAGTAAGCTAAAGAAGAGAATTGGGGCTTTAAGAGCTTAAATGTTACAGAAAAGTTCTTAGAATGTCATAGAACAAGAAGAAGAAAAATACTGACATTCTAGAAGATCTGAAGAAAACTGGCTCATACACAGCGTCAAGTCTCAGAAACTGAAATACTTTGGCCATTGTAAATATCACAGTGACTTGGAAAGAACAGTAATGGAGGGCATGGTTCCTGAAATAAGAACCAGGGGTCAACAAGCAAGAAAATGGACACAGGATATTGCTGACACCTTGGGCATGAGCCCGGAGATCTTGCAGAGGAGCAACATTCTGCATATGACATGCTACATGATGCTGTATGTATAACAGCAAACAGAAAATGACCATTGTATTCTTGAAAACGTTATTGTAACTTCCAATCAAAAATTCAGAATATTGCATTTGGGTCATAATGAAACCCATACAGAAGTGGTTAATATAAAAAGTATTGACACTTAAAAAAATGTTACTAGATCACACATCAGAACCTTAAGGAAAAAACAATGGAGTTTATGGAGTGCATGGCCGAATGGATAAGAGCACTCGCTTTTAAACTTCCCATATGCTGATACCGAGGGTTCACCTGATGGTGGAGAACACTGGTAATAGGGAAAGCTAGCCCACATGCACAAATCAATTCAGGGTGCAAGAAGTAGTAGCACTGTGCATGGAATGGACTACGCTTGAGTTCAAAGCGAACAAACACCAAATAAACAAAGAGCGCTGAAGAGGTGGAATAAAGAAATCAGCTTCATGTGGGAAAATACTGGGCAAGAGAGTCAGAGGAAAAGAGAGTAGGATATGTGTGGAAAACTTGAGCTGCTGGACAGAAAATAATATAACCAACATCCTGCGTACCTCAGGTGCCTTGTGTGGAACAGACTTTCTAGTCTTCTCTGTAGTCTTATATTTTGATGAAGTTGGTGTTGCTTAAACTGTTATTTGTTGCCTTGCTGTTCAAGCTTTCTGTTGACATATTTCTCTGCTTTTTATGCCATTCTTGTCTAGTATTTCCTCACTTAAGGCTGATTTCTCTTTTTAACCTCTTTTGTTCATCATCATCATCATCATCATCATCATCATCATCATCATCATCATCATCATCATCATCATCATCATCATCATCATCATGTGCCATGTCATTAAGCAGAAGGGCATGGTTCTGCATCTCAGTCGATCATCACTGTCTTGGATCAACTCTGTGTTCTTGTCCTGATTATTTTGTGTGGCCAATGATCTAGGCATTTTTCTCTTTGCTTTCCCCTAGCTCTGTCCCATCAATTTTGCTCTTTGTCACTAAGTTTTCATGTTTATTTCTCTTAAAAACAGGGATTTTCCTTAGTTACCAGTGTACTTTGCCTTCAGGCAAACTCTGTATGACCTCTCTACGTCCCCAAGTCAAGGACACAAAGTCAACATTTTAGTCCAGCTGACCTGTGTAGGGGTTGAACCATGTAAATTTGTGACAAGAATGTGATTTTGAGTGACGTGCATTGAAAAAAAAATAATTTATTTCCCATTAGAGGCAGATGTTTAATTCAGTTGTTAGCCTTTTATGTTGAGTCACTTGGATCCATGTATGAAGTGGCCAGACACTTGCTTGCCAGTCCAGAAGTCTAGGGCTTCCAATCTGCATCAGTATTGGATTAAAATATTGACTTGGGTTCCCAGGTTGACCCAGCTTAAAATGGCTACCAGGAATCGTCTTGGGAAATAATGGAAGCCAGCGTAATACTGACCACACCTGCCCTACTGAGTGCTGATTGGTCTACTAAAAGCATGGGTCTAGCATAATTTGCCCAATAACCTGAAAGAGTCGATGACTATTTTTTACACAGATGTTGATGTACATCATCTTTTTGGTATTGAAATTGATAGGTAGTAAAAATCTGTCATCTACTTGGGGTAGAGTACACAGCAAAAGACCTGAATGCAACCAGCAACTCATGGCTTGACTGCTTTCATTAGGGTCAGCGAGCAAGAGCTGAATAAAGCCTTGCTTCACCTTTAAGTGATAACCATGAAAACAGGCTGCATCACTTAAAACTGGCTGAGAGGGTAGGGGTCAAATAAGGTAAGTGAATTCTTAAACTTTGCTGTGCAAAAGTGAGATCTGTTAGCAGAAAGATGCAGATATTACAGCTTCTCATTAACAACCACCACACAACCAACTTTAAGGATGAATACAGATTTTCACAATGCTGGGTTTTAGACTTGACATCACTGCACTCAGGACATTCCACAATGCTCATCCCCTCCTCAAAAACGACCAAAGAGTTGCCTTGCAGGTAGTTCCAGAAGTGGTTTGATTAAAAGACTGCTTGTCTTTTCCTGTATGTGTTGAGTACCAACCAGAACCTGTACTCACTCCCTTTTGAAGCAGTTTCTTTACATATGGATACTTTGTCCATTCAGTTGCACTTTCCACAGTGGTCACAGAGAGCTTCACCACCTAACATTTATTAGAAGGTGGCTCTCTGCCCAGAGGGGCAGCAACAGCCAGTCTATCTACTTGTTCATTACCCCGCACACCTACATACCCTTGGTATGCTCATGACTGGAGTCTTATCAAGTGATGCAAGCCACTCTGCTTTGAACATGCTAGATGAATAAGGAAGCTGAAGTTATTTATCTTTTATGATTCAGTCATATTTTAAAAAAATGTAGCCTCTGTTTTAAAAATTTAGTCAGATCAACATCATCGTGAGCTATGGCTACTGGCATGGACATTCATGTCTCTCCATAGATCTCAGTCCTTGGTGTTCTGGAGCAACTCCAGTTGATGATATTCCTGCACGCCACCTGCTCTGTCCATCCAGTACCATTTCTCTCCATCTGCCTATGTCTCTTTTCACACTGATCTTTCCAGTCATGAAAATATTTTCCAATGCTTCTAGTCTGATCACATGACCAAAGAATGATGTTTGTCTCTTTATTATAGTTGTTTATAATGATCATCTTTCACTAGCCTCTTCCTAGGCAATTGTTGTTAGTTACTCTGGCAATCCAAGGAATTTTCAACATTCATCTCAGGACCCACATCTCGTTGCTTCCAAATTCTTTTTAATTTGTTCATTCATGTTCCATGAGTCATTGCCACACAGCAAATGCGGTTCTATAATACACTTCAATACATTCTTTCTTACATTCAGTGATAGTGACTTATTGCATAAGATACTTTTCATTTTCTGAAATGCAGCTCTTACTTGATCTATTCTGCTCTTAATCTGTGTCACACATCTTCCATCTGATGTTATAATTAAATTTAAATATTCATATATGTAAAATAAATTAATTTCACTTCTCAGGTCCTTCAGTACAGTTGAGACCATTGAGAGTATGTATGCCATCCAGTACCAGACATACAACTCCTCCGTGCCACAGCTTAGTGTGCAACAGTTAATAGACTGTGATTACGGAAACAGTGGGTGTAAAGGAGGGGATATTTGTGAAGCTGCCAAATGGTCACAAATGGTAATCATTGAAATTATAGTTTATGAAACTTTTTCAACAGTCATTAAAATGGTTTTACTTGTCAAAGTTCCTTCTGATCTTTGGTTGGAGATTGTTGACAATGAAATATCTAAAACCCATGACAATAAAATATTTAAAACTCATGACAATAAAATACTTAAAACCCATGACAATGGAATATCTAAAACCCATGAAAATGAAATACCTAAAACCTATGACAAGGAAATATCTAAATCCCATGACAAGAAAACACCCAAAATCATGACAATCTTGTCTCATCTTGTTCTTCTGATTCCTTGAGATGTTGAGGTTTATGTCCTTTAACACTGCTCTATTTGTTTCCATTTGGGTCAGTCTGATTATGCTTCATTCTTTTTCTTCTTTGCTCACTTTGAACTAAAGTGTAGTCCATACATGTACTTACCGGTGTAAGGGTTGAGCTCGCTATCTCAGCATCAACACACCGGATGTTGAAGAACAAGCGCTCTTATCCATTCGGCCATGCTGTACGGCCGGTTTGATACTGACCATATCGCCCACCGAATGCCGATTGGTCTATAAAAATTTGGGTCAAGCCCAGTATCTTGTAAGGCTTGTAAAGAGTTCCTAATGTCTAGCAGAAGGGTATACGGCCTCTTACACATAAAGTTGCCACACAGTGTCGAAGTATGCTTTGTTATAGAAGCGAGGCCCTGTCATCACTTGAAGGTGACAGGTTTGAATCCTGGCATGGCAACTATAGCATTCTTCAAAACAATGTTTTCCCGTGATGAATTTGAATAACGAAGACACAAACAATAGATTGCACGATTTATTGCCTGGCATATTTCGCTGCATCTCGTCAGGTACATACTGCAGAAATCACACAACTTACGTGAATTAATTAGATAAATCCTTCAAACTGAAATATACACATGTTCGCACAGTAATGTCGATTGTCTACCACGGTAATTTTAAACTGACTAACTTAAGTATTGGCCAGTCCATGTTTCTTTGCGGTACACCGATCTTTGAATTGTGAGGAACGCATTAGAGACAAACAACTAAAACTAGGCATACCATCAGCTATTCTAGAGAGGCTATTAAAATTATGTACTGCCAACATACAATTCAACTTTCTAAACAAGTCATACCGCCAAATTGACGGAGTGGCCATGGGGAGCCCACTTGGACCTATTCTAGTGGACATCTTCATGGCACACTTAGAAGAAAAGAGATCCTCAGAAATCAATAACTTGGCCTTTTACCGTCGTTACGTGGACGATATACTAATTATCACCACAGACGAGCTACAAGCAACGTCGTTCCAGGCCACAATGAACGAGACACATAAAAACATCTCTTTATCTATGGAACACGAACACAACGAAGCGTTGCCGTTTCTAGATATCCTAATGAGACGTAGAGCAGACAGCACAATTCAAAGATCGGTGTACCGCAAAGAAACATGGACTGGCCAATACTTAAGTTAGTCAGTTTAAAATTACCGTGGTAGACAATCGACATTACTGTGCGAACATGTGTATATTTCAGTTTGAAGGATTTATCTAATTAATTCACGTAAGTTGTGTGATTTCTGCAGTATGTACCTGACGAGATGCAGCGAAATATGCCAGGCAATAAATCATGCAATCTATTGTTTGTGGGCTCTATGTTGCACCTCAACACTCTTTTTCTCTTTTTTTGACATCTTTTTATTGGTCAGTATGTTTTTCATCTTGCAAAAGGCTACCTTTGCCATGGCGATTCTTGTTCTAATCTCTTCAAGGCATCTCCCATCAGATGTTATGACTGTTTCGAGATAAGAAGCAATTCTAGAACCAAGTGGGAATCAGAGCATCCAGGCCACCAGAAAGATAATCAAATTACCAACTTAACCAAAGTCGACAAGTAGCAATATCCAGATTCCCCATAACAGGACATAACAGAATAAAAAAATAAGTTGTTTGATTAATTAAAGACAGAGGAGATACTGATGAATGTAATTGTGAAACGGGCAAAATGACAGCGGAACATTTGCTGCGAAAGTATCCAACATATGCTGAACAGCTATAACTGCTCCATTTGAGGACAAAGTCTATAGAGATGTCAACAAGCTCAAGATGACTACTGCTTTCTTTAAATGTATTTGGGTTGGTAAGTCTGGTCTTAGTCAGATATGATTGAACTATTGTATAACAGTAGACAGCATTACCTGCTTTTTGTTAGCACCAAAAATTGTGCAGCACACACCAAACCTGACACCCCAGATTGTGCCAACAGGCTTCGGGCCAGGAACACAATTGTGAGTAAAGTGTGAGTAAATGCAACCTAAAGACTGAATGTCATAGGAGGGCTCTAAATCTTGGTTGTCAACTGGTCTATTATAGAAGCTCTGACAGGCGGACAGATAGATTCGTTGTTTTGCTAATGTGACAACTTGTCTTGTTCCAGACATAATTGATGTTACCTGTCATCTGGAGTAAACTAGACAGGCCAAGAGAGGGATCACTGCTGCATGGGCAACACATGATCCCCAAATTCAGCCCAGGCTTGCTCAAAACACAGCGGTGTTGGTTTTTTTGAAAAAGGTATAGGAGCCGGTCGTTCAGAAAGCAATGGCAAACCACTGAACGTAAAATTTGCCCAGGAATCACGAACAGCGAAAATAGCTGGGGTTGACTGCTACGTCCTGTGAAGGACATGCAACTTAAATTTTTTTTTTGGGGTGCTATGGAGAAGGTATAACTCCATTTTACAAACTATCGTCTTTCAAGACTGCAAGTTTTCAGTCATTCAGGTTGACATTTAAAGATGTAAGGGAAAAAAAAACGAAGTATTTTTATTTGTGTTTTCTCTGTACATGTTGTCTCATGCCTAGCAGCTGCAAGAAAACACAGTAACAGCACATATTTTAAATACCTTTTGCTTCTTTCAGAATGGCGTTGTGAATGAGACCCTGTATCCCTTGACTGATCGCACAGAAAACTGTAAGACAGTGCCCTCTGTGCCACGAGTGTTTGTCAAAGATTATTCCTGTGACAGGTTAGTAGTTGATGAATTTAGACACAATTTTTTCCGTAGTTTCTACAAAATATAAAAAAATTGGAAAATAAAAGTGTAGGGCAACTTTACAAAATATACACACAAAACAGGGGATGTTGCAGTGACAGGCCTTCAATTAGCAAACAACAGCAACACATTGTGACATCATTATCATCAAGTAAGTTGGGCTGCATAGGTTGCCAAGCCTGTGTGGTTCAGTACATCTGACATTGACAAGCAGTTTTGTTTGGTTTTGCTTTCTCTAGCATTTGACTGTCTTCAGTCTACCTACAATGCAACACATTTGTGTCTCTCTTCATATGGAGTCAATCCCTTGTCCTGTCTGACAAGGGAAATACTACCAGTAGCTGCGCTACCATTGGTGTAGCTATTGGGGTCAATGGGACACAAAAGCTCCTCTTCTACTTCAAGGTGCATACACAGCAGAAAAGCAAGACAACATTGTAAAGCTGCCGAACACTTGATGTTCTTCAATTCTTTTATAACATTTTCAGTTTTTGTGTGTGCAGTTTAACCCATTTAATTTATATTTGTCATTACAATATTGGAGAAAACTGGCTCATAAACAATGTCTCAGAAGGTTAAATATTTTGACCACATCATATGCCAGCTCTGTCGCGAAGGGGTTACGAATGAATTCGCAATCCTGCATACCGTGTTTGCAAACATAGCTGTGGCCGATTTGGAAGCAGACCGTCTTCTGTTGGTTACCATGCAAAGGCATGAGTGCCGGTCATTCAGAAAGCAATGGCAAACTACTGAATGTAAATTTGCCAAGTATTCACAAATCATCAAAAACACTGGGGTTGACTGCTATGTCCTGTAAAGGATATGCAGCTAACTTTAATATGTCACAGTGGTTTATAAAGAACAGTAAAGAAAGACATATTTATGGTAGACGACGGCAGAGACTGACCAACACAATGATGGACATAAGACAAGCAAGACACCCTGGGTACGAACATATATGAGGCAGAAGGACTGGCGAAAGATCGAGAGTCTATTCAGTGGCCTGTGATGAGAGTGGCATTCTACAAAGGGTGTTCTACCTGATGATGTTTTATTTAGTAATAATTTAGTTTTAAGTAACAATTTAGTTTTAAGTAACAATTTGGTTTTAAGTATAGTTTTAAGCTTCTTTAAAATGTTTGCTTAGACTTTGTTAATTGTCCAAAGTTTTAACCCTTATTTATTGTCATTATAGTCTCCAATTATTTATTATTACGAATATCATTTTCTGACTCACATTCCATTGATATGTTATATTTATTCAGTACATTTATGGTTATCAACATCATTGGTAGATAAGCAACTTGTCCACCTTTCTTTATGTACAATATCTAGTCTGAAAATAAAGGTGGATGCAGTCACTATGGCATTCCGCTGGCTGGAGGACAAACGGCACACACATGTTGTGATTGTAACGGACTCATAGAGCTAGTTGAGAAGGGTGAAGATAGGCATGCTTTGTGCAGAGTGGCATGCTTCAAATTTTAAAAAATCAAAG
The DNA here is from genome assembly GCA_014155875.1 of Cepaea nemoralis. Classification (NCBI taxonomy): domain Eukaryota; kingdom Metazoa; phylum Mollusca; class Gastropoda; order Stylommatophora; family Helicidae; genus Cepaea; species Cepaea nemoralis. The sequence goes on from JACEFZ010027735.1 coordinate 161,661, forward strand.
ATAGGGAGCATCCGTTAGATCTTTTCCCCAGGACATGCTGGTATGTTGGGAAATGCACAGGGCATAGATTGGCTGGGTATGCACTGATGGGGGTGGAGGGGAGTATTAGTGCACGATAAGGCAGATGTGTTCAGAACCCTTTGGGATCATGTGTATAGTGTGGAAGAACAGATACACCATCATTGCCTGGAAAGATTAGTGCTGCAGGGAGTGAACAGAGGATCTGGCCAACACTGAGTACTCTGAGGAAATGGGAGTCGGACACATAATCAGATTGCAACTAGTACCATTAAAATTGGGACTCTTCGCTGGTTGTTTAAGATGGAGTGCGTATAGGAAGGTTCCAAGTGCTGTGATGCCACTTCTTGACTCAATTTACCTCTTTTCATACTTCCTAGATTTTAAATCACATATAATATACTTTACTGCCTTAACATGGCTTATTAATTGTTCTGTAATATTATGGTGTCCATGTGTTACTGAGGCTCATAAGCGATTATTGTGATCATTGTGTTTTTAAAATATTTGTTTTCTTTTATTACATATAAGTTTCAAGGGGGAAGAGATTGAAATGCTGAAGTTGCTAGCAGAACATGGACCAATAACTGTAGCAGTTGATGCAACTACTTGGCACAATTATATCGGAGGCATTATTCAGTTCCATTGCTCTGAAAACATCAACCATGCTGTTCAGATTGTTGGCTATGATTTAACGGGTAACAGTTGTTGTTATTTATCCTTATCTTCATAACAGAGCAGTCAATTAGCACATTTAATAGAGGCCTTAACAGTGTATCTACAAAAGAGGTTACATTTCACGGAAACTAACTCAGAGAGCTGATGGTAGAGTTTAAAAAAAAAGAGACAAACTATTCTAGCCAAATTAAAAGATATGATGCTTTTAAATAAACTATATGGAGGGGAAGGGGGGGGGGGGAAACAAGATGGAATGCTGTCAATCAGATGTAGGCTGTCAATCAAGATGTAGGCTTTGAGACAAGTGTGAAGATAATGTGAAGGGGTGGACAAAAGGCAGTCTGTCTGAGTGTAACCACCAGAACAAGAAACAGAAAGTGTTTATGGATCAAGTAAAACCAACCTTTATTGTAGGGGTGGCACTTGCTTTTTCTAGCAATGGAATTGGCAAAGAATCAGAAGTCTTTCCAGCTTTGCTGCGATGAGAGCAACTTTCTGCCATGTACTAGCGACATAATGATGATGATCTTTCGATTTGCCACTTTTGTATTATACAGTTGTATAATTCTCTTGTATTATAATACAATTTAAATCCATATATTTAGACACAAAATGAAACTATGAAATAATTATCTCCTTTCAGGCATGCATTTGGATAAGTCAGTACTTTCTCTATTTTCTTAAGTCAGATCGGAACATTAACTCAACTTGTCTGACACGTTCTTATCTTCCAGACTACCAGTGTAATGTACCACTATTTGGTTGATTCATTTGTTAATTTATAAGTGTTGACACTTTTTCTCTTTTAGGTGCTTTGATGATCCTGGCTCTCTAGGCTTTCTCTGTCTTCTGATATTGTAATGAGGCTGTTGTCGCTTATATTACTATTTGTTGTCCAACAATTATTGCAGAATAAGACTAAATGGTATGACAGAGTAACCTAATGTGGAGCTCATGATGAGGGCTAAACAAGCATAAGTTAATCAAGAGATGAGGAAAAGATGTCAGCGCTATATAGGACATACATTATCAAAACCTGAGATTTTTTTTTTTGCATATCCTTTACAGGACATCGCTGTCAACAGCAGCATCTTTCAGCTGTCTGTCGATTTCTTGGCAAGATTACGCTCAATAGTTTGCCATTGCTTTCTGAGCGGCCGGCTCAGTATCCCGCAAGTCACCAGCGGGGGTCGAACCGCTCCCAGTTCTCTCCCGCTACGAGACTCTGCGTGATAAACGGGATTACGGAGAAAGTGCTGTAACCCCTCGGCCAGAGAGACCGGCAACCTGAGATTAGTATATCCAAAATGTCCGGTGTCTGGAACCCACAGGGCAAATGAAGTAGAGAAAGACCTAAATAAACACAGAGAAGAGAATCAGAGACAGAAATGTATACTATGGGGAAGAAATGGAGGGAGCTGAAAGAGATAGCAAAGGATAGGACTTGGCATGAGTTGGCTGAGGGTCTGTTCTTCGTTCGAGGATAAAGGGCAAAAATGAGAATAAGAAAAACCTTTTGTGTATGTTCTATCAAAATAGTTTACTAATTCTTTCTTGTTTTTTTTATTTGGTCCTGTATACCTCAATAGGGCATAGACACCCACCCAGCTCACACCAGCTCACACCAGCTCACACCAGCTCACATCAGCTCACACCAGCTCACACCAGCTCACACCAGCTCACACCAGCTCACATCACATTGTCTTATCTTTTGCTATCTTCAGCAGCTCCCTCAATGTCCTCCCCATTATCAGTTCGTCTCTGTCACTAATTCTCTTTTCTGTTTTTTCTTTTAGGTCTCTCTCTGTTTTGCTTGCTCTGTGGATTCCAGAGAAAGGACTTTGTGGTTATACTATTATTATCTGGTTGTTTTTTTCAATGTGTGTTCTAACCATGCAATAGTGCAATTGGGAGGGTACAAGCCTTACCCTAATGCGAGGAAATACAAGCTAAGGACTAAATGTCATGGCAGGGCAGACCAGGCCCTAAGAGTTGGTCGGAAACTAGTCTAGGATGGAAGCTCCAACAGGCGGACAGTTAAGAGTATTGCTTTGCTGATCCGGCAGCTTGTCTTGTTCCAGACGTATTGCTGTAACCTTTCCTCTGGAGTAAACTAGACAGGCTGAGAGAGGGATAAAGCTGCAAGGGTAACACATGGTCTCTAAATTCAACACAGGTTTTGTGCTAATGAGAGGTATAACTCCATTTTACAAACTATCGTCTGTCAAGATGGCCAAGTGCCAGTCAGTCAGTTCTTCTTCTTCTTCGTTCATCCGGAGTTTTTTTTCCGGACGTGATTGCGTTGTGCCTGTCCACAGCAGAGCTGCGTTCTTGCGCCGTTAGGCCGACACATCCGACTTCTGCGGGCATTTGTTGACCGGGTTAACCTTCCCAGGATTCATACCATGTTAGTCCTTCCATTCTGTACAGCCACCAGTTGATGAACGAGTTTACAAATTTATGTGTCCTAAAGTGTATCATTTTGCATAAATTTGTAGGAGATGTACCCTTTTACATTATTCGCAACTCTTGGGGATCAAATTTTGGAGACCATGGCTATATGTATATCAAATATGGTGACAACCTTTGTGGTAAGAAGACAGATCAATTTCTATTTCATTTTTTAACACATTTTACTGGAATATAAATATAAAGAGCTAGCAAGCAAAATATTGGTTGTATTAGTTAATTGTCAGATTCTCCTCACTGCCCGTCAGGCTGTTCAGTCCATAAGTGCCCTCTTTAGTATCTGCCTCAGGGTGTTGCAGCTGACTACACCAGTACTTTATTGGTTTTCTATTACTCTTTGGCTCCCTAAATAATACTCTTGTCTACTTCACCCCTTGTGACTTGCTGTTCTTGCAGTCTGGTGAAAGTTGTAGATTCACAGCCATCACTTGATTTATTTAATCACCTTGCCTTTCTGAGGGCATTCTATTTGGAGAGGTTATGGTTTGAATACTTCTTTGACCTTTGCACTTCACCTATCTGTATAATACATCATCTTTTACTGCCACCTTCACGGTTAAGATTAGTTGTAATGTATCTTCAACATTTTTGTTCTGCATCGTCATCTTTCGATGTAATCATCACTACGTTCAAAGCAAGTCCTCCAGCATCAATAAAATGCTTAGATTCCTGTAGAAAAAAAAATTCTCCATCTGCTGTACCTTTTCACAGAAGTCACACTGTTTTGAAACTTCCTACCACTCTCATGCACTTGCTGGACTGACAGGCATGCATCACCACACTGGACCTTCATTCGCCGATGAATTTCTATAGATTTCACCATTCACTTATCAAAACACAGATAACAGAACGCTGTTCCTCTTTGTTGCATGTCAAAATTGGGGCGGCCATCTTTAGACTGTCCTTATGATGTCACCATGTTCCTCTGCACCTAATGTCATGTGTTTAACACTTTTGACATCCTTAACACCAATATTGACAGTTACAAGACAATGGCATGGTTAATGTGAATTTCTATCACACTTTTAAGGTTTTCATTTGAATCCTCCTCGTACATAAAAACCAAAAAAATTAAAAGCGCAGATCTCGTATATTCTCAGCTTCTTATTTGTGCTGTTCTTGTAGAATTTCCACATATATAGAGTGGCTCAAGATGTTTTATCTTTCTTTTCTACTTTTCTATTGGTGAAACACTTTATTTTAAATTTACCTTATATTTTAGACCGGCTCTGTGGTGAAGGGGTTATGGAAGCAGTTTGTAATCCTGCATACCCGCATTCAAAACACAGCTGCTGCAATTTGGCAGCAGACCGCCTCACGTTAATTTTTTCTGAAAATGGTATGGGTGTCGGTCGTTCAGAAAGCAATGGTAAACTACTGAACGTAAGCCTGCCAAGAAATCAAGAACAGCCCAAAAATGCTGGGGTTGACTGCGACATCCTGTAAAGGATATGCAACAAACTTTTATTTTTATATTTTAGAGGGGAAAAAATGTCCCCGAAACAGGAACTTGCTATGGGTTTGTGATGTGCCAGGAACATTACATTTTATAGGCCTGAATGCCTGGAGGAATAAGTGGCCAGTCTTTTCCACACTAGTGGATGACGAACACAGGTTGGAGGACTATATTCTTTTACTTTTGATTATTCTTTCTGCACTAGATGATGACGAATGCAAGCATCAAACCCTCGTCCGACCAAGCTCATGACATTATCAGCACAGCTCCCTAGCAACTACACTAACTTTACATTTGAAGAAATTAAAATAATTTCTACAGTTGTTCAGAATTCATAATTCATTTCCTTTGTATGCAGGTTTGGCAGTGGAAGTATCTCATCTCACAGTCACAGGTTATCAGTGATTGTACTTGTGTCAGCACTGAAAATCAATTGAAAGGACAATGAAATATCATCATCAAATCACATTATGCCCAGCAATTTAACTATTTCTTTTTGATCTGTTACAAATGTTAATTGTATACTAATGTTAATTGTTTACTAATGTTCTGTTTGGAATCTTTTAACAGAATTTGTACACTTGCTGTCAGCTTAAGTTAATGGTTTATATTTTTTTTGAGTTTTAGTATGCTTTATGCCGGCTTCGTGGCTTAGAGGTTATGACTTTTCTCCGTAATCTCGTATACTCTCGTGGGTTGACGTGATGATGGTAAGAATCAGCGGTGGTTTGAATCGCATCAATAACTTACGGGGTATGTGAGCCGGCCGCTCAGAAAGCAATGGCAAACTACTGAGCATAATCTTGCCAAGAAATCAACAGACAGCTAAGTCCTGTAAAGGATATGCAAAAAAAAAAAAAAAAGTATGCTTTATATATATTGATTGTTGGATGTGAAATTAATGTTTAATTGTTGATGAAATATATACACAATATTATATACACAATGCAATCTGTGATTTACTTTGCTTATAGCACACATTATACTGTTGAACCAGTTAATCTATTTACTATTTTGATCATAATTTTACCGAAGATTTTGTCTTACATGATTCTCTTTAATTTGTATTTATGCCTCAGCTAGGGCTAAGCAACAACAGCCTTCCCTTTTGTACTGCTTTGAGCAATTGTCTACATTTTCTTCTTCTTTGTATTAGTTTGGTTTTTCCAGTGCAGCTTATTCTGTTTATTCTGCATACTCATCGCTTTTCATCTTAGATTTTACAAAGGGATTCTTGAAGTAACGTGGACTGGGAGTAAAGTGCTGACATTCTGTTGACTTGAGCTTCAAGGACAACTGACTCAGAAACTGAAATGCTCTGGCCTTTTGATTGGAAAGAACCGCTATGGAAGACATGAGTCCTGGATGAAGAAGCGGGGGTTGAGCGATGTAAAGATGTATGTAGGACACTACAGACACCTTGGGCATGAGGGTGCATGAGGCAAGGAAATGCACCAGAGAAGGAGACTTCAGTGCCATGATGAGAGCAATATTCTGCAAAGAACTTGTTACATGATGGTGGTTCAGTTAAATAAAAATGCTTGTAGCAGAATGGATCCTGTCTCTCTGCAACATACCTAGACATGAAGAGACTAACAAGTTGGCAGAAGGTGGAAGACTACCTCAGTCTGATATAGAGATATCTTATGATGATGTGACACTACTCAGTCTGATATACAGATATCTTATGATGTGGCACACTCAGTCTTATACAGAGATATCTTATGATGTGACACTACTCAGTCTGATATAGAGATATGATGTGACACTACTCAGTCTTATACAGAGATATCTTATGATGTGACACTACTCAGTCTGATATAGAGATGTGATGTGACACTACTCAGTCTGATATAGAGATATGATGTGACACTACTCAGTCTGATATAAATATATCTTATGATGTGACACTACTCAGTCTGATATAGAGATATCTTATGATGTGACATTACTCAGTCTGATATAAATATATCTTATGATGTGACACTATTCAGTCTGATATAGAGATATCTTATGATGTGACACTACTCAGTCTGATATAGAGATATCTTATGATGTGACACTACTCAGTCTGATATACAGATATCTTATGATGTGGCACACTCAGTCTTATACAGAGATATCTTATGATGTGACACTACTCAGTCTGATATAGAGATGTGATGTGACACTACTCAGTCTGATATAGGGATGTGATGTGACACTACTCAGTCTGATATAGAGATATCTTATGACGTGACTCTACTCAGTCTGATATAGATATATCTTATGATGATGTGACACTACTCAGTCTTATAGAGAACTATCTTATGATGTGACACTACTCAGTCTGATATAGAGATATGATGTGACACTACTCAGTCTGATATAGAGATATGATGTGACACTACTCAGTCTGATATAGAGATATGATGTGACACTACTCAGTCTGATATAGAGATATCCTATGATGTGACTCTACTCAGTCGATGTGACACTACTCAGTCTGATATAGAGATATGATGTGACATTACTCAGTCTGATATAGAGATATGATGTGACACTACTCAGTCTGATATAAAGATATCTTATGATGTGACACTACTCAGTCTGATATAGAGATATGATGTGACATTACTCAGTCTCATATAGAGATATGATGTGACACTACTCAGTCTGATATAGAGATATGATGTGACACTACTCAGTCTGATATAGAGATATGATGTGACACTACTCAGTCTGATATAGAGATATGATGTGACACTACTCAGTCTGATATAGAGATATGATGTGACACTACTCAGTCTGATATAGAGATATGATGTGACATTACTCAGTCTAATATAGAGATATCTTATGATGTGACATTACTCAGTCTGATATAGAGATATATTGTGACACTACTCAGTCTGATATAGAGTTATAATGTGACACTACTCAGTCTGATATAGAGATATAATGTGACACTACTCGGTCTGATATAGAGATATGATGTGACACTACTCAGTCTGATATAGAGATATGATGTGACACTAATCAGTCTGATATAGAGATATGATGTGACACTAATCAGTCTGATATAGAGATATCTTATGATGTGACCAAGAGCTTTATAAGAAACTGCTTCGGAACCAAGTGGTAATCAATGCATCCTAACCACCAGAATTATATTGCATATAATAGCTGCACAGAACTGAACAAGTAGCAGTCTTCAGGTTCTAACACTGAACACAATTACTATCTATTCAACATAGAAGATAGAAGATACTGATGAATGTATCTTTGGAATTGCTAAAATGATGGCTAAACTGTAACTTCAAGAGTGTCTAAAATTTATAGACGAGGCAATGTTTGCCTACACAGGCTTCACTTGAGGACAAACTCTGTGGTAATGTTAAAATCCTCAGGTTGGCTGCTGTTTTCAGTAAATATATTCAAGTTGACATCTGAAGTTCATTGAAAAAGCAGAAGAGGCTTTCTTATTTTCGTAATTTAAAAAAAATATAATTTGTTTTAAAGTTTTTTGCAAAGTAACATCTTATTCAAACAAAATAGAGGGAAACGTGAAAAAGACATGGAGGAAAGAAATAAAACAGTGATGCATATCAGGGAAGGACATGGAATGAGTTGCTGAAGATGGCAAATATAAGACAGTTTGTTGAGGGCATATGTTCAGACAGGGATTAAAGGTCAGAAGAAGAAGAAAATATGGGGAGTTGAAAAGCACAGAATTAGTGTTTAGCAAGCTGCCAAGAGTAGACAACTCAGCAGTTTTGAGATCAGCAACATGTTTAGTATATGATGTGTTTCACAATCTTGACATAAGTTTAATAATTTATATTAATTTTATTGTCTGTGCCATGTGGTATTGGTCATTATGTCTGTCTTCTGTCTCACATACTGCCAATTATTTCTGAAATAGTTGTTCCTCCATGCTATGATGTCAGTTGTCAAGCATCTTCTCTCTTTATGTCTACCTCACTTCCCCTCCAATTTTCTCAGTCACAACATACTTCAGTTTTTCCATTCTCATGATCTGCCCAAAGAATGTCTTATGCAAGTAACCAATTCTCGTTGTGAGGTAATTTGTTTCAAGATATCTTCATTGTGCTTTTTATTTGCCCATTGTGTTCTAATCATTCTTCTGTAAAGACACATCTCTGCAGCATTCACACAATTCCTCACTAATCTGCTGATTGTCAATGATTTACTTCCATACATCAGGAATTACTCAGTATAGCCCATAAGAACTATCTTTCTCAACTCGAGTGACAAAAATATATTGCGTACAATATTCTTCACCTTGTAAAATGGTGCTTCTGATTGGAATTTTCTACATGTTACTTCTTTAGTTCATCTTCTATCTGCAGTTATCATCATCATCTTCCACTTTTGCTGTTAAGCTGTTATAATAAAAAAAATCCAAATCCTTATATATATTGACTTGTTTCGAACCAGTTTCATTTACTTTAATGTTTTATTTGTGAAGGAATATTTTTTCTTTGTAATTAGTACCATTACTTCTGTTTTTCAGCTATTCAGATAAAGATCTTTGTTTTGACTTTCCGTTTTTCTATTTATGATTTTGATTTATATAATCCATGATTTATCCATGTTGAACAGTTTTATTAACTTTACTTTGTAATTAAATAAAGTATTTAAAGGATCCTTTTCTATGCTTTGGTATGTACTGGCTGTGTACGACTCTACCCCCACTTTCTTATAGACCAATCGACACTCGATGAATGATGTGGTCAGTATTATGCCAGCCCCTATTTTTCTTCCCATAAAATTTCCTGGTTCCCATTTCAGGCTTGGTTGACCTTTGAGCCCAGGTCAGGTTTTAAACAAATCTTCACCACAAGAAATCAAACAATTGACCACCAGGCTGACTGGCATGCGTGCTAGCCATTATGAAAATGAGGCTTGCTTACTTTGTTATTGCTCAGCTACAAATGTTAATCAGGGAATTCATAATACATTTCAGCTCTTAGATCATGAATGCTGCATCTGCATTGTTTTATTAAGAGAGAATGAGCTGAGAGAGAGAGATGGAGAGAGAGAGAATGAATGAATGAACGAACTTTATTTTCAAAGGGTCACAAATTGGGCATGCAGGCCTGTCTTACATCACCCCTTCCAACCACTCATCTTTCTTGAGGAGAGAGAGACATTAAACAAGAGATCTTCTTCTTCTTCTTCTTCTTCTGCTTTTTCTTCGTTAATCTGGAGTCTTTTTTTTTTTCAGATGTGAATGCGTTGTGCCTGATTACAGTGAGCTGTGATATGGCACCTTTAGGCCGACACATCCGACTTCTGTGGGCGTTTGTTGACTGGGTTAACCGGGGAAACAAGAGATGAAAATGTTCTCTCGCCTCCCTTTTCTTGCTACCTCACTCTCAATCAACTCTACCATTATGAATAAACAGATGTAGACAAAAGGATAATAACAACATTAGAACGTAGCTAAAAATGAGCAGAGAGAGAGAGAGAGAGGGGGAGATTAGAAAAGAGATGAATATTTGATTTCTCCTCTATTTTCTTGCTGTCTCACTCTCAATAAACTCAGACAGAAGGATAATAACAGCATTAGAACATAACTAAAACTGAACAGAGAGAGCAAGAGACAGATTAAACAATAGATGGAAATGTTCTCTCTCCTCTTTTTTCTTGCTGCCTCACTCTCAGTCAACTCTACCATTATCAACAAACAGATGTAGTCTAGAATCAACAGGGCAAGCAAAATAGGGAAAGACCTGAAATACTCAGAAACGAGAAGTAGAGACAGAAATGAATAATCTGGGGGCGTGGATGAGGCATGAGATAGCACAGGATGGGATGGCTTGCGGTGAGTTGGTTGAGGGCTTAGGGTGAGTTGGTTGAAAGCTTATGGTGAGTTGGTTGAGGGCTTATGGTGAGTTGGTTGAGGGCTTATGGTGAGTTGGTTGAGGGCTTATGGTGAGTTGGTTAAGGGCTTATGGTGAGTTGGTTGAAGGCTTGGAGTGAGTTGGTTGAGGGCTTTGGTTAAGGGTGTGAGGTGAGTTGGTTGAGGGCTTGGGGTGAGTTGATTTAGGGCTTATGATGAGTTGGTTGAGGGCTTGGGGTGAGTTGGTTGAGGGCTTGAGGTGAGTTGGTTGAGGGCTTTGGTTAAGGGTGTGAGGTGAGTTGGTTGAGGGCTTGGGGTGAGTTGGTTGAGGGCTTGGGGTGAGTTGGTTAAGGGCTTATGGTGAGTTGGTTGAAGGCTTGGAGTGAGTTGGTTGAGGGCTTTGGTTAAGGGTGTCAGGTGAGTTGGTTGAGGGCTTGGGGTGAGTTGATTTAGGGCTTATGATGAGTTGGTTGAGGGCTTGGGGTGAGTTGGTTGAGGGCTTGAGGTGAGTTGGTTGAGGGCTTTGGTTAAGGGTGTGAGGTGAGTTGGTTGAGGGCTTGGGGTGAGTTGGTTGAGGGCTTGGGGTGAGTTGGTTGAAGGCTTTGGTTAAGGGTGTGAGGTGAGTTGGTTGAGGGCTTGGGGTGAGTTGGTTGAGGGCTTGGGGTGAGTTGGTTGAGGGCCTATGCCTTAATGGAGAATAAAATGCAAAAATAGAACAAGAATGTCAACAACAGTTGATAATACACATGCTGATGGATATTATGATGACGATGGTGGTGACAATGAAGAAGATGAGAATACTGTTTTATTTCTTGAAACTAATATTTCAAAGATTATAAACGTGCAATTTTTAAAAACAAAGTTAGTTGCATGTCCTTATCAGGACGTAGCAATCAGCCCCAGCAGTTTTTTTGGGACTGTTTGTGAGTTACTAAGTAGTTTGTCTAGAAGAGGGAGCGATCCGCTAGCACAAAGATGGACCAGGACATTGCAGACGCCTTTGGTATAAGTATAAGGATGCAGAATCAAGAGGAATGGCTACAGAACCAGAGCATTTTTGACGATCCATGACGTTTTGTAAAGAACAACATCATCGTGATGAGCTTGCCGTTTCTGAACGACTGGCGCTGATACCATCTAAATCAACGCAAGGTGGTATGTTTTCAATCTTCTGCCATACTTAATAAAATTTAAAAAAAAATATCCAGATTTATGTTTTTGCAAGATCAGGTCAGTACAAGAAACATGTACTTTGTATGGATGGAGACGAAAAAATGAGCAGACAAGCTGATAAACATCAAATGGTAGTGGAAATGTGGTTTCTGATGAAAATAGAAAAATACCATGGACAAACAGAAAAACCAATGATCAAGTTCTACAAGAAACAGATGAAACCCGTAAACTGATTAGAAAAATTAGACGTAGATAGTCATCATTTTTGAACACGCTATGAGAAGAAATAAACTAGAAAACTTGGTGACAACTAGCAAGATTGTGGGGCAAAAAAACAAAACAAGGGGAAGACAGAGAAGTAAATACCTGGGTGACTTGGCCACGTGGCATGGTCGAGACAAGAACACGGAACTGATCCACGACTCTGGTGATCATGTAAGATGGCGAAACATGACCGCCCACGACTATTGGCATGGCATATGATGACGATGAAGATCACATGATGACGATGAGATCAGGTCATTACTTTTTGATTATTAGCAGACGCAAAAAAACTGAAGTATCATCAAACAGTGCTTTCCCCAAAATTTTCACTTTCGCGGGCCGACATAAATTTTTTTTTTACCCTGGGAACGGTGCCATTTAAAAAATTTTTCTCCTTGTAATCTGGAATTTTATGACCTCAAATTTTATTTTAATGTAAATATAAGATTTAACGTAATTGTGGGTGTTGTCCGGGTGTGCTAAATACTACTCCATAATATTACTGGATGACGGTGATGACTATGTATTAATGGTGGTCCCATTTTTCATGAGTACAAATTTTATTGTAAAGATTTACAAATCAAAATTGTTTTCAAATGTCAAAACTACATTTAGGTCTTCTAGTAAAGGTGTATATACTCGTATTGCACCGACAGTAATGAACACTAATATAAATATATATCTTGGAAAACGATACCAAATCAGAGTTTTAAACAAGCTAACTAAATTACAGTATGTTGTAATAAAAATGATCTAATGATCAGCTGCTAACAGTAACTATTTAATGCGTAGGGCGGGCCTGTTTATTATATTTACAAGCTTATCAAATCGTGGCTCGATTGTAGACAGCGTTACCCGCAAAGGAGAACAAATTTCCATACTGTTTCTGTATTTTTCTTAATAATGCTCATTGACGAAAAAGAAATACCTTCTTTCAAGTTGTCTTGTATCGATATCTCACATTTTTTTTTTTTTTTTTTTTTGCATATCCTTTACAGGACATCGCTGTCAACAGCAGCATCTTTCAGCTGTCTGTTGATTTCTTGGCAAGATTATGCTCAGTAGTTTTTGCCATTGCTTTCTGAGCGGCCGGCTCAGTTATCCCGCAAGTCACCAGCGGGGGTCGAACCGCTCCCAGTTCTCTCCGCTACGAGACTCTGCGTGATAAACGGGATTACGGAGAAAGTGTTGTAACCCCCGGCCAGAGAGACCGGCATATCTCACATACACCATCAGAATTGCTAAGTTGGCATCATCCTGCTTTCGTCCAGCTGTAATGAAAATACTTTGAGATGCATCTAACACCTTCACTCGCTCAGCCTGGCAAAACGCATTATAAGGGACAACGAAAATCGCGTATGTTCTGCATCTTATGACCATCGCAAGTATAATGTGCATCTTCTCACTTTTCGTCACATAGGAAACAAAAGAAACGCTCGTCGTCAACAAATGTCGTCGACCCGGCCCGGGTTTCAATACGTTTTCAGCTGGTTACTATTTTAACTTTTTGCCAAATTTTTTTGAAACCCCAATGGGAAAAAAAAAAATTCCGCTTTCCATGCGGTGGGGTTTTGGTTGAGGGGGCCTTTTAGTGGTTTGGGGGTTGGTTGGGGGGAAAGCTTATGGTGAGTTGGTTGAGGGCTTATGGTGAGTTGGTTGAGGGCTTATGGTGAGTTGGTTGAGGGCTTATGGTGAGTTGGTTAAGGGCTTATGGTGATTTGGTTGAAGGCTTGGAGTGAGTTGGTTGAGGGCTTTGGTTAAGGGTGTGAGGTGAGTTGGTTGAGGGCTTGGGGTGAGTTGATTTAGGGCTTATGATGAGTTGGTTGAGGTTTTGGGGTGAGTTGGTTGAGGGCTTGAGGTGAGTTGGTTGAGGGTTTTGGTTAAGGGTGTGAGGTGAGTTGGTTGAGGGCTTGGGGTGAGTTGGTTGAGGGCTTGGGGTGAGTTGGTTAAGGGCTTATGGTGAGTTGGTTGAAGGCTTTGGAGTGAGTGGTTGAGGGCTTTGGTTAGGTGTGCAGGTGAGTTGGTTTAGGGCTTGGGTGAGTTGATTTAGGGCTTATGATGATTGGTTGAGGGCTTGGGGTGAGTTGGTTGAGGGCTTGAGGTGAGTTGGTTGAGGGCTTTGGTTAAGGGTGTGAGGTGAGTTGGTTGAGGGCTTGGGGTGAGTTGTTGAGGGCTTGGGTGAGTTGGTTGAAGGCTTTGGTTAAGGGTGTGAGGTGAGTTGGTTAGGGCTTGGGGTGGTTGGTTGAGGCTTGGGGGTGAGTTGGTTGAGGGCCTATGCCTTAATGGAGAATAAATGCAAAAATAGAACAAGAATGGTCACAACAGTTGATAATACCCATGCTGATGGATATTATGATGACGATGGTGGTGAAAATGAAGAAGATGAGAATACTGTTTATTGTCTTGAAACTAATATTTCAAAGATTATAAACGTGCATTTTTAAAAACAAAGTTAGTTGCATGTCCTTATCAGGACGTAGCAATCAGCCCAGCAGTTTTTTGGGACTGTTTGTGAGTTTTCTAAGTAGTTTGTCTAGAAGAGGGAGCGATCCGCTAGCACAAAGATGGACCAGGACATTGCAGACGCCTTTGGTATAAGTATAAGGATGCAGAATCAAAGGAATGGCTACAGAACCAGAGCTTTTGACGATCCATGACGTTTTTAAAGAACAACATCATCGTGATGAGCTTGCCGTTTCTGAACGACTGGCGCTGATACCATCTAAATCAACGCAAGGTGGTATGTTTTCAATCTTCTGCCATACTTAATAAATTAAAAGAAAATATCCAGATTTATGTTTGTGCAAGATCAGGTCAGTACATAGAACATGTACTTTGTATGGATGTGAGACGTAGAAAATGAGCAGACAAGCTGATAAACATCAAATGGTAGTGGAAATGTGGTTTCTGATGAAAATAGAAAAATACCATGGACAAACAGAAAAACCAATGATCAAGTTCTACAAGAAACAGATGAAACCCGTAAACTGATTAGAAAAATTAGACGTAGATAGTCATCATTTTTGAACACGCTATGAGAAGAAATAAACTAGAAAACTTGGTGACAACTAGCAAGATTGTGGGGCAAAAAAACCAAACAAGGGGAAGACAGAGAAGTAAATACCTGGGTGACTTGGCCACGTGGCATGGTCGAGACAAGAACACGGAACTGATCCACGACTCTGGTGATCATGTAAGATGGCGAAACATGACCGCCCACGCCTATTGGCATGGCATATGATGACGATGAAGATCACATGATGACGATGAAGATCAGGTCATTACTTTTTGATTATTAGCAGACGCAAAAAAACTGAAGTATCATCTATATCAGTGCTTCCCAAACTTTTCACTTTCGCGGGCCGACATAAATTTTTCTTTTACACCTGGGAACGGTGCCATTTAAAAAATTTTTCTCCTTGTAATCTGGAATTTTATGACCTCAATATATATTTTAATGTAAATATAAGATTTAACGTAATTGTGGGTGTTGTCCGGGTGTGCTAAATACTACTCCATAATATTACTGGATGACGGTGATGACTATGTATTTAATGGTGGTCCCATTTTCATGAGTACAAATTTTATTGTAAAGATTTACAAATCAAAATTGTTTTCAAATGTCAAAACTACATTTAGGTCTTCTAGTAAAGGTGTATATACTCGTATGCACCGACAGTAATGAACACTAATATAAAATATATATCTTGGAAAACGATACCAAATCAGAGTTTAAACAAGCTAACTAAATTACAGTATGTTGTAATAAAAATGATCTAATGATCAGCTGCTAACAGTAACTATTTAATGCGAGGGCGGGCCTGTTTATTATATTTACAAGCTTATCAAATCGTGGCTCGATTGTAGACAGCGTTACCCGCAAAGGAGAACAAATTTCCATACTGTTTCTGTATTTTGTCTTAATAATGCTCATTGACGAAAAAGAAATACCCTTCTTTCAAGTTGTCTTGTATCGATATCTCACATTTTTTTTTTTTTTTTTTTGCATATCCTTTACAGGACATCGCTGTCAACAGCAGCATCTTTCAGCTGTCTGTTGATTTCTTGGCAAGATTATGCTCAGTAGTTTGCCATTGCTTTCTGAGCGGCCGGCTCAGTATCCCGCAAGTCACCAGCGGGGGTCGAACCGCTCCCAGTTCTCTCCCGCTACGAGACTCTGCGTGATAAACGGGATTACGGAGAAAGTGTTGTAACCCCTCGGCCAGAGAGACCGGCATATCTCACATACACCATCAGAATTGCTAAGTTGGCATCATCCGTGCTTTCGTCCAGCTGTAATGAAAAATACTTTGCAGATGCATCTAACACCTTCACTCGCTCAGACGATGGCAAAACGCATTATAATCGTACAACGAAAATCGCGTATGTTCTGCATCTTATGACCATCAGCAAGTTATAATGTGCATCTTTCTCACTTTTCGTCACATAGGAAACAAAAGAAACGCTCGTCGTCAACAAATGTCGTCGACCCGGCCGGATTTCAATATCGGTCTCAGCTGGTTACTATTTTTAACTTTGCCATTGAACCAATGATTCGCTTCTCCTTAAAAATGAATACTCCTTGGGCTATACGGCTGCAGGCTCAATTTATTTTAAAATAAATCAACATAAAAACGCTGCGGATTCTCATGTTTTGAGAAAATAACAATCTTGTTTTTTAAAAGTTCTAAACAATCCTCAAAGGAGAAAATATTTAACCTTTTTCTTACTTTTTTCAACTCACGTTGCGGACCGGCACAGAAGGGCTCGCGGACCGGTGCCGGTCCGCAAACCACCACTTTGGGAAGCACTGATCTACACATCATAGGCCACGATTGGTTCTCTAGTAGTAGTAGGCCTCTTTCAGTCCTGAAGGACTATAGAGTTGTGCCGCTTGGGAGGTGCCTGGCAGCACCGCTGGTGACTGCATAGTCCAATGCGAGAGTGACAATCCCTGTCACAGTTTCCGCATCTGTAAGATGAGGCAGTAAGTGACTGCGCTTTGAGTCTGTGCCGCCTATCCTCAGTTTGTTGGATCAGATTGCGCTCAAAGAGCACCAGTCCGTTTCGTACATCTCTTCTCCAGGAGCATCTGTCTGTTGCAACTCTCTCCCACGTGTCTGGATCTATTCCAATGGTTTTCATATCTTGTTTACACACATCCCTATATCGCATTTGGGGTCTTCCGGTTGGCCTCTTTCCTGTGGCTAGTTCTCCGTAAAGGAGATCTTTGGGAATACGTTCATCCTCCATTCGAGATACGTGGCCCAGCCACCGGAGGCGTCTCTGCTTGAGGAGGGTGTGCACTGTGGTAATATCTGCTCGTTCAAGCACCTGTTTGTTTGTTATGTGGTCTTTCCATGTTATGCCCATGAGAAAATCATATCGATGGTGGACCTGTTGGGTCTAAATCCGCACTGCGATTCGGGGTAGATTCTTTCAGCAAGAATGTGTAATCTTTTAAGGATTACTCTGGCAAAAATCTTGCCTGTAATGCTGAGTAGGGAAATGCCGCGATAGTTGTTGCAGTCGCTTCTGTCCCCTTTGTTTTTATAAAGGGTAAAGATGTTTGCGTCTTTCATATCTTGTGGTATTGATTTTTCTCTCCAGCAGAGCTGAAATATTGCATACAGTTCTGGGATGATTGTTTCTTTGCTACATTTTAAAATTTCAGGTGGAATACTATCTTTTTCAGGTGACTTGCCGGATTTGAGAGAGTCTAGTGCTTCGCTGATTTCTGTGGGCAAGGTTCGTTATCCAGGCCATGCATGGCAGACTGTTGATCGATGGCTTCCAGAGCTTCTTCGCTGACAGTGTTATCCACTGAGTATAGCTCTGAGTAGTGTTCTACCCAGCGATCCATTTGTTTCGCTCGATCTTTTATGATTACCCCCTCAGTTGATCGTAAAGGGGCCATCTTATTTTTTGATGGACCGGCAGCTTGCTTGATGCCCTCGTACATTCCTCTTATATTTTCAGTGTCTGCACAAGTTTGAATTTGACCAGAGAGCTGGAGCCAGTACCTGTTCGCACATCCTCTTGCCATCTGTTGTACTTTATTTCTGGCCGTTCGCAATGCCTGCAATGTTTTCTCTGAAGGTGATTGTCAGGGTCTTACACTTGGCTCGCTAACCTAACACATGTGAGACAGTACAAGTACAACGTGATTTGACTTAAGACTCAACGACACAACGTTCAATGGATTTATTTACAGATCATATACCATACGATGATCACAACAAGATATACTTGACACTTCAATACACTTACATACACAATACAGCTCACAGTCGTTCTCTCAAGATGTCCAGACACTCGACGTTCATGCACAGAAACCACACAACGCCTTTCTCTCATCATGCGTCCAGTCGAGTCGACGTCCCAGAGCTGTCTGCCTATAGCTCGCAACTTGCCTCCCACCTGAAGTGGCTTCACGAGGCATGCGTGCGTCTTGCGTCGTCCTTGCCTGACCGCTGGCCGTCTCGTCAGCCAGCAATCTTGCAGGCAGGTAACTACTACTCGCCTGGCGGCGTAACGAAGTTACGGCATCCCTGCTGGGGACTAAGTCGCCTGGCGGGCGTAACGATGTCCCTGCATCACTGCCCTATTCTGGACTCTGACATGCTCCCCCGGCAACTTCATGAAAGATGTCATCTTTCATGTCTAATATATGTACATACTGGGTTAATATTTTAACCTTGTCAGAGTCAACCCTTCTGTTGTTATATACATTGGTATCATAATACATGGAAATACACATCTGCCATAGAAACATATAAGAAATGGAAGTTGTATTCAACGACATGTGGTGTTCAACCTTTAACACTTGTCAGGTTCATCCTCTCGATGGCTGATTACCTCAATTGCATTAATGACCCAGTCAGATCGGTAGTACCAGCTTCACGCATCTACCTCGCAGCCTCCAAAAAAAAACGTAATAATATGGTTCTTGAAACAAAAACCATCTGGCTAGACCGAAATACGGCTTTTACATAAGTCGCATTAAACGCTCAAACCCTGACCTCATTTGGCCAGGAGCTCTTGTGTTGGTCTGCAATGTCGGTAACACTCTGCCATGCCCAGTAGATGGCTACCTGGTGTGTTAACAATCTGGCAACAACATGGCTATTTATATACAACACATTACAGTATACATTTCAAATTATGGCCCTTTGTGTAATGATGTAATAACAAATAAATGAAAGGGGAATAATTTCAAAATTTATGAAATATAATAATTTACAATAATTATCCTATTTCTTAGCGTCATCGCTTGACGTTTCTTCATACTAACGAGAAAAAGTCGGTAGTATGAATACATTAATCAAGATATGATTCTAAGATTACACTACATAAATATATAAACACACAATTCGTGTATTCAACTTTGTTGATTCCTAAAGATTTTAGAATCGTCATAGCTTTTTAAACTTTTATTTGTCGTCTGCTAATTTTGCTCTAAATTTCTAACTAATCCGGAAGTACACACGAACACTAAACAGCTGATGTTGAAGCTTGTAGAACACACTTGTTCCGGTCTGATGTAGTTACGGAAAGTACAATGTTCTAATCGTTCATGTGTTGGATGTTTCACTGTAAAACCTTCTGGATTACGATTGACTGCAGTGGTGTAGCTGTCAATGTTTAGGTCACACGTTCACACACGTATTTAAAATATCCCTGGAATGTTCCACACGCAGATGCCACTGTCAAATTGGATAGTTCGCTTACGGTAAGTTTTTGAGCGAATGTGGCACTGTTCTTGTTCGTAATATATACAATTAATAAAGTTCGCTTTCTACCACACACTACACAATTATACACGACAATCACTACATGAATTAGTAAAATAAGAACACTATATATATTGGGAGTAATCCCTATCACATGACATAGTAGACTTTACACAGCTTTTTGTGAATGGAAAAAAAAATATTCACTGATGGATGGCTGTGTTAATCTGAGTGTATTTTCTCACACTGCACTCAGACATTGGTGCTTACTGGGTCGGTCGGACAACGGGACAACAGATCGGCGATCGTGTTGGTTCTGCCTGGAATATGTCGAACCTCGAAGCTGTAATCTTGGAGTTTAAGAGACCAGCGCGCTACCATCTGGTTTGAAGGTACACCTGAATTTATAAATCGCAACGGGCTGCTGTCAGATTCCACGATGAAATGGCGTCCTAGAAGGAATCTGGACAATTTAGTTATACCCACCACTAATGCTAGGGCTTCCAACTGAGGTATTGACCAAGCCCGTTCTCTGGGTTTTAGTTTCCTGGATACGAAGTACACGGGATGGAGGATGTTATTGTGCTCTTGCAACAAGACTGCTCCAATCGCCACGGAGCTCGCGTCTGTCCGCAATCTGAAAGGTAAATGGAGATTGGGCAATTTCAGGATGGGATTATGTAAGCTATTATCAGAAAAACAAGATAATACTTTACGGAATGCAAATTTTAGGCATTCATTGCTTACAATTTTCTCCGGTTTATCTTTTGTTAGTAAGTTAGTAAATACTTCGGTCAGTTCGGAAAAATCAGGAATGAACTGCCGGTAATAATTTATCAGTCCCAACAAACTTCTGACTTGCTTTTTAGTAGTCGGAAGTGAGAGTTTTAGTATCTTGGACACAATGTTATCGTCTGTCGTGACAAAGCCATTGGATATTTTGTACCCCAAGAAGGATATTTCCTGGTAGGCTATGTCTACTTTCGCAGGCTTTACCGTCAGTCCGTGCTGTCTAATGCGTTCAAATGTCTGTTCTAATGTCTTTATGTGCTCTGTCATCGTCTCTGTGTGAACACAGATGTCGTCTATATAGCAAATTATGTTAGGTATATCTACTAGTAAAAGTCGTGTCATACGTACGAATGTGGCTGGGGCATTGACAAGCCCAAATGGAAGTTTGCACCATTCGTACAGTCCCCAAGGTGTGGCAAATGCTGTCAGATGTCTGCTCTGTTCGTCTACCGCTATTTGCCAATATCCTTTAGTCATGTCTACCTTCGTAAAGAACTAGCGTCTGTCAGTTCTGTCAGTAGGTCGTCAGAGTTTGCCATTGGCTCCAAATCTAGGAGAGTTATTTTATTGAGCTTTCTATAGTCGACACACAGTCTTATCGTGTTGTCCTTTTTGCGTACTATGACCATTGGAGATGAGAAGTCTGATTGGGATCGTCTTATGATGTTGTTTTTCTCTAAGTTGATGATCTCCTGATGTAGGTGTTCTTTGTAATGTAATGGAATGGTGTATGGTCTGCATCTTATGGGTGTGTTTGACGTGAGTGTGATGTGATGCTGTACTAATTCTGTTTGTCCTGGGTTGTTCGAGAAGATGGTGTTGTACTGTTGTATTAGCTGTTTGCAACTGTCTGTTTCTGCTTGAGTTAACTTTGGGTTGATTTTGATCTCCTTCAAGCAGTTTGTCGTGTCTAATGCAGGTGTTGGAATTTCGTCACTAGCCTCGTCATCTTCATGATCTATTATCACTGTACAAGCTGTTGTATCGTCTTGTTCGTTGTCTCTGTTGTAGTATGGTCTTAGCATATTTATGTGGAATATTTTGTGTTTGTCTTTTATTTGGATCTCGTAGTCTACAGGTGAAATCTGTCTCGTCACTTTAAAAGGTCCCTGCCAAGAATCAGTCAATAAATGTCTGTCACTAGGTAATAGAAGAAGAACGTCCTGTCCAGGTGTCAACGTTATTGTCCTTGTTACCTTTGTCAGCATATTGTCTATAAGCTAGCACCAGATAATTTTAGTGCATTCTTTGCAATTATACAAGATTTGATGATTCTTTCACGCAATGATGTAACATATACGTATGATGATATGGGTTTAAGTACTGGAGTAGAGTCAGTTAACATTTGGTGATAAATAGTTAATGGGCCACGTGGTTTGGCACCATAGATAAGTTCAAAAGGAGAGAAACCGGTACTAGAATGTGGTACCTCGCGATAAGCAAAAAGAATAGCTGGTAGATATACATCCCAGTTATTGGGGTGCTCTTGCGTGACTTTTGCAAGCATGTGCTTTAAATCGCCGTTAAATTTTTCTATAATTCCACTAGAGTGAGGATGGTACGGGGAATTGAAACATTGCTTCACTCCCAACATTTTGGTGAAAGCTTGGGTAGATGCGGCGATAAACTGAGTGCCCCTATCTGATTGGATAGTGTCTGGAAATCCTATCCGAGAAAAAATATGGAAGAAAACTTCCATTATATCATTGGCAGTTATGTTCTTTAGCGGAATAGCTTCCGGCCAGCGGCTACATTGATCAATGACAGTTAGAATATATTTATTCCCTCTAGTTGTTGTATGATTGAGAGGGCCCACTATGTCGACAGATAATTTTTCAAAAGGTCGACTGGCTAAGTCAGTGACTTGTAACTTTGCCTGTGGGTGTTTACCTTTTTTCACCAGTTTCTGGCAGGTGTCACAACTTCTGCAATATTCTTTAATGTCATTGCAAAATTTGGGCCAATGAAACTGTGTTAATAATCTTGATCTGGTCTTAGCGTATGCCATATGCCCTGCAAGAGGTATATCATGGGCAAGATGTAAGGCTTGCCTACGATAATTAGTTGGCAAAACAGTTTGCTCTGTGGTGTTGTCACCTCTGGTATAATACCTGGTGAGGATATCATTTTTCACAGCAAAATGCCATTTTGCATTCTTGGTTACCTTTGGCTTTTGGCCGATCAGATTAAAATATTTTAACAATGAAGGGTCAGCCTTTTGAGCTGTTACAAACGTTTCCTTCATGGTGTTAGTAGGTAGTGATACTGGGCTGAGCATTTGTATAGCCTCAGTTTGATTACTTTCATCTTGCACTCTAGCAGTAGATCTAGTTACTGCGTTCACACATTCAATGATATCAGATGGTGATGAAACAATGTTATCAATGATGTCATGAGATCTTAGTGCTACATTAGCTACCATACATTCATTAGGTGGTGTGACATTATCAATGATGACATTGGATGGTGATGTTATGCTATCATCAATACACAGAGATGTTATGTCATGAGGTTTATCATTCACCTCTGGTAAATTTCCAATTATTATATCACACACTGGGTTTGTTAATGCAGCGCACTTTACTTTCCCAGTGAGGAAAGGTGTTTCAATATATGCCCATGCTAGTGGGTATTTCTCAATATTGCCTGAGAATGTTCTGCATGTTACGTGCCTGCCTGTATAGTCTGTAGGCATTATGAACGTTCTCTTCAGACCAATAAGTGAGCTGCCCGTGTCCCGAAGCACTGTAGCAGACTTGCCATTCACATATCCGTGATGGACGTTTATCCTGCCTTTAGAATCTACTACCAAATTAGCTTCTTCATTGGCAATAGGAATGGCGTGGCCGCATGTTAAAACGCCATCTTCATAAAAGGTGTTACAAACAGTACATTTATTTGCGTTAAACATGTCAAAAGCCTGTGCTGAGTTCACAGGATGTTTCTCTGATTGTTCTTCATCTGACGATGAACTGTCAAACAAGGCGGCATTTGCTTTGTTGGTCATTTGCCTACCTTTACAATCCTGGCGATAGTGTCCGTACGCCTTACAGAGGAAACATTTACGCAAATTTCTGAAGGATCTACGCTCCTTATCTTGTCTGTTTACCATGTTTTGGAGATAAGTATGATATGCGGGGTTCTTGTCGCACATCTCACCTTGATGATGTGAAATTTTACAATATTTACAGTGATTATACTTCTCAGAAGTAGGCTTATGAGGTTTCTGCCTACTATAGGGCTTGTCATAGTTAGCCGATGCTACAAAATTTATGTCAGTAGCTTCACTGGCAAAACAATGTTTGTTGGCTGTGTAATACGCCGAACCACGTCTCTCAATCTCATCTACACTAGTGCATTCATTCTCCTGCAAAAATTTTGAAAATGCTGATGGAATGGATGAAATGACTTTATCTCTAATGATCAGATCTTCTAATCTTTGATAATTTTTGTCAATTTTAGCTGCTGAAGTCCATTTGGTAAATATATCTCGGACTAAGCAGAGGTAATCAGAGAACGTTTGAGTCGGTTTTGGGCTCAACTTGCTGAATTGTTCTCTGTAACCTGCCTCATCTAACATAAAATGTGCCATAATCTTTGATTTCAGATAATGGTAGTCTTTTCTGAGGTCTTTGGGGATGGTCTCAATGACTTTAAGAGGCTCCCCTGATAAACTCCTCATATAAACAATATTCCATTCAGACAGTGGAACCTGGTAATGTTCCATTAAAGTCTCAAAATTTTGGGTAAAGGCTGCGATGCAGTCACCCGAGGTATAATTACGTACAATACCTTGATATTTCTTGTACTGGTTTTCTTTCTCCAGTCTCTCAGATTTCTTAGACTCTTTGTTAATGGCAGTCTCAGTATCAAGTTGTTTCATCTTTAACTGTACCTCCAGTTCTTCTCTCTTACTCTGAGCTGCTATTTCTGCTTGCTTTAAAGCTGCGTCAGTTTCTGCCTGCTTTAATGCTCTTTCAGCTGCTCTTTCATCGCGTTCAGTAGCTTTCTCGCGAAGGTGTTCAGAGTATTTATTCTCACTCCACTTCATTAACTCATCACCTGTTAACTTTAACTTTAACCCCATATCGATGAAATCATTTAATGAAGACATGATGGAAAATGTCAATGAAATACCAGCCACACAATTTGTTATAAGTGGTTAGTAAAGTAAACAATTTACAATTGTGTTCTATTGACAATACGTGCCTAAATTTGCATCCTTAAAGTATATGAAAAGAAAAATATACTCAAGTGCCCTGGATGCGGTGAAGAACGGTTGGAAATCGGGCTAGGAACTGTAGGGTCGCTACTTCGAAACACAAATGACCTCTACGCGCAAGGGTTTTAGATGGTACGGAAAACCTGCTTTGTTTTTGGAGGAAATAAATTAGCGTCTATTTGATGTGGTGTGCCTGCTTGTCACTAAGTATTGATTAGGTTTGTATGGCGTTGAGTGTAATTGTAGGTCGTAAGT
Organism: Cepaea nemoralis; assembly: GCA_014155875.1. Lineage (NCBI taxonomy): Eukaryota > Metazoa > Mollusca > Gastropoda > Stylommatophora > Helicidae > Cepaea > Cepaea nemoralis. Next base: position 186,569 of record JACEFZ010027735.1, read on the forward strand.
TTGTCCGTCAACAATTTTTTTTTTCAAAACACAAGTCACTTTCTTTCCCAAAACTTTCTGCGTTCCACAACTCAATTCACAAAGACAATCTACATATATCTCAACACTCTACAACATTGATGACACATCACTTACATCAAGATGACATTCAGTAAGGACATAGACATCAAGTTTACAAGATGGCGACAAGGTCACAATGGCGACAAGATCACAATGTCGACAAGGTCAAAACGGTGACAAGTTCAACAATCACAAATGTTTTACACGTTTACAAGATCAAACAATATGTATGCACTGTACGTTTACAACTAGTCTCCATGTTTAAACAATGTAGTAATATATCAAATGAGCCTTCCACGATCACATTTACATGTACCATAAAGTTTTACAAAATTCTAAGTTCACAAACTCTAGTTTTAAATGTTAATCACATAAACACGTTCATTTCAAAGCCGGACGAATGCCACCACGTCCACACATGTCAGGGTCTTAAACTTGGCTCGCTAACCTAACACATGTGAGACAGTACAAGTACAACGTGATTTGACTTAAGACTCAACGACACAACGTTCAATGGATTTATTTACAGATCATATACCATACGATGATCACAACAAGATATACTTGACACTTCAATACACTTACATACACAATACAGCTCACAGTCGTTCTCTCAAGATGTCCAGACACTCGACGTTCATGCACAGAAACCACACAACGCCTTTCTCTCATCATGCGTCCAGTCGAGTCGACGTCCCAGAGCTGTCTGCCTATAGCTCGCAACTTGCCTCCCACCTGAAGTGGCTTCACGAGGCATGCGTGCGTCTTGCGTCGTCCTTGCCTGACCGCTGGCCGTCTCGTCAGCCAGCAATCTTGCAGGCAGGTAACTACTACTAGCCTGGCGGCGTAACGAAGTTACGGCATCCCTGCTGGGGACTAAGTCGCCTGGCGGGCGTAACGATGTCCCTGCATCACTGCCCTATTCTGGACTCTGACAGTGATGTTTTATACATTGAGAATGCATGTCTCTTTATCTCCAGGACTGAGAGCATCTCTTCAGAGTGTGCTTCAAACCAGTCGGTTGACTTAGTTTGCTTCTTGCCAAATGTTGATAGTGCTGTATTGTAGATGGTGTCGCGAAAATGACTCCATGTCTCGGTGGAATTTCCATTTGTGGGGCCAGGCAGAGTATCCGCTAGAGCCTGCATGAAGTTGTTGACCTTCTCTTTATTTTGGGTGCCGCTGGTGTCAATGCGTGGTCTTCCATCTGTTCGGCTTCTGTAGATTCTCTTGGGCTTTATCTTCACCTTGCTGGAGACGAGTGAATGGTCGGTGTCGCAGTCAGCACTATGATAGCTGCGAGTCAGCTGTACATTGCGGAGGTTGCTGCGTTTAGTGAGCACCAGATCGAGTTGGTGCCAGTTCTTTGATCTGGGGTGCCTCCATGACACCTTGTGTTGAGGGTTCGTGTCAAAGAAGGTGTTGGTCACGCACAGATTATGGTGGCTGCAGAGTTCCAAGAGACGTTGTCCATTGTCAGTGATCTTCCCAACGCCAAACTGTCCTAGACATGAAGGCCAAGATTTGTGGTCGGAGCCAACCCTGGCATTGAAATCCCCCAGGATAAAAAGATGTTGTTTCTCTGGTGTTTCACTGACTTCTTTGCTAAGGTCGTCATAGAACTTGTCTTTAGATTCTGATGCTGCAGTTAGTGTTGGGGCATAAACGCTTATAATACTAACTGGGCCTGCCTCTGTCTGGAGTTGGAGCTTCAGTATTCTTTCAGTGCCATCACTTGGTGGTATGATGGAATTAAGCAGCTTGTTTCTGATAGCGAAGCCAACTCCATGCTCCCTGGTCTCTCCGCATGGCTTGCCATGCCAGTAGAAAGTGAAGTCCCTCTCCTTGATGCTTCCAGATTCTTGGAGTCTGGTCTCTTGCACGGCGACAATGTCTATCCCCAGTCTTAGTAGTTCGTTGTTTATCACTGCAGTTTTGCGGGCATCCACAATCTCGTTTAGATCGTCTGAGATGCCAGGGGTCATGGTTCTTACGTTCCATGTTCCCAGTTGTTTTGTTTTTTTCTTGCTGCTAGGTGTATAGATTGCGGTCCATGTGTCAGGATTTCCCCCTAAGCTCCACACACCCTCAGGAGCAGATGAACCGTGGCGAGACAACACCTTATTGACTGGGGGTTGCCCAGCTTAGACGGGCGGTAGCTGTCTAGTGAGATACGATGATCTCTCCCGCCGTCGGAAGTAGCCCCTGGCGCCTTGCTCTACGCCAATCGAGCATTAAGACTTATAACCGGCAAATGCTGCTTCCCGTGTTGTGTCACCTCTTTACACGGTGCTGAAGTGACCTCTTCAGGGCACAAACCTGGGCAATGGAAATCGGAGAACCAGCTGTGCCCAGTAGCAGGTTCCCCCTCTCTACGTTGCCGATGTTGACCAAGGGAAAGGCAGTAGCCAATGCAACTTGGCATCGGTGCCGTCGCAGGAGTTGCCATAACTATGTTGTTTACAACATAGAACTGCCGTAGGGATTCCATCTCTGGATTTGTCCTCAGGGTTTACTCCCGAAGCCTTTCCCATATGGGTATACCCGCAAGGCAGCGGAGGTTTGAGATTTAGAGTCCCTTCTCTTAGAAGAGATACCAACCAAGGCTGGCGAGCCTCCTCTGTCCGGGAATCAATAAGGAGGGAAGTCTACCATTCTTCCTTCCTGGCAGTGACCATACTGATCGGATGACCGTAGCCATTGTCTCTACTGAGAGATCCTCTGCCCACCGTCACCGACTTGAAACCATAACTAACAACTATCTGTCAGCTGCTCCCAAGTCCAATCCACCACCTGCTGCCATGGCTTCACGTTACCCTGTTGGGGGGGCTAAACGGGTACTCCACCTTGCCCAAGGGTGTCTAATAGGCTAGCGGAGGGAAGGAGGCACCTTACTTCTCCTTTGGTAGGGTGTACCCCTACCCCGCTACCCAAAATTGGTTCTCTATGTACGTGACAATAGCCACGTGGCGGCCAGATTTCTGCTACAGTTCTGCCCAACGTACAGGAATGAACGTAAACAATTACCTTCCACTAAAAACTGCGGGCCGGCTTCCTGGCCTAGAGGTTAGCGACTTTTCTCCCTATCTCGTATACTCTCGTAAGTAACGTGACGACGGTGAGAATCAGCAGTGGTTCGAATCGCGTCGGTAACTTACGGGGTATGTGAGCCGGCCGCTCAGAAAGCAATGGCAAACTACTGGGCGTAATCTTGCCAAGAAATCAACAATCAGCTGAAAGATGCTGATGTTGACAGCAATGTGTGTAATGGATATGCACACAATTTGTTTTTTAAACTGCGGGATGCCATGAACCTTTACTCTGGGAACTCCGGTTAATTTTAAAAATACATGTGGATGCGAGTTCGAACAATGTACCACCGGGTTGGAAGGTAAGCGTACAGCAAAGGACACATAAAAAAAAGTTACTCCGCTTCCCATCGTATTTGTTTATCTGCGTAATGATGCTCCCATCGCTTTAGCCACAAAATAACGAGCAGTAATGATATCATCAATCACAGTGTTTATGTAGACGGAGGTGAATGTTGATGTCTGTATCGATGATGGATAAATGTGCACATTAGCAATGATAAATGATAACCAGTCATAGAGCTCGGGGTCAGCTAGTTGAAGAAAACAGTTTGTGTGAAGCCAATTAGTAGGAGATCAAATCTTCATGAAACAAGAGAAAACTAAACCAGTTTAGTAGTGACATTCGCAGCCTCATTATTTGAAGGCGCCAGAAGTAATAGAAACAATATAAATATTAAATTCATGCCAGTTTAAAAAAAAACAACAACAACCAAAAAGTCGCTTGAAAGTCGACAGAGTCGACTTCATTGCACCGGGTTTTATCCCATATGGCCGGGTCTCTTTCCTTAGCGCGGAAAGCGTCGTACAAAGCACGAGCTCCGTAGCTTTAGCGACGACCCACAAGAGTCTCCGAAAAATTTAGCTCGTGAACCGAAGGACGCGGCCCGGAATCCAATCCACAAGCTTCTGAGCCCGAGTCAAACGGCTTGACACTTCGCCATGAAGGCTCCCGAAATTTTTTATTTTTTTTCATAATAAAAATAGTTACAATAATGCTAATGTAATGCTCGTCGAACTGCCTGTTCTTAACATCAAAGGAAGAATCATAAACACTCTTAAGTATGCGGATGATACAGTGTTACTGTTACTAGCAGAAAGCACTAGTCAGGTTTTAGTCAGATATGACTGAGCTACCGTAATGACAACAGACGGTACTACCTGCTTTCTGAATAGGAAACAAATAGGTATATTAAGCTCCTGCGAGAAGAAACGTACTAACCATCAACACGTGGCACATACCTTACGATGAGATCCATCGTATCCTGAAATCCAGGTGAAAATCCGAAATCAGAAGCACTCAATAAATATATAAAATGAATAATAAAATAAAATACACACAAACGCGTACAATACGACGCACAGGACGGCCGACGTTTCGATTCTCCGAATCTTTGTCAAGGACAGGACAACACGGATAGATAGGACAACGAAATATAAAAAAGCACAAAACTAAAAAGCACAACCACTATGTATCCATGTGGGAGCAGAAAAGGGAGCTTTTTCTTTCTACCTGCTTTCTGTTAGCGCCGAATGTTGGACGGTGCTTACTAAAACCGACACCCGATATTGTGCCAACGGTTTCGGACGGAAGATCGCAATGGAAAGGGTACAAGCCTTATCCTGGTGTAATGCCCTTGGTCTCTTCCCTTCGATCTTGCCAGTTGTAACCAAGTTCTCCAATTCATTTCTTCTCATAACATGCCCAAACAATTTTGACTGAATAGGGCCTACGTCTAATATCTCTAATAAGTTTACGATCTTCATTTGTTTCTTGAAGGACTTGCTCATTGGTTTTTCTGTCGAGAAAAAAAGGGGAAAAGGGGGGGGGGGGCCGGTCTTCTATATATTCACAAAGCAGAATGTAAAAATGTATGAAAGGACATGTCCGAAAACATTTGGTACCAGTCATGTAATTGAATAATCTGACACGACGGAGGGTTCGCTTTTATCACGGCGTATATATGTCAGCACGTGCGAATGGATAAGAGTGCTCAACCTTAAACTTCCGGTGTGCTGATGCCGAGGTAGCGGGTTCAACCCCTACACCGGTCAGTTGGACTAAAATTTTGACTTCTCTTCCTTGACACAGGAATGTAAATTACAAGTACCTCAAAAGTCGGAGTGGGTTCGCCCGATGACGAGGGGCACTAGAAGTATGGAAAGCTAATCCACACACACAAAGCAATCCAGTGAACTGTAAGTAGTAGCACGTGTAAGGGCTACTCTTGAGTTCAAATAGAGGGAACGCAATAAAAAAAAAAACGGACACAAATCTGGCACGACAAAGACTAATGCATGGAGTCATGATTACAAGTGTTGACCCATGTATCGATTCTACCCAGTACCTTCCAGCCGACGCTTTCATTGATTGTCAAATATGGGCTTTATCATTAACAGTTAGTACCGCCTGTCACTACGTGCCTTATTCTCCAGTTCCTTGTGGTTATCACTACGTATAAGTTCCATGGCGTTTGCGTTGAATTTATTCACATTAATTCAGACTTACGTATTAATAGCATTGCCTGCAGGTAAGTGTTATATCACTAATTAATGCAAGAAGTCTTTGTGAAAATTCGGCCACCTTACATCTTACATTCCATTTCTTCTTCATTCCTCTTTCGAGGAAAATGCGTCACTAATTATGCACCTCAAAGGTCAGTGCGTCCGACTTCAGACAGCATTTATGTAAGATTTCCTTCCTTTAGACTAGACAGATTCCATCCAAGGTAACGGACACTGTCTACCTTTAGGTAAATTTAATTTCCTACAGATTTTGCCAGAGCAGCAGTTTTAAGGCCTACTATTTACGACTTCAAGGTGCTGTGGGATTCTTTACCTGTGCGTCTTGCACACGGGACCTCCCGTTTTTCGCCCTTATGCGAGAATTACATCTTATTATTCTCTTTGAAAGTTACATAAAGTTATAATCTGAAATCATTATTACTGTAAATGGATAAATGAAACTAGCAGCTGGCTATTTAGCTTGTTTGCGTATAGCGTATGTTGTATCCCTGTTTTAAAATATGTGTAACCCGTTATTTGCACCGAAGGCTGCAAAAAAAAAAATCACAAAAAAGTAAAGGCCCCGTTTACACGCCTTGAGGCGTATTGGGGTATATGGTGCTTGTCCTATATTTATATAGACCAGTCGGCACCTGGTAGGTGATTTAGTAAATATCACGCCTGCCGTATCTACTTACTGTAACATTTTCCGGTACATATGTTAGGTGTGGTGAAGGGAAAGAAAACACAACGATACAGGCTCCGTGGCGATAGACTTTGTTACAGGTTCGTGACCAGGGTTTTCATAAAATGTGCGTGTCATTCATTGCAGCTAGCATTATCACACGCCTCATCAGAATGTTTACCAAGGAATTTGGAATTCCTTATTCCTGAAACACATAACTGGTTCTCCAAATCATCTGTCGGACAACAGCAATACAATAATTTATATAAAGCATTAAATGATAGTTCCTCACCACTGAAAATTCTGATATATTGCAAAACTAGATGGTTATCAATTCAACCAGCTGTTGAAATAATTGTGAACCAATGGTTGGAGTTGAAGACACACTTCGAAATAACAAGACATAGTGAAAAGTGCTACACAGCCGAAATACTATATGGAATGTAGTAAAGTGATGAAAAAAATAATTATTGGCATTTCTTTTCTTTTCACAACCCATTCTAAGTGAAGTGCAAAAGTTCATAAACTGTTTGAATCTAAAAATGTTGATAAAGTTAAATTACTTGACGATCTCACTGCTCTATTTCACTCAATTGGTAAAGGACTTATATTGCCAACTTCTAAAGCTGATTTGCGCACTTGCACAATAGAGAGCTATTATTTGGCTCCTAAGCCATACCTGGGATACCAAATGGAATCAAAAATTGATGGTTTAAAAGCAGAAGGACTGTTAACAGAAAATGAAGAGAACAAATTATGAAAGCGCTGACAAAATTTAATTGTCTCATTATTCAAGCAACTGAAGCAGAGACTTCCTGAAAATTTAGATGTATTGAAAAATACGAGGGGAAGTCGATAAGTAAGTCACAAATGGCTGTAGAAAAATACCTAAATATGATAACAACTTGAAACTAGTTTATTTTTATACATACATTGTCCCTTTATTTCTCAACATAATGTCCACCAACGTTGATGCACTTATCCCATCGTTTTATCAGTCCTCCCAAATTGGCTTCATAGAACTGCGTGCTCTGCTTTCCAAACCACGTTTTCACTTCACATTCAACTTCGGCATCATTCGCGAAATGTCTCCCGCCAAGGGGGGTTTTCAGTGGACCAAAAAGGTGGAAATTGCTAGGGGCTAAGTCGGGGCTGTAAGGTGGATGTTCCAGAACTTCCCACCTTAGTTTGTTAATTTTCTCCTGAGTTAATCAAGCCGTATGTATTCTGGCATTGTCATGAAGAAGCAATACGTCTTGAGTCAGCAATCCTGGACGTCTTCTTCGAATTGTATCATGAAGCATCGATAGAACTTCACAGTACGATTCAGAATTTACATTGTCACCTTTATTCTTGAAATTGGTTGAAAGCACGCCTTGACAATCCCAGAACACTGTCAGCATAACCTTCCCTGCTGATGGCGTAGCCTTGAATGTTTGGACACAAAGCGAAGAAGGATGTTTCCATTGCATTGAAGCACACTTTGATTCGGGCTGGTAATCAGCATAAACAGGAAGCATTTCCTTATGAATGTCCTTTGCAAGCAGTCCTTTTGCCCACAAAAAAAAAAAAAAAAAAACAAAACAAAAACTCATAACAGCAAGTTGCTGTTTGGTTGTACACTCCAAAAGTACAGTCGCCATTTTGTTTATGCGCTGCGAATGCGCATGAGACACCTAGCGTCACCTAACAAACGGGATTATAAAGTTCGATGTTGCTGTCACCTAATGACATCTGTAGAAAACACCATCTACATTTACCTGCCATCCCACATAATTGTGTGACTTACTTATTGACTCGCCCTCGTTTTTCATTCTTTTCTGTTAACAACATACGTCAGCCAGTAAAGGACATGCCTAAATATTGTCAGGTTATGAAATTTTTAAGGCTACTGATAATAGTGTGGCGCAAGCAGAATATCAGTTAACCAACATAAATTTTGTTGACTGGATAAACAAAACAAAAACTGAAGCTTTTTGGCGTGAAGTAAGACAATTTAAAGATGCCTCAGGTAACAGTCCATTCCGTAAGCTCTTTGAATGTGTGATTTCTGCCATGATACTACCCTATTAAAATGCTGATGTGGAAAGAGTTTTCAGTACTATGAATTATATAAAATGTAAACTAAGAAATAGGATGAAACTTGGTCATTTAAATGCTATCCCGGCTATAAGATTTGGCTTGATAAAGTAGGAAAATGCTGTTCAATTTATCAGCTCCCTGATTAATAATTAAAATAAATTGGAACAACTAAAGCATACCACAGTCATTTTGAATCTGAAGCTTCAATTTCATCATCCAAGCTAAGTTTATCCTGTGGAACTTATGAGACAGACATCAGTGAAGACGAGGACATGATTCTATAGAGTAAGTCACATCCATATCTATGTAATTTCTTACTTTCTCAATCTAGATGTTTTTTCTAGATGTCTAAAACACAATCTAGATATTTCTAGATGTTGCCCGGTCCGTTTCTAGATGTTTTCTGTCAAAGAAAAGTGGCAACCCTGGTCGTGACAAAAGTATCTATGCTATACCAGTGGTTCTCAACCTTTTTTGGCCCGTGCCCCCTGCACCATATTTTCAGAACGTCATTCCCCCCTTCCTATCAAAAATTTGGCCCGTGCCCCCCTTTACCATATTTTCAGAACGACATCCCCCCTTTATATTTCATACCTAAAAATTCCCCCACCCCTACAAGGCATGGACCATAAGAATAAGACACATCTGTGGATTAATTGTCTAAATAAATGTTGTGGTGCAGAGCGATGAGATGATGAATTTGTTGGCTTAAAAAGAATGTGTGGTCAGTGCATGGTTAATGTCGCTGGTTAATATAACTGTACATCCCATGTATAATCCAGATTGACTGAAAGTGGTATTACTGATATAAATAAATGTAAAACAATCTATATATATAAAAGAGAATGTTTGTTTGCGTCTTTGTTTCTTTGTTTGTGTGTCCTTTATGCGTTCGCGAACGGTCCATCCGACTGAGATGAAATTTTCTACAGATGTTCTTCATATTCCTGCCGAGCCAACTGTAATAGTTATTTAGTTTAAAAAGATTTATTTACGTAATAAATCAACATTTAAAGGAAAGACATATAATTAAGGGGATTTAACAAAAGTTATATCAAGGGACAATACTTTTAGTAACATTGCTATATTATGTAATTTAAATAATTGTTGTAGTTTTCTTAAAGTTTTATAACATGTTTAAAGACGTTATCTACAGGCATATGCGTTATATTATAATGATGAAAATCTTTAAGGCATTTTCAAAGTTTTCATAAAAATAATGCATCTATTTTAAATACGTGAACATTTTCGAACCCATTTTTCCCGCAACGGGAACGGGAAAGGGTCGTATCTGGTGTAAACAAAGTGATAAAAACTTAAAGGCATCTTCAAAGTTTTCGTAAAATAATGGATCTATTTTAGATACGTGAAAATTGTCAAACTCTGAACAATATCATCGACATCGAAGCTATAATTTTAAGTGTGAAATTTAAAGGAGAAGATGTACTGTTGCCTCGCATCCCAATGATTCCAACAGATGTGCCATTCGAATTCAAACGTCTGCAGTTTCCGGATGGATGGATAGATAGATAGATAGATAGATAGATAGATAGATAGATAGATAGATAGATAGATAAGTAGATAGACAGATAGATAGACAGACAGAAAGACAGACAGACGGACGGACGGACGGGCGGACGGACGGACGGACGGACGAACGGATAGATAGATAGATAGATAGATAAATAGATAGATAGATAGATAGATAGATAGATAGATAGATAGATAGATAGATAGATAGATAGATAGATAGAACCCCGCCAGGGACTGGGCGAAGCCGGGCCGGGTCAGCTAGTACATAATATTGCTTTGGGGAGTCTCGGTAGCATTGTGGCAAGACGCTTGCCTGACGACCCGGTGTCATGGATTCGAATCCACAAATAGACAAATAAAAAAAAAATGAACTTGGCTCCCACCTTCTTCTTCTTTCGTTCGCTTAAAATGTGTCTATAACTACAATGTTGTATCTTGTATGAGTTTAACTGTCTGTTTTATTTCACTCAGTGGTTCATAGATTTTATCTTCCACTGTCGTCTCTCTAGGCCAGAAGGTTTGCCTAGATATGTTGTATTTTGGGCAGTCGTGGAGTATGTGCTCGGCTGTCTGCAACGCCAGTCCAAACGCCTCTATCCAAACTAAAATAGGTACCAATAAATGTTTTGGGAAATGAAGGTAGCCGAGGTTATAATGACCACACCAAGCAGGAGGTGCTCTTTGGTCTATACAATATGGGTCTAGCACTATGTGCCCGTATGCTTCTCACGGCGAGTAAAAGAATGTTTACATCTACTTACAACACGTTTGTGGTTTTGACAGGCACCAACCAATCAGTTGCCAATGGAAACGCCAAGGGCAAAGCATTCATGGTGAGCTTTTTGAAGAATTTTGGTAACGACGGCCAAAACAGCATCATCATCACCACCGTGAAGAAGACCCGAGTCTATGTACACGTACCATCCACCGCATCTTTGATCCAGCATGTTCTGCCAGACAACTCTTCCATTTACTTGAAGGTAAGCGGGACACACTTCGCCCTGTGTATTCTTGCTTTTTTCTGTTAGCGACTGTCGCTTCCATCAAGGTGAACTGCATGTTTCGTAGAGGACTTTTGTGTTGGCATTCTGGCGACGGCATTATGTATAATGAAAGTTTTTACATCTGTCCGCGGTTGTTTTGTTGCGTGAACTGCATTTCGTAGATAAAATGGCGTGGCTGGTTAGAAATAAATCTAGAAACTGAACACCAACATCTAGAAACATGGAGACTTTGTAGGTGAACATCTGGTTGGGAAAGTGACTACCACTTCCATCAAGGTTGAATGTTTCGTGGAGGACTTTTCTGGTGACATTCTGGTGGCGGCATTATGCACAGTGTGCCTGAGTGGGCTGTTGTTTGTCGAGACTACTGTCTTTTCCACTTTTCACATGGGGCAGTGAGGAACATTTTATGTGATATTCACTGGCACAGGAATGGGGCATAATGGGGACGACCCGTTGCTGTGATGTTAGAACCGCGACTGAATTGAACTGAACTGATATAAATCAGTCGATCAACCATTTAGTGTCCACTCAATTTAATCAGTTAACCAATGTGATTTGTTTGTATGCCCACCTGCGTGTCTGATTACCTACCCACCCACCCGAAGACAAGTTATCACACACATCAGAAAGATGTAGTCATATTTTTTTGGCCACATTATGAAAAGACAAAAACTTAAACATGTTGTGACAACTGGAATGATTTGTGAAAAGAGACAGAAAAAGACAAATAAGAAAATTCTTGAAGTCTTGTTTCATTGCAAGGAAGGGAGTCATCATACAAATTGAGACATGCTATTGTAGATATCAAGATGTGGAAAAGCGTGATCGTCCACGCCTGTCGGTAAAGCACTTGATGATCTCTCATTTCATCTCATCTTGTTCCTCTTGCACCTTGCGGTGACAAGGTGAAGTATAAACAGCGGAAGAGTACCCGCTTATGAGCTTCATGTATCGATATTCCCATGGACTGTGTTATTGCCTGTGTTTACATGGTCGGCCTCTTCCACCGCTTCCATGTGGTCTGTACATCATTGCTTGTTGTGGTATACTGTTAGTTGGTAACCTAGTTGCATGGCCAAACCATTTGACTTGCTGCCTAATAAAATCTAGTGCAGCTATAACCCCCACTTTAGTCCTGATTTCTTCATTTCTGATCTCATCTCTTCTTGATACATTGAGTATTATTCTCAGGAATCTCATTTCTGTTGTTGTGATTTTTCTTTTCTCTTTTTCTGTCATTGTCCAGGTTTGGTATTGGCATTTGATGATAATTTTAATTTTCTGAAATGCAGCGTTTAATTGACCCTATACTCATAATCTGTGTTATGCATCTTAAGTATTCCAATTATTAACCTAGTTAAGTATTTTGACTTCTATTATTATATGACATTTTGTTATCTGTTTCTTTAATTTAACTATTGTTTCTGTTTTCTTGATATTCAAGAAAAGTTCTCTTTCCCTCTCTCTATTATTACGATGTCGGACGTCAACATGGCCGAATGGATAAGAACACACGCTCTTATACTTCCGGTACGCTAATGCCGAAGTATCAGATTCAACACCCCGGTAAGTTGGACTAAAATGCTGGCTTCTCGTCCTTGACTTGGTGAGGTAAATTATAAGTACCCCAGAATTAGCAGTGGGTTCGCCTGATGGCGGGGGGACACTGTTAAAGTGAATAAATACGCAAATATCAGTCCAGTGCACTCCCGAGTAGTGGCAACTACCAGAGGTGCTTGGACTATACTTGAGTTCAAAACGAAAGAATGCCAAAATAAATAAAAATAAATAAATAAATAAAACTACAATGTCCAACTGTTGTAGATCTTTTGCATTTTCAACGATCAACAAAACGCCGTGTGCATCGCGTAGAAAATGGTGGCTTTTGAGCTTACATGTTGCAGACAAATTCTTAAAATATTGTGGTTAAAAAGAGCGAAAACAATGACATTCTATTCGATCTAAACTTTGAAGAAAACTGGCACATACACAGTATCGCATCTCGGAAACTAACATACACTGGCCAGATTACGTATCACAGTGGTTTATAATGAACAGTAGTGCTGGATGGCTTGGTTCATGGGAGAAGAGCAACGGTCGACCAACACGAAATTGAATAAATGGCGTTGAGTTGAGTTGGGTCAAGAACCGACGTCACAGCACTGGGGACATTCTCATAAGTCATCCGTTCTCATCTGCAACGGGCAAACAACGTTCTAATACTAAAACTAATGGTACCGGTAGCAGTCTGATTGTGTGTCCGTCTGGCCTTTCCTCTGAGTTTTGAGTGTCGGCCAGATTCTCTGGTCACTCCCTGTAGCACCATTCTCTCGAGGTCGTGATGGTTTATCTGTTCTCCCGCACTATGCACACCATCCGAAAGGGCTCCGACCACGTCTGCTTTATCCTGCACCAATACCCAGCCGAGCGGTGCAGACCCCGCTAATCTGTCCGCTTGCTCGTTTCCCACCACACTAGCATTGTCCTGGAAAGGGGGGGGGGTGGATAAAGGACATTGTGGAAACCATGAGTATGCAGATGCATGAGGTGGGAGATATGGCAAGAGGTCGAGATACTTTGCAGCCGACCGCGGTGAGAATAACATTCTGGTACAATAATGGAGGGGTATATGTCTGAGAAGAGAGGAAGAAGAAGGGCAAAGGGAAGATGGGTGCAGGGTGTGGCGGATGATCTCCAGATGGGCGTATCGGACGCAGGACATCTTGGTTATGGGAGCGAGGTTCTGCAAAGGACATGCTACTGAATGAATGAATACATGATGATCACGCATAGCGTAGGATGAAGAATACTTGCAGAACAATATATTTTCCAGAGCAACTCACATAGCAGAGATCTCAAAGCGTATGGTTTTATTTCCATGTACAGTTGCCCCGACAGACCACAGTCATGTCTTGGGGAACACCAGAACGTAAAGCCGTGTCTGTGTACTCCACGGAGTTGGTGTCAGTCTATGGACTCACCTCCAGGAGTAGATCCAGTGGTGGCTACCTGGCCATACCTCTCGACAAGTGGTCAGATCACTATATTGTGGCAACTTACGACGGACTTCACAAAAACGGAGGTAATATTGAAGTAAAATTACTCTTTTAACTCTTAATATGTTTTTGCTTAAGGATTACTCTCAATGCACATTGCTATATCCTTAAGTGTTCCAGTCTCTTGTCTAAGATCACAGAAAGAGAATCTGCACAGTGCATTCACTCAGAAACTCCGGGGATGATGAATATGTGTGTACCAGAAGCACACATACTATGTGCATAAATAGGCTTGCCAGATTGTGTAACAGAGAAATCCGGGACATTTCGCTTAAAAACATTAGTTGCATATCCTGTACAGAACGTTGCAATCAACCCCAGCAATGTTTTTGCTGTTCGTAATTGCGTATCACGTTTACGTTCAGAAGTTTGCCATTGCTTTCTGAACGATAGGCACTCATGTCTTTGTATGGAAAACCAACTCAAGGTGGTCTGCTTCCAAATCGCCTGCAGCTGTGTTTCGAACGCGGTATGCAGGATTACGAATTACTTGCATAACTTCTTCGCTACAAGGCCGGCATTTCTCCTAAGCATAAGAAGATTCCGAGATGTTACAAAAATTAACACTGTCGCTAAAAAAAGGAACTTTGGTTGGGGGGGGGGGGGGGGGTGTCTAAAGACAAGAGGCACCCAGTTTGATCTCACATTGTTTCTTTCCGCAGTGCGAACCGTGCTAACAATTTAGCTTGAGACTAATTCTACACAACGCACAACAGACGGAAACCAACTTACCGCATTGATCAAAAGCTAATGAAAACATTGTGTCAGGTCTTAGTCAGATATGACTGAGCTACCGTATAACAGTAGACGGTACTACCTGCTTTCTGTTAGCGCCGAACGTTGCGCGGCGCTTACCAAACCCGACACCCCATATTGTGCCAACGGCTTCGGGCGAAAGAGCGCAATTGGGAGGGTACAAGCCTTACCCTGGTGCGAGGAAATGCAACCTAAAGACAAAGTGTCATGGCAGGGCAGACCAGACCCTAAGCCTTGGTTGGCGGCTGGTCTAGGATCGAAGCTCCGACAGGCGGACAGTTAGAGCATTGCTGTGCTGATCTGGCAGCTTCTGCAGCTTGTCTTGTTCCAGATGTAGATGTGTTACCTTTCCTCTGGAGTGAACTAGGCAGGCAGAGAGAGGGATCATACTGCATGGGCAACACATGATCTATATATTTTAGCCCAGGCTTTGTGCTATGGAGAGGCAATAACTCCATCCCTTACAAACTATCGTCTGTCAAGACAGCAAGGTGCCAATGATGGAATGAATGAAAACAAAACCACTGTGAATGCGCGAGCGGGCATTTTATATTTCCAAATGAAACAGTTATACCAAGCGGAAATTGAGAACGTTTCAATTTAATTAAATCTTTATTTGACAGGGGAAAAAACCGGGAAAATGGTCGCCCCGACAGAATTTTTGGGGACAGTGAATTATTTCATTAAAAACCGGGACTGTCTCAGAAAACAGGGACGTTTAGCAACCCTATTCATAACATAACCTAAGGGAAACTCAGAGATGTACTCCATAGCAACAGGAGAAACCTGCTAAGCAACAGCTCTTCTTACAGCTGTACAGATCCTAAACAGTTAAGCAGAATTAACACAAGAAGCTGCTGTCTTCACAGTAAAGTAAGAAGTAAAGACCTCAAAACGCCTGAGTACGCATTGGGAATATAGTGTTAAACCTATATTTTTATAGACCAATTGGCACACAGCTGGTGACGTGGTCAGTATCTCGTCTGTCGTCTTTACTTCCCAAGACATTTCCTAGTACCAATTTTAGACTGGGCCGACATCGGAGCTAATGTCAGTTTTAAACATTCGTCTCGATGTGGTTTAGAACCCATGACACAACGCTACCGCGGCTCCCTCCGTGAAAAGTTCATTCATTCATTCAGTAGCATGTCCTCTGCAGAACTTCGCTCCCATCACAACCGTCCGGAAAACTTCTCGGTCATACGCAAGATTGTCCCGCGTCCGATACACCATCTGGAGATCGTCTGCCACATCCTGCGCCCATCCTCTCGTTGGTCTTTCTCTTCCCGTGCATATATCTCACCATGATTGTTCTCTCCAAACTTTCATGCCATTTCAAGTGACCAAAATATGACCTTGACATGTAGCTAATATTAATTATACACCATTATAATGGAAAAGACTAATAATACCGTACCGAATCATACACAATAGAGCAATGACAAGAGTGTTCGTAATTATCCCTTTATTTGATGTCTGTTGCCTCGTATTTATGTATGTGTTTATTGTACTTTTGTTAACTGATTCAGTGCCAAACAAAGAGAAGGTTTGGACCAAACATGTTGCACAATAAAAATGAACATGTATTATAATGTACATTTTCATTCACTGGTTACTGAAATTGCGGAATTTCTGCGAAACAAAATAAATAACATAATGACACCTAGTATGGCGATCTATTGCCCCTTTGTCCAAATGTAAGGTCACATTTGTCGATATATTATCTTTTGGCACTGAATCAGTTAACTGGCAGTGGGGCGACATTCTCAAATGTCGCTTTGAGTTTGTTGAAATCCTATCCGGTATCTGTGTTTAAATTTACAAAAATGTACGCTTTTATACATTAAGCCGTCTTATACACTTTCATCTGCATACTCTTTTTTATGTTGCATATCCCTTGCAGGACTTTGCAGTCAACACCATAATTTTTCAGCTGCTGTTGATGTACTAGGCAAATTTTACATTCAGTAGTTTGCCATTGTTTTCTGAACGACCGGCTCCCATACCAAAAAGTTATAACACAACGCGACAAGGTCCCCATACTAGCCATCGCCATACAAGGGTCATCGTGTTATTTATTTTATTTCGCTGAATCTTCCGCAATTTCAGTAATCAGTGAATGAAAATTTACATTATAATACATGTTCATTTTATTGTGCAACATGTTTGGTCCAAATCTACTCTTTGTTTGCATACTCTAGAACAATATAAAAGACCATCATCATCACCAGCAGCATATTACCAATTGGTGTAGGCGTTCATGTCTCTGCACAGATTTCGGTTCTCGATGTTCTGGATCAACTTCGTCATTTATCAGTTTATCCAGCTTTATTTCTCTCGGTTCTGCCTCCTCCTCTGATCCCATTGAGCTTTCCAGTCGTCACGTTGCTTCCCAATGCTTCTCTTCTCATTGTGTGACAAAAGAATTCTGTCTGTCTCATCCTTGTAGTTGTAAATAATGTTTCTCTTGTATTATTCTCTTTCAGGTAGCCGTTGTTAGCTACCATGGCAGTACAATGTACTGACAATATTATTTGTCTCAGGAAGCATATCTCCGTTGCCTCCAAGCTAAAAAGTAATATAGAGTTTTAGCCATCATGGTCCATATCTCTGGGAAGGAAAAATCCGAACTACATCTCCCAGTGGGAAAGGATGGGAACCACTCCACGTAGTGGCAAACGCAGCTCTGGGGACGGAATAGCCACCGGGATAATGGACAACTATGCAGCTCAGCTGCGCATGGCACTCACTTGTCCTGATAATCGGAAATGGCTGTCAAAAACATATATATACCCCCCCCCCCCCATGATGTGGATGTGGAAGTCTAGGGGAAACCACCACACTATCTTCCCAAGAATTCATGAGTATTCACATATAAGAGTCAGTGAACAACGGTAATGGCTGTTCTGGGACATCTTCGTCTGGTAGGGACATTCAATATCATCAACAGAGTTGATTCAGAACACCAAAGACGGAGATCTCTGGAGAGAGACGAATACCTACGCCAGCTGGCAATGCACATGATGATGATGATAACGATTCAATCTACATTTTCTGGTGACAGTTTCGTAACACGAACCTGATATGGGTCTGTGATACATTAGGACCAGTACATCTTGTAGTCCTGAATAGGTGTAGTTCTGAATAGGTATAGTCCTGAATAGGTATAGTCCTGAATAAGTGGAGTCCTGGATATGTATAGTTCTGAATAGGTATAGTCCTGAATAAGTGGAGTCCTGGATAGGTGTAGTCCTGAATAGGTGGAATCCTGAATAGGTGGAATCCTGGATAGGTGTAGTCCTGAATAGGTAAAGTCCTGGGTATGTGTAGTCCTGAATAGATGGAATCCTGAATAGGTTGAATCCTGAATATGTGTAATCCTGAATAGGTGGAATCCTGAATAGATTGAAGCCTGAATAGGTGTAATCCTGAATAGGTGGAACCCTGAATAGGTGTAGTCCTGAATAGGTATATCCTGAATAGGTATAGTCCTGAACAGGTGGAGTCCTGGATAGGTGTAGTCCTGAATAGGTGGAATCCTGAAAATGTGGAATCCTGAATAGGTGTAGTCCTGAATAGGTGTAATCATGAATAGGTGGAATCCTGAATAGGTATAGTCCTGAATAGGTGGAATCTGAATAGGTGAAGTCCTGAATGGGTATATTCCTGAATAGGTATAGCCCTGAATAGGCGGAATCATGATTAGGTGCAGTCCTGAATATAGGTGTAGTCCTGAATATAGGTGTAGTCCTGAATAGGTAGAATCATGGATAGGTGTAGTCCTGAATAGGTGGAGCCCTGGATAGGTGTAGTCCTGAATAGGTGTAATCCTGAATATATGAAATCCTAAATAGGTGTAGTTCTGAACAGGTATATCCTGAATAGGTATAGTCCTGAATAGGTGGAGTCCTGGATAGGTGTAGTCCTTGTCGGATATGGGTTTGATTGATGGCTCAACCCCATAGAGATAAATGATGAAAAATCATTTTTCCCAATGTGATCCTGCCCGTTTAATTAATTTAGTTGTACTGACTCAATTGTTGAGACCAGAAATAGAGTTTTAGAGAACCAAGGAATACCTTTAGGAAATACTGAAAAGTTGTACTCCCTTTTATACCCAGTTTATTCCCTAAGTGGTTCCTTGCCTCTCCTCTACCAACTAATTAATTCTATCTAGGGTAATTTAAAACAATTTGCTATGACAAGTAAAATACAATCAATACATGACATGACCTTAGTTTTTATGATTTAATAAACATAAATATGGATTTTGTAAATTGCATTCAAAATTACAATTTCCTGTCATAGAAATAAGGACATATACATATATATTAAATATTACAGACTTGATGTGCCCATGATAAGGTAGATATTAACAGTTTTAGATTTTTCCGCAGTGGCCTGTAAAGCTAATCCTTTACTGGTCTGGATGGTCTGAAAAAAAAAAAGAACTGTCTCCAATCAGGATTCTCCACTTCCAGCTTTGGGAATCACTCTGGCTATCATCAATTGTAGTATTATTGTTTCTGGGCGTAGTAGAACATACGTTGGCTCTTGTTTTCCTTTGTCTTGGCCGGTACTTATTTAAATAAAGATTACCTCTCCTATGAGACAAACTCTATCAAGGGCATCACTCAACCATGTGCTAACTCAACAGGTGCTGCATTCAAACTTCACCAAGTCAGGTCTGGATTGACATTAATAAGACCATTACCTTCATTTAAAATGAATTTCTTCCACACTTCGGCGCCAGGATTCAGATTTTTCTCAGTGCGATGTCGAGGGCTGATGTTTTTCTTCCTATCTAACTTATACTAAATTATCTTTGCTAAGTTGATTTTGAAGAGACTATCACTCCCTTCCTCATCCTATCTCTCCTGCGTCGTGTGTGTGTGGGTTAGTTCACAAAACAGACAGATTTTCTCCCGCATTGGCTTATATTTAGATTTCGTTGTTCCGGTGGTGACGTCACAATGGGTCGATGAAAAAGTCGGATTATCGCTGCTGGGAATGAGCGGTGTCGAACTATTTTTATTGCCTGGAATTATTTTAGTGCATGTTACTCTTGTGAAAATGTATATCACATGGCTCCCCTCTCAGACTGTTGTTCGCCTGAAGAACAGTAGCTTTGAGCAAGCGTAACAAGCTTATAATTCCTCTAAGACTTTCTTCTCCCATTATTTCTTTTCTCCTCTGATTCTTGTACAGAATCTTCAATAGGATGTCTGCTGAGAAAGTCTGCTCCTACATTCATCTTTCCTGGAACATATTCAACTTGAAATGAATACGGTTGTAGAAGTAACGACCATCTCATTAGTCGAGCGTTTAAGTTTCTGGATGCTGCCAGGAACGTGAGAGGTTGATGATCGCACTGTATTGTGAAGTGTTTCCCATACAGGTACGCCTGAAACTTCTTCTACTGCCCAAACTAAAGCTAACATTCCTTTTCAATGGTAGAATAATTGCGTTCGGCTGAATTCAATTTTCTACTGGCATAGGCAACTGGAAAGAGCATTGATTTATCCTCATCCATTCCTTGTAATAAGGTGGCACCAATTCCTATGTTGCTTGCATCCGTCCTAAGTATCCATGCACGCGTTAGATCTGGTAGATGAAGAACTGGTTTTGCTGTTAAAGCTTTCTTTAACTCCGCGTATGCTTTCTCGCAGTCAGCAGACCAAACAACCTTCTCTGGTTCCCCTTTCCGAGTGAGATTTGTAAACGGAGATGCGAGGGAATTGAAGTTCGGGATGTATCTTTGGTAAAATCCACAGAGAGATACAAAAGATCGAACATCCTTTTTGGTTCTGGGTCGCGGTGCATTTCTTAGTTTCTCCACATTACCATCATGAGGTTGCATTTTTCCTTGAGATATTGTGTGTCCCAAAAAGTCTAATTGCCTGAACCCAATCTGGCACTTCTTTGGTCTTGCGGTCTTTCAGGCGGTTGAACAGTATCTTCAATGTCTCAAGATGTTCCTCGAATGTTTCTGTAGCAATCAGGATGTCATCCATGAAGTTGCTAAGACGTGGATTTTCCAATGGTCCTAAAAGTTTCCTCATCATGCGAGTGAAGACACTAGGTGCATTGCTTAATCCGAAAGGCAGAACGTTAAATTCATAGTGTCCATCAGGCGTGCTGAAGGCTAACCATGGTCTAACTTCCTTTTTCACTGGGATTTGATAATATCCTTTGCTGAGATCTATCTTTGTGAAGTATTTTGCTCTGTTGAGGCTGGTGAAAAGTTGATTCTGATCTGGCAGTGGTTCCGGTTGGAACTCTGTCACCGCATTCAGCTGCCGATAATCAATGCATAATCTATGTTCACCATTGGGTTTCCTCAATAAAACTACACTTGCATTGTAAGGTGATTCAGAAGGTGATATTATCCCAGCTGAAAGCAATTGTTGAATTTCATCTTTGAGAGATTTGGCTTTGGCGTATAGAACAGGTTAGGTTTTGACTCGCGCATGTGTTGTATCCTTCAACTTCATGTCGAATTCTTCAAGATTTGTTAATCCTGGCTTGTCTGTTAGTATCTCTGCATAATTCTCTAAGCACTCTCGAATCTGCTGCTGCTGATCCGTCGTTAATGTTGAACTAATGTCCACATCTCGATAAGTCTCGTTGAACTGCAGTGGATACTCCACTCCCATTGAGTTTCCATGCTCAACTTTTGTTGCTACGGCCATTGCTATCAAATGTGCTGTCTCGGTGGGGGGTCTCTCGTTGTACTTCCGTAACAGGTTGAGATGAAAGATTTTCTCTTTCCCCTTTATAGCGATCTTGTAGTTTGTTCTGGAAATTTTCTCCTTTACTACATAAGGTCCTTTCCAACCGATTTGCAACTTGTTTTGACTTGTGGGAAGAAGTAATAGTACTTTTTCTCCCACCAGTAACTCTCTATCTTTCGCTTTCTGGTTGAAATTTTGGGCCATTCTATGCCGTGCTTGTCGTAGATTGCTTGCGGCTAATTTCCAGCCAAGTTGAAGTCGTTGTTTTAACTCTTCCACATATGCGGATGCAGTCACAACAGTGTCATCAACTGAATCATCAGTCCAGGTACGAAGTAAAGCTTCTAATGGTCCCTTGATTGGACGACCGAACAACAATGTTGCTGGTGCAATTCCCGTAGATTTGTGTGGTACTTCGCGGTACGCAAAAAGTGCTGCCGGAATGTATGTATCCCACGTCTCTGGTTTTTCTTGAGCTAGTTTCTTCAAGATGGTTATTAGGGTCCCATTAAATCTTTCCACAGCTCCGTTTGAAGCATGGTGGTATGGAGAAGTACATATCTGCCTAGATTGGAACATTCTAAACACTTCCTCCATCAACTTCCCTTTGAACTGAGATCCGTTGTCAGTCAGGATCCGGATTGGAAATCCTAATCTTGTAAATATTCCAAGTAGAGCTTCTGCTACATGCTTGGAATCACTCGAAGGCATCGGCACAGCTTCCGCCCACATCGAGCATGTGTCTACTAGTGTTAGTATGAATCGATTCCTCTTCTTTGTCAGGGTGAGAGGTCCGACTATGTCCACATCCACTTTCTCGAATGGTGTGCCTGTGATGGGCATTTCCCCTAATGTCGCTGGTGGTGTCCAGTGCTTCGGGGCTACTCTCTGACATTCTGGGCATGATTTGACATATCGTTGAATGTCCGCGTTCATTCCAGGCCAGTAGTAGTGAGTTGAGATTCGTTGCATGGTTGCGTTGATTCCCATATGTCCGCTAAACGGCCATACTATGTCCCATCTCAAGTATTTGTGTTCTGTAAGTAGTTGGAACAACCAGTTGAAAATACTCTTGTCCTAACTTTCCTGCCTTTCTGTGAAGAATTCCATTCTTCATGTAGAAATCACCCTTCCCAGGAGGTGTATGTGATTTTGGCAACTTACGGAAGCACGTCCCAAGTGAACTATCTGTTTCTTGGGCTTGTTTTATATCTTCGGGCTGAAGATTTGCTGGTGTCGTAGTCGTTGGAGTTTCCTTGGCCTGTTGGCGCGTAGTCACCGCTGATGCTATCATTGGCTGTACTGGTTCTCCTAAAAAGACGTAGCAACATCCAAGCATGACAGGGTAGATTGGATCTTCCATGACCGCTGCTCTGATTTCTCCCGTAACATAGCGTGAAGTTATGCTGACCTTGGCAACAGGAAGTGTCATAGGTACGCAACTTTTCAGAAATCCCTGTATTTCGACAGTTTCGTCTGTAACTTGCTCTGGGTTTACCAATGAGACTTGTACAATTGCGTCGAAAAATAAACCTGTATCATAGAGACATTCCACTGTGCATCCATTCAGGTTGACAGATTCTATGACTGGCAGTTTTGAGGTGGTGTTCCGTTGCGTGTCCATATTGGAATGAGCATTACGGTTCCTTCTCGCTGCTTTAGGTTTTACTGCACAGGCTGTGGTAAGAGGTTGAGGCTTCTTTTTGCAATCCCTTGTGTTATGAGTATGATATTTACATTGGCTGCAGTAGAGCTTCTTCTCCCACTTGACCTGCTGGTTCTGATTTGTAGTGGTCTTATTTGATCCATTCGATCCATTTGGTTTGCTGGATTTCGGTTCTCCTTTATCTTTGGTCTTCTGAGGGAATTCACGAGGAAGATTATTGGTATTTCGTTGATTACCTCCTGCTTCTTTCTGCGACTTTTCATATCTCTCTGCCAAGTAATGATCGACCTCCAATCTCTCAGCTCCATTCTGGGTTAAAAATGCTCTCATGTCCTGAGACATTTTCTGTTTGAGTTGATCTATCAGAAACATTTCTTGTAGATCTTGGTAGGTTTCCTCAAATCTAGACATGGTACGCCATTTGTTTAGGTAGGATCTTAGTCTTTCTACGTATTGAGAGAAGTTCTCTCCGGCTTCCTTCCGAGCAGTCCTGAACTGTTTCTTGTAGTTCTCTCTGTCTATCTCGAATCTGGCTAATAAGGCTTGTTGTAGGATGTTATAATTGCCCAACTCCTCCGGTTGTATCCTAGAAAATACTTCTTTAGAAATTCCGCGAAGTCCTTGTGACAATTTAACTGCCCATTTGGTCTCCTCCAGTCCGCACATCACACACATCCTCTCGAATCTTGATAAATAATTTTCGATGATGTCTGTTTGTTCATTGAAAGGTTCCAATGGAAAAGACATGGCGTTCACTTGAACTGAAGCTGCTTCCCCTGGTGGTTCAGCTGAAGATCTACTTTGATCTGTTGAGGGATTCTGTTGGTTCATGATTTCCAGTCGTCGTAACTCGGTTTCATTGTCCAACTTCCTCATTTCCAGTTCATGTTTTTGTCTTCTTTCTTCTTGTTCTCTGTTTGCCTGTCTATCCTTCTCCTTATTTTCATTCTCCGCTTGTAGACGTCTTTCCTCCTTTTCCTTCTCAGCTTGTAGACGTTCGTGTTTCTCGAATTCCTCACTAACATACTGAGGCTAACTCCTTACCTGTTAGGTCGCACTGCTTACCAGTCTCCATGAACAGAATTCTCAGTCTGGCGGTGTCTGCCATTCTTACCTTTTTCTTGTCTTCTCTGCAGGTGAATACGCCTGTATACCTGGAGAATAGACTTTAAGCAAAGCACGTATGTCTGATTAGAGTTATCTACCTAACTTTATCAATATCTAATGATATGATAACTCTGACTAGGTGAATGTTACTATACTAACCTGCTATATTCTACTTTCTAATTAAAGAAAATCCCGGACGAGCCCCCAACTTGTCGGATATGGGTTTGATTGATGGCTCAACCCCACAGAGATAAATGATGAAAAATCATTTTTCCCAATGTGATCCTGCCCGTTTAATTAATTTAGTTGTACTGACTCAAGTGTTGAGACCAG
The DNA here is from genome assembly GCA_014155875.1 of Cepaea nemoralis. Taxonomy (NCBI): domain Eukaryota; kingdom Metazoa; phylum Mollusca; class Gastropoda; order Stylommatophora; family Helicidae; genus Cepaea; species Cepaea nemoralis. The sequence goes on from JACEFZ010027735.1 coordinate 211,182, forward strand.
AAATAGAGTTTTAGAGAACCAAGGAATACCTTTAGGAAATACTGAAAAAGTTGTACTCCCTTTTATACCCAATTTATTCCCTAAGTGGTTCCTTGCCTCTCCTCTACCAACTAATTAATTCTATCTAGGGTAATTTAAAACAATTTGTTATGACAAGTAAAATACAATCAATACATGACATGACCTTAGTTTTTATGATTTAATAAACATAAATATGGATTTTGTAAATTGCATTCAAAATTACAATTTCCTGTCATAGAAATAAGGACATATACATATACATTAAATATTACAGACTTGATGTGCCCATGATAAGGTAGATATTAACAGTTTAGATTTTTCCGCAGTGGCCTGTAAAGCTAATCCTTTACTGGTCTGGATGATCTGGAAAAAAAGAACTGTCTCCAATCAGGATTCTCCACTTCCAGCTTTGGGAATCACTCTGGCTATCATCAATTGTAGTATTATTGTTCCTGGGCGTAGTAGAACATACGTTGGCTCTTGTTTTCCTTTGTCTTGGCCGGTACTTATTTAAATAAAGATTACCTCTCCTATGAGACAAACTCTATCAAGGGCATCACTCAACCACGTGCTCACTCAACAGGTGCTGCATTCAAATTTCACCAAGTCAGGTCTGGATTGACATGAATAAGACCACTACCTTCATTTAAAATGAATTTCTTCCACACTTCGGCGCCAGGATTCAGATTTTTCTCAGTGCGATGTCGAGGGCTGATGTTTTTCTTCCTATCTAACTTATACTAAATTATCTTTGCTAAGTTGATTTTGAAGAGACTATCACTCCCTTCCTCATCCTATCTCTCCTGCGTCGTGTGTGTGTGTGTGTGTGGGTTAGTTCACAAAACAGACAGATTTTCTCCCGCATTGGCTTATATTTAGATTTCGTTGTTCCGGTGGTGACGTCACAATGGGTCGATGAAAAAGTCGGATTATCGCTGCTGGGAATGAGCGGTGTCGAACTATTTTTATTGCCTGGAATTATTTTAGTGCATGTTACTCTTGTGAAAATGTATATCACAGTCCTGAATAAGTGGAATCCTGTATAAGTGGAATCCTGAATAGGTATAGTCCTGAATAGGTGTAATCATGAATAGGTAGAATCCTGAATAGGTGTAGTCCTGAATAGGTGGAATCCTGATTAGGGTAGTCCTGAATATAGGTGTAGTCCTGAAATGGTGGAATCATGGATAGGTGTAGTTCTGAATAGGTGGAGCCCTGGATAGGTGGAATCCTGAATAGGTTGAATCCTGAATAGGTGTAATCCTGAATAGGTGGAATCCTGAATAGGTGTAGTCCTGAATAGGTATATCCTGAATAGGTATAGTCCTGGATAGGTGTAGTCCTGAATAGGTGGAATCCTGAATATGTGGAATCCTGAATAGGTGTAGTCCTGAATAGGTGTCATCATGAATAGGTGGAATCCTGAATAGGTGTAGTCCTGAATAAGTGGAATCTGAATAGGTATAGTCCTGAATAGGTATAGTCCTGAATAGGCGGAGTCCTGATTAGGTGTAGTCCTGAATATAGGTGTAGTCCTGAATAGGTAGAATCCTGAATAGGTGGAATCCTGGATAGGTGTAGTCTTGAATAGGTGGAGTCCTGGATAGGTGTAGTCCTGAATAGGTGTAATCATGAATAGGTAGAATCCTGAATAGTTGTAGTCCTGAATAGGTGAAATCTGAATAGGTATAGTCCTGAATAGGTATAGTCCTGAATATGTGTAGTCCTGAATAGGTGGAATCCTGATTAGGTGTAGTCCTGAATATGTATAGTCCTGAATAGGTGTAGTCCTGAATAGGTGGAATCCTGAATAGGTGCAGTTCTGGTTAGGTGTAGTCCTGAATAGGTGGAGTCCTGTATAGGTATTGTCCTGAATAGGTATAGCCCTGAACAGGTATTGTCCTGAATAGGTATAGTCGTCCTGAACAGGTATAGTCCTGAATAGGTATTGTCCTGAATAGGTATAGTCCTGAATCGGTGGAGTCCTGAATAGGTGGAGTCCTGAATAGGTGGAGTCCTGAATAGGTGGAGTCCTGAATAGGTGGGGTCCTGAATATTAATAAGTGGCCAATCCTGCCCTCTCTTAGCTGACGACGAACGCAGGTTTCGAACCCGCGACCGACTGTTTTTATGTCATTATCTGCGCAGCCTCCTAGTGATTACACTAATGTGCCCACTAATTCAATATTAACGAGATAATAACTGTATTTGTTACAATTCAGGTGAGATAATCATCATCAGCGCCGAAGACGACACTTCCATTTCCGTGTGGCTGAACGTGGTCAAGTTTACTAGGTAGGAGTGACCGTTTGTGGCACTGACCGATTTATTATTTTCAGCTGCTGGCTAATTGTCAGTAGATTATGTTACTTTTTTTGTTACACTCAGTCAAATAGAAAATTCATATTACAGTAATTATAGAGGAATTGTGATTTTATTTGTCGTTTTACTACTTTATTAATATTATCATATTTGTGAAAATTAAGTTAGCTGAAGTCAAAGAGAAAATGCATATTTCATTAAAATGTTCGAAAAATGTGTTCATTTTGATAGCAGTGATACCACATTACTAATAATAGCAAAGTTGTGAAAATTAATTTAGCCGAACTCAAACTGAAATGACAGGTTATGAAAAACTTTGCACAGGTGCGTCGCCACAAACCGCACAGTGGACCGTTCCACGCTGCTGTCCTTCCATATCAACAAAGAGGATGTGCTTCGTATTGCCTGTGATGATGATCTTACAGGCAGTGTCGTCAAAGGCTCCAAGCCCATTGGAGTCATCAGCGGAAATACCTGCGCTCAAGTGCCAATAAGTACTGTTTGTTGGTTGTTGGTGTTGGGTTGTTGGTGTTGGGTTGTGGGAGGGGGGGGGGGGTTGTTGGTGTTGGGTTATTGGTGTTAGTGTTGGGCTGTTGGTGTTGGGTTGATGGTACATGGTTGTTGATAATGTTGTGTTGGTGTTGGGTTGTTGATGTTTAGTTGTTGGTGTTGGGTTGTTGGTATTAGGTTGTTTTTATATAGTTGTTGGTTTAAGGTTATTGGTGTTGGGTTGTTGGTGTTTGGCTATTGATGTTGAGTTGTTGGTGTATGATTGTTGGCGTTAAGTTGTTGGTGTATGGTTACATGTTGTAGGCCATGTTGACAAGCTACGAGCAGGTGTGGAACCTAGGTCCGACAATGCTCATGACATTCCCAGCGTAGCTCGGTATCGACTTCACCAGCGCGCTATAATAAAGCAGACATAGATCTGCTAGAACAGTAGTTCTCAACCTTTTTTGGCCCTTGTCCCCCTTCACCATATTTTCAGAACGTCATCCCCCCCCCCCCCTTTTCGTATTTCTTACCTAAACACCCCCCCCCACCCCGCGCTCCTGCACAGTATACGCAATAATGGAAGCACATACTAAAACAAGTCTAGACATCCACATAACGTGATTTGTGGGTCTACTTACTTTATAAAATGAATTTTAGAAGGGTGAGACGCACAGAACCGTAAAGTATGAAGGGAAAAACAATATCAAATAATCGGTTCTTATATTAATGCGATCTTGAAATAATCTTCATTCCCCCCCCCCCCCCCCCCCCCCCCCTGGAAACCCTAAAATTCCCCCTTGGGGAGGGGGAATTCCCCACCGGTTGAGAACCACTGTGCTAGAAGATAGTAACAAGACTCTGTAGGGCAAATAAATAGGCTTGGTGCAAAACGTGGATTAGACGTCAATATTAAAGAAAAAAACATGTCATAGGAACACGCAAACTACAAGTTGGAGATAAGGAAGGAGAGCAACATTATTAACTCGTCCAGTGCTGAAGGATAGTATATCGCAAAATGTGATCTCCCATTTGTACAGAGGGACGATATACTGCCACACTATGGTCCTCATGTTATTTGTTTCGTTTCGCGGTATCTTCCGCAATTTAAATTCTCAGTACATAGAAATGTGCATTATAAAAAATTATAATACTTGTTCATGCGGTTGTGTGCGTAGTTGTGTCCAAACTCCAAACCTACTTCTTCGTTTAGCACTGAATCAGTTAAATTACATGTTTGCTGCGTTTGTTCGCTTTTTGTCTTCGTACTAATTATTATGGTAGTTATATTACCATCAGATGTTCCGTTCTGCGATCAGCTAATGGAGATGATGATTCCAACATCGAATTTAGGCCAGGATTACATCGTAGCAGCCTTGGGCGGGAAAGATACCACCTTCAGAGTCATCTACACCAACGACAAAGGTGAATTTCAACTGTAAATTGTTACTATAAGTTAGTTGCATATCCTTTACAGGACATCGTTATCAACACCATAATTTTTGGGCTATTTGTGATTTCTTGGCAAGTTCACATTCAGTAATCTGCAATGGCTTTCTGAACGACCGGCACTCATACTATTGTATGCAAACCAGCGAGAAGAAGTTTGCTTCCAAATCGCAAGCAGTTGTGGTTTAAACGCGGGATGCGGGACTGCGGATTGCGGTCGTGACACTTTCGCCACAGCGCCGGCTTGTAATTATCAAATTAATAAAAACCATAAGGAATAGTTACATTAAAATTATCACATTAATAAAAGCTATAAGGAATAGTTACATTAAAATAATGGAGCATATCAAAAGATGAGGTGGAGGTAAGCATCAGCATGGCCGAATGGATAAGAGCTTTCATTCTTACACGTCCAGTGTGCTGATGCCGAGGTAGCTGATTCAACCCCTACACCTGTCAGTTGGACTAAAATGTTGACTTCTCGACCTTGACTTGGGGACGTAAATTACAAGTACGTCAGAAATCGGAAGTGGTTCGCCTGATGGCGAGGAACACTGGTAATAAGGAAAGCTCCACGCGCAAAAATCAGTCCCGTGCACTAGATGTAATAGCACGTGTATGGACTTCGTTGAGTTCAAAGCGAGAGAAGGCAAAAATAAGAGGCGAAATGGGGAAATTAGTCTGATTACAGAAAGTACTAGGCTAGAGGGACACAAAACGAGAGAAGGCAAAAATAAGAGGCGAAATGGGGAAATTAGTCTGATTACAGAAAGTACTAGGCTAGAGGGACACAAAACGAGAGAAGGCAAACATAAGAGGCGAAATGGGGAAATTAGTCTGATTACAGAAAGTACTAGGCTAGAGGGACACAAAACGAGAGAAGGCAAACATAAGAGGCGAAATGGGGAAATTAGTCTGATTACAGAAAGTACTAGGCTAGAGGGACACAAAACGAGAGAAGGCAAACATAAGAGGCGAAATGGGGAAAATTAGTCTGATTACAGAAAGTACTAGGCTAGAGGGACACAAAACGAGAGAAGGCAAACATAAGAGGCGAAATGGGGAAATTAGTCTGATTACAGAAAGTACTAGGCTAGAGGGACACAAAACGAGAGAAGGCAAAAATAAGAGGCGAAATGGGGAAATTAGTCTGATTACAGAAAGTACTAACTAGGCTAGAGGGACACAAAACGAGAGAAGGCAAAAATAAGAGGTGAAATGGGGAAATTAGTCTGATTACAGAAAGTACTAGGCTAGAGGGACACAAAACGAGAGAAGGCAAAAATAAGAGGTGAAATGGGGAAATTAGTCTGATTACAGAAAGTACTAACTAGGCTAGAGGGACACAAAACGAGAGAAGGCAAAAATAAGAGGCTGAAATGGGGAAATTAGTCTGATTACAGAAAGTACTAGGCTAGAGGGACACAAAACGAGAGAAGGCAAAAATAAGAGGCTGAAATGGGGAAATTAGTCTGATTACAGAAAGTACTAGGCTAGAGGGACACAAAACGAGAGAAGGCAAACATAAGAGGTGAAATGGGGAAATTAGTCTGATTACAGAAAGTACTAGGCTAGAGGGACACAAAACGAGAGAAGGCAAACATAAGAGGCGAAATGGGGAAATTAGTCTGATTACAGAAAGTACTAGGCTAGAGGGACACAAAACGAGAGAAGGCAAACATAAGAGGCGAAATGGGGAAATTAGTCTGATTACAGAAAGTACTAACTAGGCTAGAGGGACACAAAACGAGAGAAGGCAAAAATAAGAGGCGAAATGGGGAAATTAGTCTGATTACAGAAAGTACTAGGCTAGAGGGACACAAAACGAGAGAAGGCAAACATAAGAGGCTGAAATGGGGAAATTAGTCTGATTACAGAAAGTACTACTAGGCTAGAGGGACACAAAACGAGAGAAGGCAAAAATAAGAGGTGAAATGGGGAAATTAGTCTGATTACAGAAAGTACTAGGCTAGAGGGACACAAAACGAGAGAAGGCAAACATAAGAGGCGAAATGGGGAAATTAGTCTGATTACAGAAAGTACTAGGCTAGAGGGACACAAAACGAGAGAAGGCAAAAATAAGAGGCGAAATGGGGAAATTAGTCTGATTACAGAAAGTACTAGGCTAGAGGCATACAAAACGAGAGAAGGCAAAAATAAGAGGCTGAAATGGGGAAATTAGTCTGATTACAGAAAGTACTAGGCTAGAGGGACTACAAAACGAGAGAAGGCAAAAATAAGAGGTGAAATGGGGAAATTAGTCTGATTACAGAAAGTACTAGGCTAGAGGGACACAAAACGAGAGAAGGCAAAAATAAGAGGTGAAATGGGGAAATTAGTCTGATTACAGAAAGTACTAGGCTAGAGGGACACAAAACGAGAGAAGGCAAAAATAAGAGGTGAAATGGGGAAATTAGTCTGATTACAGAAAGTACTAGGCTAGAGGGACACAAAACGAGAGAAGGCAAAAATAAGAGGTGAAATGGGGAAATTAGTCTGATTACAGAAAGTACTAGGCTAGAGGGACACAAAACGAGAGAAGGCAAAAATAAGAGGTGAAATGGGGAAATTAGTCTGATTACAGAAAGTACTAGGCTAGAGGGACACAAAACGAGAGAAGGCAAAAATAAGAGGTGAAATGGGGAAATTAGTCTGATTACAGAAAGTACTAGGCTAGAGGGACACAAAACGAGAGAAGGCAAAAATAAGAGGTGAAATGGGGAAATTAGTCTGATTACAGAAAGTACTAGGCTAGAGGGACACAAAACGAGAGAAGGCAAAAATAAGAGGTGAAATGGGGAAATTAGTCTGATTACAGAAAGTACTAGGCTAGAGGGACACAAAACGAGAGAAGGCAAAAATAAGAGGTGAAATGGGGAAATTAGTCTGATTACAGAAAGTACTAGGCTAGAGGGACTACAAAACGAGAGAAGGCAAAAATAAGAGGTGAAATGGGGAAATTAGTCTGATTACAGAAAGTACTAGGCTAGAGGACATACAAAACGAGAGAAGGCAAAAATAAGAGGTGAAATGGGGAAATTAGTCTGATTACAGAAAGTACTAGGCTAGAGGGGACACAAAACGAGAGAAGGCAAAAATAAGAGGCTGAAATGGGGAAATTAGTCTGATTACAGAAAGTACTAGGCTAGAGGGACTACAAAACGAGAGAAGGCAAAAATAAGAGGTGAAATGGGGAAATTAGTCTGATTACAGAAAGTACTAGGCTAGAGGGACACAAAACGAGAGAAGGCTAAAAATAAGAGGTGAAATGGGGAAATTAGTCTGATTACAGAAAGTACTAGGCTAGAGGGATACAAAACGAGAGAAGGCAAAAATAAGAGGTGAAATGGGGAAATTAGTCTGATTACAGAAAGTACTAGGCTAGAGGGACACAAAACGAGAGAAGGCAAAAATAAGAGGTGAAATGGGGAAATTAGTCTGATTACAGAAAGTACTAGGCTAGAGGGACACAAAACGAGAGAAGGCAAAAATAAGAGGTGAAATGGGGAAATTAGTCTGATTACAGAAAGTACTAGGCTAGAGGGACACAAAACGAGAGAAGGCAAAAATAAGAGGTGAAATGGGGAAATTAGTCTGATTACAGAAAGTACTAGGCTGGGGGTGACACAAAAAGGCAGAGCAAGATGTACGCGAACGGTTAGGAAGCAAATAATAATAAGAGGAAATGTACTTCTTTAAAATATCATATGACAGAGAGAAGTGGAGGGTTTTAATCCTACGTGTCTGCTCATGATCGAGCACAAGAAGCAGAAGGTGAAGAAAAGGAGAAGAAGAGGGCGAAGAAAAAGAGAAAAAGAAGAAGAGCAAGAGGAAGAAGAAAAAGGTGAAGAAGCAAACAGTTAGAGACAAGAGCGTCAACTTCATTGCATCGGCTTCTGCCCCATATGGCTTTGTTGCTTTTCCATAGAGGGGCCTGCTGAAAATATCACTCCGTAGTTCCAGTGACGATCTCCAGGAGTCTACGAAAAAAACAAAAACAATAGCAATCAAAATAAAACAGCGGCATTTGTGATTGAATTAATTAATCAATCAGTCAACCAATCAACCAACCAACCAATCAACCAACCAACCAACCAACCAACCAACGAATCAACCAACCATCCAATATACCAGCCAATCATCCAACCAACCAACTACACAGTGTGAAACAAACAACTAGTGTATCCCCGCCAATGCGATAATGTGATTTCTTAAATAAAAAGAATTTGAAAAAAACAAAAAACAAAAACTAGGGCATGCGATACTCACTGGAGCATTACATCTTGTAAACAATTGAACGTCAAATTACTTAGAAAATCGCAACCTGCCAATAAATGCTTGGGCTGATTGCGACGTTTTATACAGGAACATGCTACTATAGTGCGTTCACAAATGTTTGCGCCCAACATACACAACATATTTTGTTTTGTTCTGGAGATTGTACATCAGATCTCAATATTTGTTTTATGCCGTATATAATTTACGGATCAGAGATGAAGTGCATATTATGAAATGTATTACAATCAATCAATCATGTGCCATGCCGGAAAGCGTGGGCGGTCATGACTCGCCATTTCACTCGATCACCAGAGTCGTGGATCTGCTCAGTGTTCCTGTCTCGTCCATGCCATGTGGCCAAGCCATCCAGATATTTTCCTCTCGGTCTTCCTCTTGGTCTGTTCCCCTCGATCTTGCCAGTTGTCACTAAGTTCTCCAATCCATTTCTTCTCATAACATGTCCAAAAAATTTGACTGTCTACGTCTAATTTCTCTAATCAATCTACGATTTTCATTTGTCTCATGTAGTACTTGGTCATTGGTTTTTCTATCTGTCCATGGTATTCTTTGCATTTTCCTCAGAAACCACATTTCTGCAGCCATCACATAAAAACATAAATGTTCAATAATGAATATTCTCTGTGGTACACGGGAATTTCCTTACGGGAAGCGCCTCACATAGTTTCACGAAAATGTTCAGAGGTGCCTTGCTTCGTTACCCGAATTTAAGTGAGAAGAAGAAGTGGAAGAAGAAGAAGAAGAAGAAGAAGAAGAAGAAGAAGAAGAAGAAGAAGAAGAAGAAGAATAGGAAACACAGTACTACTACTACTACAACTACTACTACTACTATTACTACTACTACTACTACTACTACTACTACTACTACTACTACTACTACTACTACTACTACTACTACTACTACTACTACTACTACTAGTAGTAGTAGTAATATTAGTAGTAGTAGTAGTAGTAGTAGTAGTAGTAGTAGTGGAAAAAAGGATAGTGTCTTATTCATTGATTTGTTCTATAATCCTTTGCTATAAATCTATACACGCCAGGAACCACAAATCTGACAATTGAAGACATGGGCACCGATGTAACGGTCAACAAAGCAAATCGTCTGTACAAAGAATACACGATCTCGTCATTTACGGTTGTCAGACTACACGCAAGTAATCCGGTGCTTGTCGTTCTGTATTCAATGGGCACTAACAACAGTCAGGCGTACGGCGATCCTTCCATGGTAACGCTGGTGCCCATAGAAAGATACGATTCTGATTACAACGTTGCTTGCAGTTGGAAGACGTCGTCTGAAATGTCTCATTTCATGTTTGATGTCAATGTGTATTCTCCTGGGAATGTGTCAAGTCCTTTCGCGCCTCGTGTTGATGTGTTATCATCTACGAGTGTGTTTGGATTTACGGTGAGTAAAGTGTATCGCATAATGAAACATATCTCATCTCATCTCATCTCATCATGTTCCTCTTGTACCTTGCGGTGTCGAGGTGAAGTATAAACATCGTGAGAGTGCCCGATTATGGGCTTCATGTATCGATATTCCCATGGACTCTGCTATTCCCTCCATCCAACATTTACGTGGTCGGCCTCTTCCTCTGTTTCCATCTGGTCTGTACATCATTGCTTGTTGTGGTATGCTGTTGACTGGTAACCTACTTGCATGGCCAAACCATTTGACTTGCTGCTTTCTAATAAAGTCTAGCATCCCCACTTTAGTCCTGATTTCTTCATTTCTGATCTTATCTCTTCTTGATACGTTGAGTATTCTTCTCAGGAACCTCATTTCTGTTGTTGTGAGTTTTCTTTTCTCTTTTTCTGTCATTGTCTAGGTTTGGCATTGGTAGCATAGAGTTGGTAGGAAGATTGTGTTGTAAAGTTCATTGTCCAGGTTTGGCATTGGTAGCATAGAGTTGGTAGGAAGATTGTGTTGTAAAGTGCTTTCTTAGTAGTTATTGATACATGTTTGTTCTTTAGTATTGGTGCCATTTGTCCAATAAGTTGATTTGCCTTATTGCATCTATTTTCGATCTCGTCTTCTGATCTGCCATTTGATGATATTATACTTCCTAGGTACTTGAAACTATGAACTATGAAACATATGTTTGGTATAATTATCATTGTTTGGGTGTTAGCATGGCCTAGGTAGCGGGTTCAACCCCTACACCGGTCAGTTGGACTCAAATGTTGACTTCTCGTCCTTGCCTTGGGGATTTAAATTACAAGTACCTCTGAAGTCAGAGTGGTTTCGCCTGATGGCGAGGGACACTGGTAATAGGGAAAGTTAATCAACACGCAAAAACCAGCCAGTACACTAAAAGTATAGGCACGTGTATGGACTACGCTTGAGTTCAAAGCGAGCGAACGCAATAAAAAAAATCATTGTTTCTCCTTTTAAATTCTCCTCCATCGTGAAGACGTTGAGGAGCTTGTTGTTTTCCAATAACCACAAGAGCTATGCCGACGGTAGCGCAGCTACTGGTAGGGTCTCCCATGTCGGACAGGCCAAGGGATAGGAAACAGACGAACAGAGACACACACCTGCTGCCTTGTAGTTAGACTTGGGACTGCTAAAGTCAAGGGTTAAACAAATCCGACACAATGTTGGTCGAAGTCGGATGTTGTGAGACACAGGCTTGACGAAACAATACAACGTAACTAACCTAATAATGTCATATCATTGTTTATTCATAGATACCTATGATGCAATGTAGATATTTAGTTTCACCCTTTCCCGGTATGGTACCATGGCCCGTTAGAGAAACATACAATAGTGACACTTTAAACTGCCAAGTTTCTCATATAAGGCGGTTAAGGAGGGTAGGGGCGGAAAACTAGTTGCACAGCTCAACCAATCAAGAACAAAGAACACAAGGGCTTGGCGTGGGGTGGTTGAAACCCTATGTCCCACCGCAAGATGAAAGGCAGCGGAAGCAGGAGCTTGATCCGTGTGATATACAGGGTGTATTTTTAATGACTGTGAGGTGTTTGAAAATATTGCCATTACAAGTTTTGTATTTACCTTATATGTTGCATGGTTTCCACAGAGGGTGAATACAAAACTTGGAACGGCAATATTTTCAAAAACCCCATAGTCATTAAAAAATACACCCTAAATTCGATCTGTGGAAATGCACATCTTGGTAGTTTGTATGACTGCCTTTGTCGTCCTCTGACGAAGACACATTGTGTCAAAATGTTATCTGCCTTACATTGATTTAGCACAGTGGTTCTCAATTGGTCGGGAATTTTAGGATTTCCAGGGGGTGGGGAAGAAGATTATTTCAAGATCGCGTTAATACAAAAACCGATTACTTGATATTGTTTTTCCCTCCATACTTTACGGTTCTGTACTCCTCGCCCTTCTAATATTCGTCTTATAACGCAAGTAGACCCACAAATCACGCTTTATGTAGACGTTTCAACTTGTTCTAGTATGTGTTATTAAAGTTAGCTTCCATTTTTACGTATACTATGTAGGAGAAGGGTGGGGGAGGGGGGGAATTTATAGGGAGGAAATAAGAAAGGGGGGGGGGAATGACATTCTCAACATATGGTGAAGGGGAGCATGGGCCAAAAAAGGTTGAGAACCACTGATTTAGTAGGATCCAGGCCTGGTTAAAAAGATTAAGTTTTAGGGGCCGCAGAGTCGAGGTCTACACCAATGGTAGAGGCGCCTCGAAATATTATGCTATATTAAATATATCGCTCCCAAATTTAACAACCTTTACTTAAATGATTACATGTCATGGGATACTCGTAGTCAGCGACTTCCTGTATCTGCCATAGGCTTATATATCGCCGAAATGTAACTGCGTTATAATATAATATGTCTGCTACCATACTGAGATTATTTTTTTTAAAAGTCATAATCGTGACAAACCCTACTTCTTATTTTCTGCCACCCAGTTTTGTTTGGTTGAAATCTACTTTTTCTTTGGCACTGAATCAGTTAAAGTGGCTAAATCACAAAAGAGATTAGGAATGGCCAAACATGTTTTCAACAACATGAAATCAATATTAACATCCACAGAGATTAACAACGCGTAAAAAAAAAAAAAAAAACTAGCAAATGTTAAGTATATCCAACACTACTGCATGGCGCGGAAGCCTAGACAATAAATAATCAATTAGAAAACTGTAAAGGGGCCCTGGAGATGTGGATATACAGAAGAATATGTTGTATTTAATGGAAACAAAAACAATTAATTACAGAGGTTCTAGAAAAACTGGGAATCAAAAGAGAGTTGATGAAAGAAATGAAAAAAAAAAGAGGCCAATGAGCTTTTTTGCCCATGTTAAAAGACAACACTTTTACAAAAACCATACTGGAAAGTAAGGCTGAAGACAAGCAAGCAATAGGGAGACAAGGATACAAATGGGAAGATAATATATCTAAATATATAAAAGAGAATGTGTCTTTGTTTGTGTGTCCTTTATGCGTACGGTCCATCCGATTAAGATGAAATTTTCTAAAGACGTTCTTCTCATTCCCGCGCAGCCAACTGGCATAGTTATTTAGTTTAAAATCAACAATGTTTCCTCCAACACGAAAGAAAATGGCATGAGCTTTAGAAACAGACGAATAAATGTTCCGCGATCTTGCTGCAAGGGAACTCACTCTCTGATTAAACCAGAAATTAGTTAGGAACAGTTGTTGTTCTCACTCGCGTGGATGCAACTGAACGGGAACTGAAACGGGAGCAGAGGCCGAATATGAATTAAATGAGACGCTCCCCGCCAGGTTCTGGGCGAAGCCGAGCCGGGTGGTCTAGTATATATATATATATATATATATATATATATATATATATATATATATATATATATATATATATATATATATATATATATATATATATATATATATATATATATATAAAACAAAGTGTATGTATGTAAATATATATGTATGTATATATGTATGTCCTTTATTTGTTCGCGAACGGCCCATCCGATTGAGATGAAATTTTCTACACGCCTTCCTTTCATTCCAGAGCTGTCAACTGTCATAGTTTTTTTTTCTTCTTCCTCCTCCTCCCTCCTCCCCCTCCCAAAATACGTACGTAAATATATGATGATGATGATGAAAGAATCCCCGAACCAAAACGCTAGGGAAAGGGAAGAAAATGACGTGACTACACAGAATCGTCACACGGCAATCATCATCATCAAGTGCCGTGCCGGCTGGCGTAGGCGTTCATGGCTCTCCGTAGATCTCAGTCTTTGGTTTTTTGGATCAACTCTGCTGCTGATATTCCTCCATGCCACGGCAATATCAATAACAATTCATCTTTTTATGTGTAAGGAAGTTATCTACAGTCGTGTAGAAGGGAAGAACTAGACGAGTATGAATTCGGAATGGCGAACTCTCTCCCCCTCTCTTCTCCTCCCTCTACCTCCTCCCTCCACCCTTCTCCTCTTCCTCCTCCCTCTCATCCCTCTCCCTCCTCCCTCCTCCTTCTCCCTCTTCATTCTCCCTCTTCCTCTCCCCTCCTCCTCCATCCTCCTCCCTCCTACTCCCTCCGCCTCCTCCCCTCTCCTCCCTCATCTTCCCTCCTCCTCTCTCTCCCTCCTCATCCCTCCTCCTCCTGCCTCCTTCTCCCTCATCATCCTCCCTCCTCCTTCTCCCTTCTTCTCCCTCTTCCCTCTTCCTCCTCCTCCCTCCTCCTCCTCCCTCCACCCTCCTCCTCCCTTCTCCTCCTCTTCCTCCTCCCTTTCCTTCCTCCTCCTCCTCCCTCTACCTCCTCCTCCCCCTACCTCTTTCCTCCTCCCTCCTCCTCCTCTACCACCTCCTTTCCTTCCTCACCTCCTCATTCTCCCTCCTTCCTCTCCCTCCTTCCTCCTCCTCCTTCCTTCTTCTCCCTCTGCCTCCTCCCTCCTCTTCTCCCCTCCTCCTCCTCCTCCTTTCCTCCTCCCTCCTTCTCCTTCTTCTCCTCCTCTCCCCTCCTCCTCCTACCCTCTTCCTCTTCCCCTCCTCCCTCTCCCTCCTCCATCCTCCTCCTCCCTCTTCCTCCTCCTCCCTCTTCCTCCTCCTTCCTCTTCCTCCTCCTTCTCCTCCTCCCTCTTCCTCCCTCTCCCTCCTCCATCCTCCTCCCTCTTCCTCCTCCTTCTTCCTCCTCCTTCCTCCTCCTCCCTCCTCCTCCCTCTTCCTCCTCCTCCTACCTCCTCCCTCCTCCTCCTCTCTCCTCCTCCCTCCTCCCTTTTCCTCCCTCCTCCTCCTCCCTCTACCTCCTCCCTCCTCCTCTCCACTCTTCCTCCTACCCTCTTCCTCTTTCCCTACCCCTCCTCCCTATCCCTCCTTCTCCCTCCTCCTCCTTCTTCCTCCCTCCTCCTCCTCCCTCCTCCCCTCCTCCTTCCCCTCCTCCTCTCTTCCTCCTCACTCCTCCTCCTCCCCTCCTCCCTCTACCTCCTCCCTCCTCCTCCCTTCACATGCCTCCTCCTCCTCTTCCTCCTCCTCCCTTCTCCTCATCCCTCCTCCTCCCTTCTCCTCCTCCCTCCTCCTCCTCCCTCTACCTCCTCCTCCCTTCACATTCCTCCTCCTCCCTCTTCCTCCTCCTCCCTCCTCCTCCTCCTCATCCCTCCTTCTCCCTCCTCCTCCGTCTTCCTCCCTCCTCCTCCTCCCCCTCCTCCTCCTCCTCTCCTCTCCTCCTCCTCACTCCTCCTCCTCCCTCCTCCTCCCTCTACCTCCTCCCTCCTCCTCCCTTCACATTCCTCCTTCCTCCTCTTCCTCCTCCTCCTTCCTCCTCATCCCTCCTCCTCCTCCTCCTCCTCGCTCCTCCTCCCTCCTCCTCCTTCCTCCTCCTCATCACTCCTCCTCCCTCCTCCTCCTCTTCCTCCTCCTCCCCCTCCTCCTTCCTCCTCCTCCCTCTCCGCCTCCTCCCTCCTCCTCCTCCCTCCTCCTCCTCCCTCTACCTCCTCCTCCTCCCTCCTCCTCCCTCTACCTCCTCCCTTCACATTCGTCCTCCTCCCTCTTCCTCCTCCTCCCTCTTCCTCCTCCTCCCTCCTCCTCTCTCCGCCTCCCTCCTCCTCCTCCCTCTACCTCCTCCCTCCTCCCCCCTTCACATTCCTCCTCCTCCCTACTCCTCCTCCCCTCCTCCTCTTCCCTCCTCCTCCTCCCCCTCCTTCTCCTCCTTCTCCCTCGTCCTTCTCCCTCTTCCTCCTCCCTCTTCCTTCTCCCGCCGCCTCCTCCCTCCTCCTACTCTCTCCTCCTCCTCCCTCCTCCTCCCTCCTCCTCCTCTCCCTCCTCCTCCCTCTCCTCCTCCTTGCTCCTTCTCCTCCTGCGTTCTCCTCCTCCCTCCTTCTCCCTCCTCCTCCCTCTTCCTCCTCCCTCCTCCTCGCCTCCTCCTCCACCCTACTCCTCCCTCCTTCTAATCCCTCCTCCTCCCTCCTATTCCTCCCTACTCCTCCTGTCTCCTCCCTCCTCCTCCCTCCTGCTTCCCTCCTCCACCTCCCTCTTCCTCCTCCCTCCTACATTTACCCAAGACAGACAGACAGTCAGACAGATAGTCGGGAACGGGATCTTATATGACTACTTATATAATTTAAATGAGATGCTCTCCACCATGGGCTGGGCCGGGTCAGACAGACAGATAGATAGATAGACAGACAGACAGACAGACAGACAGACAGACAGACAGTCGGGAACGGGAACTTATATGACTACTTATATGAATTAAATGAGATGCTCCCCACCAGGAGTTGGGCGATGCCGGGCCGGGTCAGACAGACAGACAGATAGATAGTCGGAACGGGAACTTATATGACTACTTATATGAATTAAATGAGATGCTCCCCATCAGGGTCTGGGCGAAGACGGGCCGGGTCAGACAGACAGACAGACAGACAGATAGACAGACAGACAGACAGACAGACAGACAGACAGATAGTCGGTAACGGGAACGAGAACTTATATGACTACTTATATGAATTAAATGAGATGCTCCCCACCAGAGTCTGGGCGAAGCCGGGCCGGGTCAGCTAGTATATATATATATTATCTTCCCAACCAATATATATATAAATATTATACAAGTATACGCACCAACAACAAGTAGTAGTGATGAAGAAATATAACACTTGTACGATGAAGTACACGTGGCGATGTCTCACATTAAATCACAAGAAATTAAAATAATGCTGGGAGATTTTAAAGCAAAAGTAGGAAAGGAGAAAATGGAGGATGTTGAGTTGAGTTGAGTTAAGAACCGACATCACTGCAACTCAGGACATTCCCATATGAAGATGTATCTGCAAATCTAACCATTAGACTCATTAGAGAACTCTTGTTTGCGACGACCAAGCACTTATAGCAAAATCAGAAGCTGAATTACAAGACCACATGAATAGTCTAAACGAAATGTGTAAGGAACATAACATGAATATTAGCACAAGCAAAACAGAGGTAATGACTATAACTAAAGAAGAACAAACAACAATTCACCTAAACGAACATCCCTTGAAACAAGTAAAGAGCTTCAAGTACCTAGGAAGTATAATATCATCAAATGGCAGATCAGAAGACGAGATCGAAAATAGGTGCAATAAGGCAAACCAACTCATTGGACAAATGGCACCAATACTAAAGAACAAACATGTATCAATAACTACTAAGAAAGCACTTTACAACACACTCTTCCTACCAACTCTATGCTACCAATGCCAAACCTGGACAGAAAAAGAGAAAAGAAAAATCACAACAACAGAAATAAGATTCCTGAGAAGAATACTCAACGTATCAAGAAGAGATAAGATCAGAAATGAAGAAATCAAGACTAAAGTGGGATGCTAGACTTTATTAGAAAGCAGCAAGTCAAATGGTTTTGGCCATGCAAGTAGGTTACCAGTCAACAGCATACCACAACAAGCAATGATGTACAGATTAGATGGAAACAGAGGAAGAGGCCGACCACGTAAACGTTGGACGGAGGGAATAACAGAGTCCATGGGAATATCGATATATGAAGCCCATAACCGGGCACTCTCACGATGTTTATACTTGACCTCGACACCGCAAGGTACAAGAGGAACATGATGAGATGAGATGAGATGGGATGAGTTCCAGGTGAACGCTTATGATATATTGCTGACGTTATATGTATATATAAGTGTGTGTGTGTGTGTGTGTGTATGTGTTGTGTGTGTGTGTGGTGTGTGAGAGAGAGAGAGAGAGAGAGAGAGAGAGAGGAGAAGAGAGAGAGAGATGAGAAGATGAGAAGAGAGAGAGAGAGCTGTATATCCTATACAAGACGTCGCAGTCAACCCAAACTGTTTGTGGCTGTTTGTGCTTTCTTGGCAAATTTATGTTAAGTAACTTGCCATTATTTTCTGAACGACCGGCACTCATACCATTGTATGAAAACCAACGCAAGGCAGTATGCTGCTAAATCCCCCGCAGCTGTATATCGAACACGGTATGCAGTATTACGAATTGTTCCTAACCCCATTACCACAGCGCCGACTGTTGCTTACTACTATGAAATCTCACACTTGTAGTCCCCCCCGTCTAATCATTATCAAGTGCCTTGCCCCCCTCAGTCCTCTTTCACAATCTTTTACCTGTCACAAATTTCAGTTTTTTTTCTTGGGATACTGTGGGGGGGCCCCCTTTTATGAGTCCCCCCCCCCCCCCCCCCCCCCCCCCCCCCCCCCAAAACCCCCCCCCCCCCCCCCCCCCCCCCCCCCCCCCCCCCACTTAAAAAAAAAATTTTGACATTAATAAATTTATGTTCTGTTTAGTTACATCTTTTAAAATACCTGGTATCAGTGAATTCGTTTCTTTGTTCTGCATTGTTCATTGTTCATTGTTATTGTTTTTTATTTTTTTTTATTAAAGATACTTTTTGGTTTTTTATGACAAGACAGAGACAAACATAAGACACTAGACATTTAGAATTCAATGTAGCACAAGGATGGAAAATGACATAAGCTAACTGAGTAGAGAGGCACACAACCAACGCAGCAACGTGGACAAATAGCTGAAAGTACAATACACCGGCCTATTATATGAGTATGCTTCACATGAAAACCTGTTTTTCTGTCTGTCTATCTGTCTGTCTGTCTGTCTGTCCGTCCGTCCGTCCGTCGGTCCGTCCGTCCTTCTGTCTGTCTGTCTGTCTGGTCGGTGGGTGGGTGTGTGTGTGTGTGTGGGGGGGGGGGGGGGGGGAGGTTGGATCTATTCTGAAAACGTAAAGAACAAATGTATAAGTTTTCGATGTAGTGACCACTGCGTTCAATGCACGTCCTTCAGAGCCGATAAAGTCCTTTGATTCCTGTGGAAAAATCGACTCTGGGGTCACTACTCGGTGTGCCTGACCCGGCTGTGAACAGTCTGTCACAGAAGAACACGTCGTTTCATTGGCCAATGAATTTCTACAGGTTTTAACTTTTCACTGATTTAAAAAAAATGTATAACAGAACACTACTCCTCTTTAGTTCATATCAAAAGTGGGACGGCCATCTTTAAACTGTCCTTATGACGTCATCGTGTTCGTCTGCACAGTGATGTCACTTGCTTAACACTCTTGACATCCGTAACAACAATATTGACAGGTTACAAGACAATGGCATGGTTATTGTATTTTCTATCACACGTTTAAAGTTTTCATTTGAAACCCCCTCGTATCCCGCAGAGAGCCAAGGTAGTGCAGTGATTAGTAGCTTGCTTGCCCGCCCGGTGGACATGTGTTCAAGTCGCATTCGAGATAGGGATATTTCTGACTGCCCCGGGCTTCCAGGTCCACTTAGCCTATACAGGGTAACAGAAAATTACATGGGAAGTCACGGCGGGTGAGGGATATTGACCACAATATCCATCGAGTACCGACTGACCATGTGTGCGTGTTTGACGTGTATGTGTGTGCATTCTGGACTCTTCCTATAAGTAAGTAAAGAACCCGTTTACACGACTTAAGGCGCATTGGACATCAATCACTCAGGTGTCGTATTCACAATTGTCAGAGTCCCAAAAGGGTACGATGATGCAGTGACATCGTTACGCCCGCCAGGCGACTTAGCTCCCAGCAGGGAGGCAGCAACTTCGTTACGCCGCCAGGCGAGTGGTAGTAACCGGCCTGCAAGATTGCTGGCTGACGAACGACCAGCGGTCAGGCCTGGACGACGCTAACCGCACGCATGCCTCGTGAAGCCACCTGTGGTGGGAGGCCAGTGGCGAACTAGCGGCAGACAGCTCTGGGACACGGACTTGGACGGACGCAAGAATAGAGAGAAAGGCGTTGTGTGGTTTCTGTACTGAAAGTCGAGTGTCTGGACATCTTGAGTGAGACTTGTGAGCTGTATGTAAGTGTATTGAAGTATCGAGTATATATTGTTGTGATCATCGTTCTGTATTTGATATGTGAATAAATCCATAGAACGGTGTGTCGTTGAGTCTTACGTCAAATCACGTTGTACTTGTACTGTCTCACACTGTTAGGTTAGCGAGCCGAGTTTAAGACCCTGACAAGTGTGGACGTGGTGGCATTCGTCCGGCTTTGAAATGAACGTGTTTATGTGATTAACGATTCAAAACTAGAGTTTGTGTACTTAGAATTTGTGTCAAACTTTATAGTACATGTAAATGTGATCGTGGAAGGCTCATTTTGATTTATTACTACATTATTTAAACATGTGTAAGACTATTTGTAAACGTACAGTGCATACATATTGTTTGTTCTTGTAAGCGTGTAAAACATTTGTGATTTGTAAACTTGTCACCGTTTTGACCTTGTCGACATTGTGATCTTGTCGCCATTTTGACCTTGTCGCCATCTTGTAAACTTGATGTCTATGTCCTTACTGAATGTCATCTTGATGTAAGTGATGTGTCATCAATGTTGTAGAGTGTTGAGATACATGTAGATTGTCTTTGTGCATTGAGTTTGTGGAACGCAAAAAGTTTGGAAAGAAAGTAACTTGTTTTGAAAAAAAAATTGTTGACGGACAAACTTACGACCTACAATTACACTCAACGCCATACAAACCTAATCAACACTTAGTGACAAGCAGGCACACAGCAACAAATAGACGCTAATTCATTTTCCTCCAAAAACAAAGCAGGTTTTTCCGTACCATCCGAAACCTTGCCGTAGAGGTCATTTGTGTTTCCGAAGTAGCGACCCTACAGTTCCTAGCCCGATTTCCAACCATTCTTCACCGCATCCAGGGCACTTGAGTATATTTTTCTTTTCCTATACTTTAAGAATGCAATTTTAGGCACGTATTGTCAGTAGAAGTCAATTGTAAATTGTTTATTACTAACCACTTATAACATATTTTGTGTGGCTGGTATTTCATTGACATTTTTCATCATGTCTTCATTATTTGATTTCATCGATATGGGGATAAAATTACAGTTGACAGGTGATGAATTAACAAAATGGAGTGAGAAGAAATACTCTGAATACCTACTAGTACAGGAGAAAGCAAATGAACGCGAGGAAAGAGCGGCTGAAAGAACATTAAAGCAGGCAGAGATGGCTGCCAAGCAAGTAGAGGCAGAAACAGCTTTAAAACAAGCAGAAGTAGAAATGGCTGCAAAGACAAAACAAGCCGAATTAGAACTCACTGCAAAGACAAAGCAAGCTGAGATAGACAGTGAATTAAAGAAGGCAGAAATTGCAGCTCAGAGCAAGAGAGAAGAACTGGAGTTACAGTTAAAGATGAAACAACTTGACACTGAGACTGCGATTAATAAAGAGTCTAAGAAATCTGAGAGACTGGAGAAAGAAAACCAGTACAAGAAATATCAAGGTATTGTACGTAATTATACCTCGGGTGACTGCATCGCAGCCTTTACCCAAAATTTTGAAACTTTAATGGAACATTACCAAGTTCCACTGTCTGAATGGAATATTGTTTACATGAGGAGTTTGTCAGGGGAACCTCTTAAAGTCATTGAAACCATCCCCAAAGACCTCAGGAAAGATTACCATTATCTGAAATCTAAGATTATGGCACATTTTATGTTAGATGAGGCAGGTTACAGAGAACAATTCAGTAAATTGAGCCCAAAACCGACTCAAACGTTCTCTGATTACCTCTGCTTAGTCCGAGATATATTTACCGAATGGACTTCAGCAGCTAAAATTGACAAAAATTATCAGAGACTAGAAGATCTGATCATTCGAGACAAAATCATTTCATCGATTCCATCAGCATTTTCAAAGTTTTTGCAAGAGAATGAGTGCACTAGTGTAGATGAGATTGAGAGACGTGGTTCGGCGTACTACACAGCCAACAAACATTGTTTTGCCACTGAAGCTACTGACATTAACTTTGTAGCAGCGGCTAACTATGACAAACCCTACAGTAGGCAGAAACCTCAAAGGCCTACCTCTGAGAAGTTTAAGCATTGTAGTTATTGTAAATTTTCACATCATCAGAATGAAATGTGCGATAAACAACCAGGATACCAGACGTACCTATTAAACATGGTAAACAGACAAGATCAGGAGCGTAAATCCTTCAGAAGTTTGCGTAAATGTTTCCTCTGTAAGGCGTACGGACACCATCGAAAAGATTGTAAAGGTAGGCAAATGACCAACAAACCAAATGCCGCCTTGTTTGACAGTTCGGCGTCAGACGAAGAACAGCCAGAGAAACATCCTGTGAACTCAGCACAGGCTTTTGACATATTTAGCGCAAATAAATGCTCTGTTTGTAACACCTTCTATGAAGATGGTATTTTAACATGCGGTCACGCCATCCCTATTGCCAATGAAGAAGCTAATTTGGTAGTAGATTCAAAAGGCAAGATAATCATCCATCACGGATATGTGAATGGCAAGTCAGCTACAGTCCTTCGTGACACACGGCAGTTCACTTATTGGTCTGAAGAGAACGTTCATAATGCCTACAGACTATACAGGCAGGCACGTAACATGCAGAACATTCTCAGGCAATATTGAGAAATACCCACTAGCATGGGCATATATTGAAACACCTTTCCTCACTGGGAAAGTAAAGTGCGCTGCATTAACAAACCCAGTGTGTGATGTAATTATTGGAAATTTACCAGAGGTGAATGATAAACCTCATGACATATCATCTATGTGTATTGATGATAACATAACATCACCATCCAATGTCATCATTGAAAATGTCACACCACCTATTGATTGTATTGTAAATGTAGCTAATGTAGCACTAAGTTCTCATGACATCATTGATAACATTGTTCCATCATCATCTGATATCATTGAATGTGTGAACGCAGTAACTAGATCTACTGCTAGAGTGCAAGATGAAAGTAATCAAACTGAGGCTATACAAATGCTTAGCCCAGAATCACTACCTACTAACACTATGAAGGAAACATTTGTAACAGCTCAAAAAGCTGATCCTTCATTGTCAAAATACTTTAATCTGATCGGCCAAAAGCCAAAGGTAACAAAGAATGCAAAATGGCATTTTGCTATGAAAAATGATATACTCACCAGGTATTACACCAAAGGTGACAATACAACAGAGCAAACTGTGTTGCCAACAAATTATCGCAAGCAAGCCTTACATCTTGCCCACGATATACCTCTTGCAGGGCACATGGCATACGTTAAGACCAGATCAATGTTATTGACACAGTTTCATTGGCCCAAATTTTGCAATGACATTAAAGAATATTGCAGAAGTTGTGACACCTGCCAGAAACTGGTAAAAAAAGGTAAAAACCCACAGGCAAAGTTACAAGTTACTGACTTAGCCAGTCGACCTTTTCAAAAACTATCTGTTGACATAGTGGGCCCTCTTAATCATACAACAACTAGAGGGAATAAATATATTCTAACTGTCATTGATCAATGTAGTCGCTGGCCGGAAGCTATTCCGCTAAAGAACATTACTGCCAATGATATAATGGAAGTGTTCTTCCATATTTTTTCTCGGATAGGGTTTCCAGATACTATCCAATCTGATAGGGGCACTCAGTTTATTGCCGCATCCACCCAAGCTTTCACCAAAATGTTGGGAGTGAAGCAATGTTTCAATTCCCCGTACCATCCTCACAGTAGTGGAATTGTGGAAAAATTTAACGGGGATCTAAAGCACATGCTTGCCAAAGTAACACAAGAGCACCCCAATAACTGGGATGTATATCTACCAGCTATTCTCTTTGCTTATCGCGAGGTACCTCATTCTAGTACCGGTTTCTCTCCTTTTGAACTTATCTATGGTGCCAAACCACGCGGCCCATTAACCATTTATCACCAAATGTTAACTGACTCTACTCCAGTACTTAAACCCATATCATCATACGTATATGTCACATCATTGCGTGAAAGAATCATCAAATCTTGTGTTATTGCAAAGAATGCACTAAAACTATCTGGTGCTACTTATAGACAGTATGCTGACAAAGGTAACAGGACGATAACTTTGACACCTGGACAGGACGTTCTTCTTCTACTACCTAGTGACAGACACTTATTGACTGATTCTTGGCAGGGACCTTTTAAAGTGACGAGACAGATTTCACCTGTAGACTACGAAATCCTCATAAAAGACAAACACAAAATATTTCACATAAATATGCTAAGACCATACCACAACAGAGACAACGAACAAGACGATACGACAGCTTGTACAGTGATAATAGATCACGAAGACGACGATGCTAGTGACGAGATTCCAACGCCTGCATTAGACACGACAAACTGCTTGAAGGAGATCAAAATCAACCCCAAGTTGACTCAAGCAGAGACAGACAGTTGCAAACAGCTTATACAACAATACAACCCCATCTTTTCTAACAACCCAGGACAAACAGAATTGGTACAGCATCACATCACACTCACATCAAACACACCCATAAAATGCAGACCATACACCATTCCATTACATTACAAAGAACATTTACACCAGGAAATCATCAACTTAGAGAAAAACAACATCATAAGACGATCCCAGTCAGACTTTTCATCTCCAATGGTGATTGTACGCAAAAAGGACAATACAATAAGACTGTGCATCGACTATAGGAAGCTAAATAAAATAACTGTTCTAGATTTGGAGCCAATGGCAAACACTGACGATCTTCTGACAGAACTGACAGACGCTAGGTTCTTTACGACGCTAGACATGACGAAAGGATATTGGCAAATAGCAGTAGACGAACAGAGCAGACATCTGACAGCATTTGCCACACCTTGGGGACTGTACGAATGGTGCAAACTTCCATTTGGGCTAGTCAATGCCCCTGCCACATTCGTACGTATGACACGACTTCTTCTGGTAGACATTCCTAACATAATCTGCTATATCGACGACATCTGTGTTCACACAGAGACAATGACAGAGCACATTAAGACGTTAGAACAGACATTTGAACGTATTAGACAGCACGGACTGACAGTGAAGCCTGCGAAAGTAGACATAGCCTACCAGGAAATAACTTTCTTGGGGTACAAAATATCCAATGGCTTTGTCATGACAGACGATAAAATTGTGTCCAAAATACTAAAACTCTCACTTCCGACTACTAAGAAACAAGTCAGAAGTTTGTTGGGATTAATAAATTATTACAGGCAGTTCATTCCTGATTTTTCCGAACTGACCGAAGTGTTTACTAATTTACTAACCAAAGACAAACCAGAGAAAATTGTAAACAATGAATGCCTACAAATTGCATTCCGCAAAGTACTTGCATATTTTCTGATAATAGTTTGAATAATCTCATCCTGAAATTACCCAATCTCCGTTTACCTTTCAGATTGCGTACAGATGCTAGCTCCGTGGCGATTGGAGCAGTCTTGTTGCAGGAATACAACAACATACTCCATCCCGTTTACTTTGTATCCAGGAAACTAAAGCCCAGAGAACGGGCGTGGTCTATCCCTCAATTGGAAGCCCTAGCTTTAGTGGTGGGTATAACAAAATTATCCAGATTTCTTCTAGGACGTCACTTTATCGTGGAATCTGACAGCAGCCCGTTACGGTTTATAAATTCAGGAGTACCCTCAAATCATATGGTAGCGCGCTGATCTCTTAAACTTCAAGATTACAGCTTGCAGGTTCGACATATCCCAGGCAGATCCAATTCAATTGCCGATCTTTTGTCCCGTTGTCCGACCGACCCAGTAAGCACCAATGTCTGAGTGCAGTGTGTACAAATACACTCAGACCGACACAGCCATTTATAAGTGAAAAATTTTTTCCATTCACAAAAAGCTGTGCAATGTCTACAATATTGTGATAGGGATTACTCCCATTATATATAGTGTTCTTATTTTACTAACTCATGTAGTGATTGTCGTGTATAATTGTGTAGTGTGTGGTAGAAAGCGAACTTTATTAATTGTATATACCAAGAACAAGAACAGTGTCACATTCGCTCAAGAACTTACCGTAAGAGAATTATCCAATTTGACAGTGACATCTCCGTGTG
This sequence comes from Cepaea nemoralis, assembly GCA_014155875.1. Classification (NCBI taxonomy): domain Eukaryota; kingdom Metazoa; phylum Mollusca; class Gastropoda; order Stylommatophora; family Helicidae; genus Cepaea; species Cepaea nemoralis. Next base: position 237,136 of record JACEFZ010027735.1, read on the forward strand.
GAATTTTCCAGGGATATTTTAATGACGAGTGTGAACGTGTAAACTGAACATTGACAGCTACACCACTGCAGTGAACCGAAATCCATAATGTTCGGTAGTGAAACATCCAACACATGAACAGTCAATCGTAATCCAGAAGGTTTTGTAATGAAACATCCGACACATGAACTGTGAGAACATGGTATTTTCCGTAACTACATCAGACCGGAACAAGTGTGTTCTGCAAGCTTAAACATCAGCTGATTTTAGTGTTCGTGTGTACTTCCGGATTAGTTAGAATTTAGAGTAAAATTAGCAGACGACAAATAAAAGTGTAAAAATCTATGACGATTCTAAAATTTTTAGGAATCAACAAACTTAAATACACGAATTGTGTATTTATATATTTATGTAGTGTAATCTTAGAATCATATCTTGATTAATGTATTCATATTACCGACTTTTTCTCGTTAATATGGAGAAACGTCAAGCTTTGACGCTAAGAAATAGAATAATGATTGTAAATTATTGTATTTCATTAATGTGAAAATTATTTCCCTTTCATTTATTTGTTATTACATCAATTCACAAAGGGCCATTGTCATGGTCTTATATGACATGTGTAAGGAAGAATGTAAGTGCCGGTATGTAAGCGAGAGTCAGTGTAAGCATGACTGAGGTAAAGGGCAGTAAGAGACACCACGGCTTGGCTAGTGGACGGTCAGGCAAGAAGCCCGTGAACCGAGCCACGTGATGTGGGAAGGTCAACGAGGAGAGAGTCAGTGTGTGTGAGGCAGCGAATAGAGACGGACGTGTGGAGATCTAGAGAACGCTAGAACGATAGAACGATAGTGGTTGTGACGGATAGATGGAGATGAACGTTGTGTAGTGATATTCGAGGAATGTACTAACTGTGATATGTGCGGGATGATGTGAAGTTGTGATTGTGAATGATCATGCGGGCGACAGTGTAAAGATCGCCATTGTGAGCTAGCGCGTGGCTGTTGGTGGTGAACGATTGTTTGAGCGTGAAGTGCGACTATGTTGTCAGCCTGTAATATATATTGTAATAAATGATTGTTCAGGAGATAGCTCCTGCCAGTTTTCCGATTGCATTCATGTGTTATTAGTAGATGTGTCGTAGATGTTGTAATTTGCCTGTCCAAGTCCAGCGAGCTAGACAGAGCTAATAATTAGGACTCTGACAGGTATAATGGTGTCAGAAGTACACATGAACCACATTCCCATGTAGAACGCACTAAAAGAACGCTACTTTTGTAAAGAAGAAGAAGACCTATTGCATAATATATATAAGAAATTGTAAATTAAGATGTGTCAATAGAGTCAGAACGAAAATAACATCATTTCTTTCCACAGCAGGTTTCAATTCTACAAAGCGACCGACGTAACCAGACCAGGTCAGCGGTAACCATCACGAGAATCACGTTCCTGTACATCAAGCGTTCGAGTAGTCAGCAGAGAAAGATAAGTTGATTAATTTTGATTGCTAATTACCCAAATCTGCATTCCTTGATTTTCTTGTGTAAACATCATCATTGGTAAAGGTAAATATTAATTAACAGAAAATGAGTTCAGATGATGAACACCTCCAAGACCAATCATACTTTTGGGGCATAACTCAGTACAGAAAGTTGCAAAAATGATTCGAGAGTACACGGGCACAGGATAAAGCAGCTTGTAAAATAAACCATGACGTAATGCATGATTGGACACAAAAATTTGAAAAGAAAATGCAAGATTACGAAATCCCAAAAATTTATTGGGGAAAATGGTACAGAGCATATTTACCAATAAATTACAAAAAACTTGAAGGGATCATACCAGATATGTCAAGCGAAGACTATGAATATTATAAAACAAGGATATTAAAACACTATCTACCCTCTTTTGAAACTCTAAAAGTAGAAGTACAAAATATGAAACCATCCACAGACAAGGCATTCACCCAGTATATAAGGGAATTAGAAGAATCTTTCAGAAAAATAACATTGGTAATTAAATATTCAGACGACAATCAAGGAGTAATAAATTTCTTGCTAATAGAAAAACTAAAAGCAACACTACCAGCCGAATGCGGAAAATATTTAGAAGAACACAAAACAGAGCCTATCAAAAATTTACTAGAGAAATGCCACGAATATTACCACCAAAGTTTGAACCTGATTAAGAACACTCAACAGAAAAGTACTGTGAAAGCAACGGCATCTGCAGCCACAGATTGTCAAAACAAACCACAGAAAACAAAACCAGTACTGTGCAAACATTGTAGCACTCCACATACAGAAAATGGAATATGCGATAAGAATCCCACTTATCAAGAATACCTAAATACTATTATAGCACAAAAACTGGGGAAGGTAAATCAAAGGAAATATAGAACAAAATGTCATTTTTGCCTGGCTTATGGCCACAGACGTTTTGAATGTGAGGGAGTAAAAAGAATACAGAAAGCAAAAGCAAATGCAGCCATTCCAGCAAAGAACTTAGAAAAAGTAAACATCACTGAGACGAAAACAAGACCAAACACTGCAAAGTCAGAACAAGCTGAGCTTTACCCATCAGACTTTGTACCATATTTTAATAATGTTGTTAACATCACTCAGCCTCATTACTTATGTAAAGAGGTCAATACTCAACAAGAAGGTGAGGAAATGAACAAAACCTCAAGACTGTCGTTAGGAAAACTAACATTCCATGAAGGATACATCAATGACACAGTATGCACATGTGTACGCGACACAGGGTCCTGTCTTATCGGTCTTCGGAAGACCCTAGCTGATCCTAAAGACTACCTAGATGAGTACATCTATTGCAGAACTGTTTCAGGGACATTAGAGAAATATCCTATGGCATGGGCCAATATAAAATCACCTTTTCTATCAGGCAGAGTAACTTGTGCTTTATTAGACAATCCATGCTGTGATTTATTAATTGGAAATGTATTAAATGTGACAGACTACACAGAGTCCAAAACTCACACAGGGCAAAAAGTTAACACCACAACAAGTACTGCCTTAACTACACCACTCATCATACAACAACATGATGAAAAGAACAAAGTACCACACCATACCATCTTACAACAAGAAGAAACAGAAACTGGTGTGTATCATCACAAGGGAGAAGGTGCAGAAAACAAGCATTTTACAAGGGCGAGGAAAGATCACAAATCATCATGGTACATACTATACCTCCTGTACTCCCTGTTAACTACACACATAACAAGTGCACACAGTGGATGGTTATACTTGCACTACTCATTGTAAATACAAAACAAATGTCTTCACAGACAGTTTTATTTCCACATTATCATGACGCAACACAGATGATATTACTCATGACAAACCAGCAAACTTTGTTACTTATATCATTACTGTTGAACCAAAGTTTGGTGTTACCACTGCTAAACATCTATGTCAAATCAACTCAGACACATACTTATGCTGAACAATGTAAATCATCAGTCGGTGGAATTACTGACAAAAATCAGCAACAAATTACCCTACATATTTTGGAAAATATACACAAATTGCAGAAAAGCATACAAACATGCACGATTACATTTCAAAACTATACATGGTGTATTATTATTATTTGAACTATTGAATGTATACACACATGTACGAGTGCAGGTTTGGAGATAGCACTCAAAATGATCTCAACATGAAATTTGAAAATCCCCACCCTTCGGAAAATTTTAACCGTAACCCACTTTATATCCTTAGATTGAGTAACTCCAGAGTTGCCTTGTCTGCTGTACGACTCCAGCGCTATGATACTAGCACACTTCATTGTATAGACCAGCATGAAAGGTCCTTCAACGTGAAAGTGTCACCGGCAGAACAGTAAGACTCAACATGTTATTTCAGGTATCAAATAGTAAGATATACCCATATTGACTTTGTTTTCAAACGAGTATCTACAGAATCTACCTTTTGAAATCGACGAACAACGACGACAGCTTCACAAGTACAGACATTCATTTCCGATGATCAGTTTAATGAACCAGATGCCAACCTACAAACTATGGCAAAGACAGTCACAGACAGACGCACCATGGCCACACTCAAAATTAAGGCCACTGAACTTAATTAATTCGTGTTTTATACGTGTGAATTCCAGCAATTTTACAAAAAGGACTTACAAATTGGCCAAACTTGGTGAACAGTCTTAAGCACTATACACAAGGAAAGACAATATCATGATATACAGAAGACGTCAATAATCGTATGAGAAAGAAGAAATGCCAAACACTTCCAGCACCACAGTGAACATTGAACACTGAGTGATTTAATTCCGTGTGCATAACTTTCACAGGACAAGAACAGTATCCTATATGTGCATGAAGGCATCGACGATGTATATTTTATTGTATATGTATTAACTGTATGACATCCAATGTCTAATTTTATTATTATAATACTTTGTATTGTTATAATGTGATATGTACATATGAGCGTAAGTATAGTGGCGAATAGAATAAGTGGTAATGCTGAGAATCAACGCCTGGCAATCCCAATGCGCGAATGTTACCAAACTTGCCTTCGCGTATGCTGGATAGCCCGACGAATGACGCTTAGCAATAGCGGTATAGAATTAACATCATAAGATGGTGACCAGAAAGAACATGCCAACAGGGTGATGCTAACCAAAGAGATTAATAACAAATCTCCATAACAGTAAACGAGGTGTGCTCACAAAAAGGGAAACAACTCATGGTCCGACATAAGATGAGGTAAGGGGGACTATGACATACATGAAGTATATTCGAACCATGACCACAACATTGACATAGCGTGCTCATAAAGAATCGAGTAGTGTGCATTAAATAGAGACGAGGGGAACCACGTCTGAATAGAGAGAAAATTTAAGAATGCTGTAAGAGGAAGTTGTAGCCTTATTTGAGGCGTAAACCAATGGAGAATCCTTAAACCAGCATAGCCACAATAACTATGAGATGATAATGCACAGACAATCGATTGAGAAATATGAACAGAATGTAATGTCACGGAGTGGTGGTTGAATAATATAACGAGGTATGACAAGTAGACCCAACCAGAACATTTGTCAGACCACGACAAAACCTTGAGAGAAACCTCAATACTGAAAAAGAGAGAACAATGTTTGAAGTTAATCTCGGAAAAGATCAGAGCAAAAAGGGACGCAAGCGTATACTTATGATCATATAATCCCCTGACAAGGTTAGAAAGATGTACCAAGAGTAACAACAACAGAATGTGTCACATGTCTAAGAGTAAATGCCACATTGGTTGTGCGGGGGGAGAATGTCATGGTCTTATATGACATGTGTAAGGAAGAATGTAAGTGCCGGTATGTAAGCGAGAGTCAGTGTAAGCATAGACTGAGGTAAAGGGCAGTAAGAGACACCACGGCTTGGCTAGTGGACGGTCAGGCAAGAAGCCCGTGAACCGAGCCACGTGATGTGGGAAGGTCAACGAGGAGAGAGTCAGTGTGTGTGAGGCAGCGAATAGGGACGGACGTGTGGAGATCTAGAGAACGCTAGAACGATAGAACGATAGTGGTTGTGACGGATAGATGGAGATGAACGTTGTGTAGTGATATTCGAGGAATGTACTAACTGTGATATGTGCGGGATGATGTGAAGTTGTGATTGTGAATGATCATGCGGGCGACAGTGTAAAGATCGCCATTGTGAGCTAGCGCGTGGCTGTTGGTGGTGAACGATTGTTTGAGCGTGAAGTGCGACTATGTTGTCAGCCTGTAATATATATTGTAATAAATGATTGTTCAGGAGATAGCTCCTGCCAGTTTTCCGATTGCATTCATGTGTTATTAGTAGATGTGTCGTAGATGTTGTAATATGCCTGTCCAAGTCCAGCGAGCTAGACAGAGCTAATAATTAGGACTCTGACAGCCATAATTTGAAATGTATTTTCTAATGTGTTGTGTATAAATAGCCAAGTGTTGCCAGATTATTGACACAACAGGTACAAATCTATTAGCATGGCAGAGGGTTGCCGACATTGCAGACCAACACAAGAGCTACTGGCCAAGTAAGGTCAGGGTTTGAGCGTTTTATGCGACTTATAAACAGCCGCATTTCGGTCTAGCTAGATGGTTTTTGTTTCAAGAAACCATATTATTACGTTTTTTTTCTATTTGCTGCGAGGTAGATGCGTGAAGCTGGTACTACCGATCTGACTGGGTCACTCATGCAATTGAGGTAATCAGCCATCGAGACGATGAAACCTGACATGTGTGAAAGTTTGAACACCACATGTCGTTGAATGCAACTTCCATTTCTTATATATTTCTATGGCATATATGTATTTGTGTATTTAGATACTAATGTATATAACAATAGAAGGGTAGACTCTGACAAGGTTAGAATATTAACCCTGCATGTACATATATTATACATGAAAGATGACATCTTTCATGAATTTGCCGGGGGAGCGTGTCAGAGTCCCAAAAGGGTACGATGATGCAGTGACATCGTTACGCCCGCCAGGCGACTTAGCTCCCAGCAGGGAGGCAGCAACTTCGTTACGCCGCCAGGCGAGTGGTAGTAACCGGCCTGCAAGATTGCTGGCTGACGAACGACGAGCGGTCAGGCCTGGACGACGCTAACCGCACGCATGCCTCGTGAAGCCACCTGAGGTTGGAGGCCAGTGGCGAACTAGCGGCAGACAGCTCTGGGACACGGACTTGGACGGACGCAAGAATAGAGAGAAAGGCGTTGTGTGGTTTCTGTACTGAAAGTCGAGTGTCTGGACATCTTGAGTGAGACTTGTGAGCTGTATGTAAGTGTATTGAAGTATCGAGTATATATTGTTGTGATCATCGTTCTGTATTTGATATGTGAATAAATCCATAGAACGGTGTGTCGTTGAGTCTTACGTCAAATCACGTTGTACTTGTACTGTCTCACACTGTTAGGTTAGCGAGCCGAGTTTAAGACCCTGACAACAATGAATGTTGGCTGCAATAGATCTCCAACACTGTCTGTCTCCCACCCTGACTGTAAATTCTGTCAGACTGATGTTCGTCCATCTCTTGATGTTATCTTCCCACTTGTATCGTTGTATCTTGCTAGCTTGCCCTCAACCTTGCCCTCCAGTATGGTTTTTATAAGAGTGTTATGTCTTTTAACGTTGCCGAAATATTTCTCTTGGATCTTTTTCATTTCTTTCATCAACTTTCTTTTCATTCCCAGTTTTTCTAGAACCTCTGTATTTGATTGTTTTTGTTTCCATGAAATAAGACATATTCTTCTATATATCCACATCTCCATGGCATCTTTTCGACTTTCAAATTGCTTGTTCAATGTCCAGGCTTCCGAGCCATACAATAGTGTTGAATATACATAACATTTGACAATTCTCATTTTTAATGCGTTATTAATCTCTCTAGATTTTAATACTGAATTCATGCCGTTGAAAGCATGAAATGCGTTGGGCATATGGTGATCCATATCTTTTTATAAGGAGTCATGAAGAAAGGAAAAACAGCTGGACCAGATGAAATCACAATAGAAGAATTAGAAGTATTGGGAGAATTTGTAGTAGATATATTAACCAAAATGTTAAATGATATTTACAGCAGTGGATATCTACCCAGTGATATGCTGAAATCTGTATTTATAGCTATACCAAAAAGACCAGGAGCAATTGAATGTGAAGATTTTCGCACAATTAACCTCATAAACCATATCACTAAGCTTCTGCTCAGAATCATAATGAGAAGAACCAGAAAGAAAATAAAAATGGAAATTAGTGAAGAACAATATGGATTTGTGGAAGGAAAGGGCGCAAACAATGCAATATATACATTACGGACACTAATAGAAAGGTCAATAGAGAAACAGAAAGACATATATTTATGCTTCATAGATTATATTAAGGCATTTGATAAAGTAAAACATGATGAGCTGATTAAAATGTTGGAAGATATCAACATTGATGGGAAAGATTTAAGAATAATAAAGAATATTTAAAGAGGGTAGTTACGAACACATAAATCTAGGAGTAAGACAGGGATGTGTCTTGTCACCAGATCTCTTCTCCCTATATAACGAAGTAATAATGAGAGAGATCAAAGATATGCCAGGAATACTAGTTGGAGGTTATAATATAAAAATATACGCTATGCAGATGACACAATATTGGTGGCAGATAAATCAACAGACCTACAACAATTGTTGGACACTGTAGTAACAGAGAGTGCAAGGAAAGGACTCTCCTTGAATATCAAGAAAACAGTAACAATGGTGATATCAAAGAAAATGGTGACACCAAAATGTGACATAGAAATAGAAGGAAAAATTCTTAACCAAGTGGATAATTTTTGTGGCTAAGGGCTTGCGAGCGCGGTTTGTGAGCCCGTATACCCGGGTTCGAGACACGGCGGTGCTGGTTTTTTCGAAAAAGGTATAGGGGCCTGTTGTTCAGAAAGCAATGGCAAACTACTGAACGTAACACTTGCCTAGTACATCAACAGCAGCTGAAAATGCTGGTGTTGACTGCAACGTCCCGTAAGGGATATGCAACGAAGGGACATTTATAACATCAGATGGAAGATGTACAACAGAGATTAAGAGCAGAATAGGGCAGGCAAAGGCCGCATTTCAGAAAATGAAGAGTATCTTATGCAATAAGTCACTATCACTGAATGTAAGAAAGAGAGTGCTGAAATGCTATGTAGAACCAGTTTTGCTGTATGGCAGTGAATCTTGGAATATAAATGAACAAATTAAGAAGAAATTAGAAGCAACAGAGATGTGGTTCCTGAGACGAATGTTGAGAATTCCTTGGACTGCCAGAGTAACTAACTAACGACGACTGCCTGAAACAGGTAATGAGACTAGAACACTATATACAACAATAAGAAAGAGACAAACAGCTTTCTTTGGTCATGTAATGAGAAGAGAGGCATTGGAGAACATACAGACAACTGGAAAGATCGAGGGGAAGAGAGGCAGAGGCAGACCAAGAGAAATGATGCTGGATGGATTGAGACGGTGGCACGGAGGAATATCAGCAGCAGAGTTGATCCAGAAAACCAAAGACCGAGATATGTGGAGAGCTATGAACGCCTACGCCAACTGGCAGGGCACTTGATGACGATGATGATCCATGGTGAGGTGGTCAAGCCGTCTGATTCGGGCTCCGGAGGTTATGGGTTCGATTCCGGGCCGCGTCCTTCGATTCACGGGTGCATTTTTTCGGAGACTCCTGGGGGTCGTCGCTGGAGCTACGGAGTTCGTGCTTTGTGCGACGATTTCAGCGATGCGGAAAGAAACTGAGCCATATGGGATAAAAAGCCCGGTGCAATGAAGTCGACCCTGTCGACTTTTAAGCGACTTTGTAATATCTTTTGATAGATCATACAGCACTCGTAGGGGGATGTGGTCAATATAACGCCGGTCGCTTTTACTTCTTAAAACATTTCCTGGTACCCATTTTAGATGGGGTTGACTTGGAATTCTAGATACATTTTTAAAACCCGCCTTGATGCGAGTTTGACCCTGTGACCACCAGCCGGCAAGGAAGCATCCAGCCACTACGCCACCTCGTAGTCTTCCATAATAATGGTCTTTAATAATTAATCATCTGTAGGTCATCCATGCCAACATCACAAACAGCGGCTTGCTGACCAAAAACAGCTTTATTCCCAACAGCAACATCATCTTCTCGGCATCAGCACTTGGGTCAACCATCTCGTTTCCCGTTGGCATGAAGTTGGAATTTTTCACAGGTACATACTGTTATTTGTGTAGTATCGATGAAAGGGATTAGCTGTTGTCGAGCTTAAAACGAAGTGTGAAAGAAAGACTAAATATGATAAGAAGCCCGATCGTTGAGTAACAAACACACAGATATAGGCGAAAGTCCCCCCCCCCCCCCCCCCCGAAGTCTTTATCGACGGTGGCTCCGTGGCTAAGAGGTTACGGACGCAGTTCGTAATCCCGCACACCGCGTTCGAACACAGCTGTGGGCGATTTGGCAGCAGACCTGCCTTGCGATGGTTTATTTTATAACATGGTATGGGATGCCGGTCGTTCAGAAAGCAAAGGGGGTATAAACGTAAACTTGCCCAGGAATCACGAACAGTCAAATAATTCTGCTGTTGACTGCTCCGTCATGTAAAGGCTATGCAACCAACTTTAACTTTTTTTTTAGTCGATGGATCAACATCAGGCACACGGGTGCAACCCATAAGTGCTCCGTTCTCCTCCTAACTCAAACCTGAGTCTGCAGAAACTCAGCTCAGTGCCCGAATTCTATAGCACCGGCGAGGATCCTGAAATACTTTGGGTAGATTTTTAACTCGAAATTTTACCCGCGCAGCGCCGTTAGGCTACTCTTTTTCGATTTCCACCTGCCAAGGGATTTTTTACGTGCGCAACAATACACACGGGCGTCCGATCTCACTACCCAGACACCAGGGGAAATTGTATTACTAGAAGTCCACGTGAAAAAATCCCGCTCCTCGCCGAAGCTTGAAGTCAGGACCTCTCAGCACTCGAGGCGGACATCATACCTCGAGACCACGCATCCCCCTTTAACTTTAACTGTGTCACAGAGGAGCTAGAACGCTGGATTCTCCTTCAGGAGACTCGGGTTTGAATCCTCGGTAAGATGTGGATTAGTTTCTCTGTCGGAGCAAAAAAGAAGACCCTAACCTGCACAGTTCACGGCGAATGATCTAGCCAATCGGCCTTAAATTTGCAGGCTCAAGACACCATCCCCGCCCCCTATCCTACACTGCAAGGTACTATAGTCAGTAGAAGACAGTTTGACAGTTTATTTAATCAACGGAACAACAAGAGAAAAACGATAATAAATATACAAACAACACCAATGTGTGCTTCAATAAGCCTTTGTCCGATCCAGGAATATTAAAACTGAACACTGCCTTTTAGTATTCCCTGATAAGTTCGAACGCTGATCGTTTAAGTGCCACTCTAGCATCCAATCAGGTATTTCTCCCTCTGTTCACCCATGTCTCTAACACTTTTGGTCTTTCCGATGATTACAACCTTCTCCAGATTCCCTTGTCTCTTAATGTGATAACAAAAATAATTGTTGTCTAGACTTGATGAGCCGGCTTCCTGGCCTAGAGGTTAGCAACTTTTCTCCGTAATCTCGTATACTCTCGTAAGTAACGTGACGACGGTGAGAATCAGCAGTGTTTCGAATCGCGTCTGTAACTTACGGGGTATGTGAGCCGGCCGCTCGGAAAGCAATGGCAAACTACTGAGCGTAATCTTGCCAAGAAATCAACAATCAGCTGAAAGATGCTGATGTTGACAGCGATTTCCTGTAAAGGATATGCAAAAGCATTAAAACATTAGACCTGAAGAGTATAGTCATCTATATTTGTGAACTGGTCTCTCGCAATACTCGAATATTGGTTGTCCCAGTCGCCCGTTTGATTTCTAGCGTTCGACGAAAAAGACCGCATAAATAACCATCCTATCAGACCCATTCAACGTGTAGTAAACCAGACACAAAGGAAGAGGTACTGGACCTAACCAAACAACCGAAAACAGAAGGATGCAGTGTAACAATAGCGTGGATCCAGCTCACCCAAGAATAACACTACAGGAAATGGAAAATCAGACCAAGCTGCTAAATTAGGAACCAGAAGTAAAAAGAAATAGAAGTAGGGCTAGGAAAAACAGAAATGGGAAGAGGAGGGAAGATAACTTCTCCATTGAAACATTTAATTAAAACATATCATTAACCAAATATTAAAACTACGGCCAGGAAAGACTGCATTCAAATGAGAAGAAGCAGTCTGCACAGAATATTATGAAGCAAATAAACTACTTCCTAATAAAGTGACAACACTATAATTAACAAAAAGAAGACCGCATAAGATATTGTATTTAAAAAAATGACAGTGTAACGAAATTATTACATGTAAATAGTAAATAAAAAAGAAAAAAGAATAGGAAAGACTCGTAAAACTATATTTACGCAGAACTCAAATGATTATCTAATATTAAAGTATAGAAACAAAATACAAGAGGATTGCGGTGGGTTCTTCTACCGACTAGTTGTGTTCAAGATTACCATCTGATTTGCGCAGCTCTCTCCAGCGAAAACCGCAACCATCTCAATAATAACTTTGCTAAAAATAAATAAAAATATCTCTGTTCCCTCTGGTTTCTTTCTGATCTCTTTATTCGATACACACGATTCACGTGACATTATCCACATCACCCATTAGTCTAAAAGTATAGGAGGATCACCTTATGCTCAACACGACTCATGACATGCCAATGGAGTCCTTGACTTGTTTCAAATCGTTCTTCAACTTAGCATTATCATTCTTTTTTAAAACTTTTCTGTAACATAAAATAGGTTTACAATTTTTTTTCAACTCAGTATTATTTTTATTTGTTTGCTTTTCTTCAACCTAAAATTGTTTTTAACTTTTCTTCAATTAAATATTGTTTGTTCATATTATCCAGGCGTTGACAACTGCTCAAATAGCCCTTGTCTCAATGATGGGATCTGCTACACTCACGGTGCCAGGCTGGCGTGCTACTGTGGAGACCAGCTCTCAGGAGACCGCTGTGAGAATGGTAAGTTATGGAGAGTTTATGAATTCTTTGCTTACACCAAGGCTGGTGACATGGCGCACAATATGATCTCAATAGTTTGCATGTTTGAAGCTTCTACCTCTTTTTCGTTCATTCGTTCGCTTGAAATGTGCCTGTAACTGCAATGCTGTCTTCTCTATGAATTTAACTGCCTTTTTGTTTTATTTCACTCAGTGGTCCATACAGTTTATCCTCCACTGTTGTTTCTCTAGACCAGAAGGTTTGCCTATATATGTTGTATTTTGGGCAGTCTTGGAGTATGTGCGCTGC